>JAULUF010000044.1:9015000-9152500 GCA_031834385.1 Semotilus atromaculatus | reverse complement strand
CAGCTTAACAATTATTGATAATAATTCTGACGTTAAAAAGAGGTAACCCAATTGTGGTCTTAAATGGCTGTTTTTACTTGATTGAACCCATATTTTGTTGGTATTATTGGGACTATTTAGATTGATTCAGGAATATTATATATGTTTGACTTGAATAAAACCAGTTAATTTCGATGACATCATTTTAGGTTACCGTTTTCTTCAGTGTATTTATGTAGTCTCAAAAGACATATCAACAAGTTCTCTCGGATCATCCCAAAATTGTGACGAATTGAATCAGGACCAGGACAGCAGGTCTGAGATCAGATCCCATACAGACGCAGGAAAATCCACGCACATCCCAAAGACTCATTGTTCTCTCAGAAACTGCAGTGCAAAAATGAAATAGTGGCGATAACAGTATTTGTATACTCGTGTTTATTTGAACGATGAAAACAATGAGTCTGCGTCCGTATCAGGAAAGCAATAACCGCTGTACGATTGTAATAAAATGGTAAGAATGGAGATTGTAAGCAACTGATTGGCACGGGCTGTCTGCATAAACAGATGACGAGATAAAGACATTATTTGGACTACCTGGTAGAGGTGTGTGTGTGTGTGTCGTGAATCTGTGAGAACTCAGCAGAGGACGCGTTCTCTCCAAACACTGGACACGCGCCCAAACTCCTTCACACACACTGATAATCTATTCTGAGGTTAGGCCTATGGTTAGGCTACATCTTAATTTACGATATGATGTCGTTTTTACTTAACCATTCTGTATAAGTATTATTCTATTAGGCCTATATTGTAGTTTTCGGGACACAAAGGATGTTTTGTGTGTTTTGTGTTCCTCTAATGTTTCTGAGAAGCATTCGGTCCGGCTAATGATAACATCTCAAAACAAGAAGCCAATCCTGCCAGTCTGCTGTATATTTTCATAGCATTATAACTTGAAGTAGAAGCAGCCTCTTGTGATTTTATGGGTTAAAAACGGAGAGAGAGAGAGAGAGAGAGAGAGAGAGAGTGAGAGAGTGTAAAATGAAAAACAGAATTATAAGCACTCAAACATTTTTAATTTGTGTTTTCATTGCCGATGGATTTCAACTCCACGATGTCGATCTATAGAACAGGAGCTGCTTTGTCACAGACCCCCCATAGCCTATATAACAGCGGGGCATGTTGTCACACCACAACAAAAATATCTTCGTTTCCCATTAAGGTTTGGAAATGTTTTTTTTTCTGAACGTTTTTTTTCTTATTTTTTTTCTTTTCTTTCTTGGTTAGGCTGACACGAACGTGAACATTTCATCATCAGCCTAAACAGCCTATTATGGGAACTTTACTTTTCAACGTTCTACATGCTGGAACAAGTATGCCTAATAATAATAATAATAATAATAATAATAACGTTAGGCGAGCTAATTAATCGTTTCAGAAAATAAGTTAAATGAACGGTGTAAATAACGTCTTGAGTAGATTACTTTGAACGAACGTTCTATTAACGTCACTGGAAGAATCTTCATAACTTTGAGTAGCCATAAATGAATAATAATCTGTTGTAAATTGTATGTAGTCTATTATTGATTGCATGTGTTTGTTTATTGCTTCCCAGTGTGGTTTTTGAAAGGGCTTTAGAAATAAAGTTGAGTAGCCTAAATTCCAAGAACGTCCCGTGATTTGAGAAGAATACAAGAATTACTTGTTTGAAAATAGCCTAGCCTACAATATACAGGCCTACTATTTTTTTTTTTTTTTTTTTTTAAGTAATCTTCAACAGCGGTGACAATCTCATTTTGAACAATAGAAAGTGTAATTATAATCAAGGCACCCTGACCTCAGAGTCCTGCGTTCACGGAGATGCTGAAGTGTTGAAGTGTTGAGGGATATTCCTGTGATGTACAGTAGGTGGCGCTGGCTGTTGCTCAGTAGATCAGCAGGATGAGAGGTCTTCTTCTTCCTCTTCTTCTTCCTCTTCTTCTCCAGCAGTGTTTACATGCACTCTGATCTCTGCTAATGACCCGTGACACGCGCTTCTGACGTCACTCATCTGCTCCAGCTCACAGATATGAGGAGTCCCGCTTCCCACTTCATTCTTTTACTTTTCACATTTATTTCCCGTCTGATTAGATTTCTTAAAGGTCACTGAAAGATAGTAGACCTGAACTATTAATGTCTATTACCTCTTAAAGTAAGGAGCCATCTCACAAAACAAAACATAAGTAGCCATAATGTCGTGAGATCTAATCTAAATGTAAAATTTGAGTTGGCTATTTGTTAAATTGAATTTTGCCACATGAGGTTTTAAAATGTTTTATTTGACTAGTTTCTCAAATATTTCTCTAATTTGACTAACTGTGCATTTGCTGTCAGTGTGGTAGCAATTTTTATTATTGCTTGGATGCGTGTAAAGGACATAAAACACAGCAGAAGAAAATATCCCCTGAGAATCAGACAAATTAAAAAACAAAAAAAAAAAAAAATTAAGCAAATCTTTCATAGGCTATTTTCTTGCCTTTAGTTTTATTACAGTATCCTACATTGATGGAGAAAACAACATGTCGGGTGGTGTTATTATAGATGATTTGGTTACAGGTTATTTTTATTTGGTTACACCATAGCTTAAACATATAGGACACAACTGTTGTAACCCAGCAGTAAGGGGACAGAATAACTGAACACACATCAGATGGTTAATAAGACTATCACCTAAACATCCGCTCTTACATTCATTTAACTCAATACAAACATAATCCATACACAAATTAAAAATAAGAGGTGACAATATTCTTGCCGAACCCCATTTGTCATATAAAAGAGCCGATCCATTCCTGCCTCACCTGACTTGTGTGTGTGTGTGTGTATATATATATATATATATTCCATATATGGATGGATGTACTGTATATACCAGTAATGTAAAATCTTATTCAAATATGAGGAACTCCTCGGTCGGGTAGCTTTATAAACAGCTTAGTGTGATTAATACGATCAAATGCCTCTAACAACACATAAATACTGTAGAATTGTGCCTATTATACTTACTAACCACTTCCTTTAATAAATATATGCATAAATCAGTTCCATGGTTCTTTTTAAAACCAAACATAGTTAACAAATTTCCATAAGGACACGCTCAAATACTTTTGTAATTATACTTGCTAAGACAATTGGCCTATAATTTCCTACACACTGTAAAAAGTGATCAGTTACCTTCAAACTATTTAGTAAATAAACTTCATGCACAATTAAAAAAAATAAGTTATGTGGAATTGTCAAGATCAATTACACATGTTGTTTATTTTCTTAATAATTTTAAGGGAACGGGTTTCCTCACTTTTTAAGTTAAGTCAACCGATCACTTTTTACAGTGTGCGAGACATTTTACTGGTTTTATCTTTAATTACTGGCACTAATAAAACTGTAAACAAAGATTGACGTAACATGTATATTAATATCCTGTGAAACACAAAGCAAGTAACACTAAAATATTTAGAGTAGCGTATAGTTCAGATGTTGCTGTAGATCAGGACCACAGGCTTTATTTAATAATCATCATCATTCATAACATCTGACTTCAAATTCCTGTCCCTCAACACAACTCAAAATATACACAACCCCAACGGTACGTTACTATTATTAATAACCTTAACTTCTTTACAGAATTCATACACATTATTATTCTGCTGAAATTTCATGGCCATTGAGTTTGCTGCATTTCTTTTAATAAACCGTACAGCATATTTACATTTAATATTTGTCTGTTTCTTTATTCATATTCTAAGCCATACCTTTACCTGTTAAAAGCTGCGTTTTGAACGCATATCTCGCCTCCAAATGCAGTTCAGACACACATTCATTCCGTCCAGCGCTGAAAAAATTATCCTACATTTTGCCAGGCGTTATTTAAACAACACTATTTCATCATACGTCAGACATAAACCATTCATATGTTTAGGATTCGTACATTTAACATCATCACACACAACAGACTCAGTTGACACTCCTATATTACTTAAACTCTTCTCTGTTGATATTTACATTGCCAAAGTTCATTTGCAGTAAGACTTGCTCGTAATTACCATAATTGCTCATCTCAGGTAAACTTTTTCAGCATTTAACATCATAAGACAGGCATATCTGTTCATAATATCTCAAGTTTATCTCTAAATCATGTGCATCAGTGCATATACAGTGATCCAGACAAGACGTTGTTTACTGGTAACACTTTATCACTTTATTTGTCTTTTTTACATGTTACATGTAATAACTATAAATTGTGCATAATTACATGCAACTAATCCTAACCCTATAGTAAGTACATGAATTTAATCATTATTCAATACTTAAATATATAATTACACTGTAACAATACACCTTAAAATAAAGTGTAACCATTGGTAACACTTTATTTTACAGTGTCCTTGTCACACACGTTACATGTAGTCACTATAGTAATAACTATATTGTGCATTAGTAATTAACAAATTAACCATAATCCAAAACCTAAACCTATAGTAAGTACAAAGTTACTTGTTATTATTACTTTGTTATTATAACTTTGGGTTACCCTTCATTTTAAGGTGTCTTGTTACATACAAGACACCTTAAAATAAAGTGTAACCCAAAGTTACTTATAGTCAGTATAATGTCTGTTGAGGAGCATCACAACAAAGTGATATTAACCAGAGAGTCTACTAATACTCTAATGACTGCTAGTTGACATGTAGTTGCAAAGTTACTTACATTTAGCAGTATGTTTAAAGTGGACCATCGAAATAAAGTGTAACCTAAGAGTCTTTGCGTCACAGTCACAATCATAACCATCCAAGTGGTGTAAAACCGTTCGTATGTTCTCATGGCTCCAGAAGAGCCTGGCTCTACACTCACTCCACATTTCAGTGAATCGTCTGTATATTTGTTCTAGATTCGCAAGTTAAATACAAGCATTCACACGTGACCCCGAGGGCACGATGTGGAGGGTAAAGGGTCAGGAGGTGCCGGACGAGGTGAAACAAACCATCAGTCAGCAAACAGTGTCTGGACGTCCTGCATCTGAACCACTGGAGAATGAAAGCACCACTTTCATCGCTTCGGGACCGGCAATCTTACACGACTAAATTGTTAGTCTCTTGACTTCACAATGAAGGAGTGCATAAACTAACCATTCAGTGTGCAATCCTGTTGATTTTGTGTAGGTGTGTGTGTGTGTGTGTTTATCCAGTTTACCACCGTGAAACAACGCAACACTGAAAATGCTGCCTCTTACCATTTTAAATTAAATGTGACACTAAATATAGATATAGCAATATGTTCTGATTAGAAAAGAGGAATACATGTTCCCAATCTTGCTGGTGATTTCATGAATTCTGTAACTGGTGTACAAATATTCACTTTATTAAAGAAATTCAGTAGGAAATACACAGATCTGTCCACTGATACAGCAATATTTTAAAAAATGTATTAAGTTATGACAACATATGTTTTTACATTGTTTTAACTCATCAAAATAAGTTATCTTGTATAACTTATTAAAAACTGCTTAACTTGTTTTGATGAGTTAAAGCAATGTAAAAACATATGTTGTCATAACTTATTGATCGTATAATTTTTTTAAAAATGTTGCAGTATCAGTGAACAGATCTCTCTCTGTGTGTGTGTGTTAATGTAATTAAGTCAGTTAAATGTAATTTAAGCTGAAATGACGTAAACATTCAAGTTGATTGAACTTAAAAAATGCAACTTTTTTTACAGTGATATTCCAAGTTTTTGTGTCAGTATCTTTAGCTCTGAGACTGAAACACACACACACACACACACACACACACACACACACACACACACACACACACACACAAATATGCACTCAAGATAAGTATGAATCACAAAATAAAACAGTTGTCCGTGGCCGATATTGCAGAATGCATTTTTTTATAGCTATTTTCATAAACACAGCTGTTTGGTAGTTCACGGTAAACCATCTTAGGATCGAAAACACAACTAAAAATAGAAAAGTGTCCCTTTTGAAAACCGGCAGAAACACCTTGTGAGCAAATGAGTAAGTCATGTTTAGTACGGGCTCTCATGAGAAGTCCATTAGACGCTCTTTGAACTGTAATTCATTTAATGTACATCTCAACAAAATACAATTCACTCAGTGTTTTATGTAAACACGCATTCGTGGAAAACACCAGTGCGGGTGCGCGTAATGAAACATGGCCTGTGCGGCGAGTGTGCGAGTCGGGGTTGTGTTGCGTGCGAGGGGCCGGGGCCGACACACACTCTGTGTGGTCCGACTGTGTGGTCTCCAGCTGACAGACTGAGAGAATGAGAAAAGTCAAGGGAGAGAGAGAGAGACGGGGCGAGAGAGAGAGAGAGAGAGGGAGAGCGAGTGTGTGTTTACTTTAAGGAGGCCTGAATCTGACATCCTACAGCCGCTCCTGAGAGCCCAGATAGACCGAGAGCGGCCTCATACATCACACACACACACACACACACACAGAGCTGTGTATAAACAAATGTCTGCACAGAGGCACAAGGAAATACGTACAGTATTTTGTAATTTGTACAGTAAGGTATCATTTGTTAACGTTAGTAAATGCATTAGTTAACAGTGATGGGTAATAACTGATCATGTGATCTGGATTATGTAACCATATTCCAAAAATCAAGTACTTTGATTAGATTATGTTTCAAAATACAGACTTATTGATTACATGTTATTCTCACAATGGCAGTAAATTAATAATTCAATAATTCAGTGAATCTCCCCACTACTTCGTTTTTGTCTTTTAAATTGTCCTTTCTTAAAAAAAGTGGAATTTCTGTTCCACTGAAAACTGAGCGAAACACAGCAGTTGATCAGTGGATTACAGAAATAATTTCTTGAAAAAGTCATGTTGCTCAACATTGCAACATTTAATATCTTATCAGCTCCTGACGAACACATTCATTAATTATCTCTCAGTGAGTCACTTGATGTATGACTGTCTTGGAAAGTCTGGCTTTTGTCTTTCAAACACATTAAAATGTACAAATTCCATTTCATATTTACATCACAGTAAAAAAAAGAAAAGTTGCTGCCTTCATTTAAGTACAATCAACTTGGAATTTTTAGTCATTTCAACTTAAATTACATTAAAATGACTTATAAATTGTTGAATCTTTAATAACTTTTAAAATAAGTTGAAAACTGCCTAATTTATTTTGATGAGTTGAAGCGATGTAAAAACATATGTCGTCATAACTTTTTGATCTTAGAATTGTGCTAATATATTTACTTGAAGCATTTGGATTTTAGGTCAATAAGAAAAGTGTAAAAGTGAATACTTATAATAAATAATAATAAAATAAAGTGCACGTTATCTGATGTCAGTTAGTGATCACATGACATGCAGGTAAACAAAGAAAAATATTTCTTTATATATCTTTGTTTTTATTTTAAATGATTTATTTTAATAATAAAAAAATAATAATAATCATTATTTAGCTTTTCATTTAATTCGTGAACCCCAGTCTGGGAAACTCTGATCTAATGTCATATTTAATAGACTTCACGTTGTTGATAAAGAATGGAATTTTTTGTTTTCTCTTTGTATTCTTTTTATCAACATGGTGCAAGATTATCATATTCAAATTAAGTGTTTGGTCAAAAGTAATCTAAAAAGTAATCAAAAAGTAGTCAGATTATATTACCTTCAATGTGTAATGTAATGATTACGTTGGATTACAAATTTCTTACATGGTTTGGGTAGCAATGTATTTTTAAAGCATTTATTAATCTTTGTTCATGTACTAAAAATATAATTGTTAATTGTTTGTTGATATATAGACTAAGTGCATAGAGTAATGATAACAAACACAACTTTGAATTTAATAATGTATATGTAAATGTTGATATTAGCATGAGCTAAGATTAATAAATGCTGTAAAGTATTGTTCATTCTTAGTTCATGTTAACTCTTGCCATCAACGGAGCTACATAAATATGTATACTTTTAATTCACTTTAAACAACAAAACACAGAAGAGTATATACGTCCAGAATACTCCCACATGCTGCAGATCCACACGAACACGTCACACACACTTTACAGGTCGTAAAAACACTCTTATAAATAAAGCTGGATTTCACAGCACTGACACAGAACAACCGGTTTCTTTCCCAAAGAACCTTTCAGTGATCACATCTTAAAACAACCGTTTTTTCTTAGCACGAGGAACATTTTAATAATCCAAAGAACCATTTTCCACAAGTAATAAACTTTTTTTGTTTTAAATGGAAAGGTTCATTGGATTTTAAAGGTTCTTGTTTGTATTTATATCCTCCACTGTATAAATGGTACGTGGTAATATGTGTTTACTGTGTTTTGAAATATGCATATTGAAATGTGTGTAATGTGCCAGTGAATAACAGAGATTGTGTTTCTGAAAGAGTCCCCATTAGCAAACAGCTTTTCTGCTAGCATACATCTGTATCGGGTTTATATTTCAAAAGCTGCAGTTTGGAATGACAAACTGTCCAATCACAACATCCAGCGGAGAACTGCTCAAATATAGGTGCGTATGGACAGATTTACTGTCCGCTGATTGAACGAGTGGTGTGGACAGAGACAGACATACACAAACAAACACACCAGAGCACAGATAGTGCAAAACGTGGAGGTTTTCATCATGTGTCACGGGAACAATATTTCTATTCATGCACGTGCTAAACCTTAATGCATGTAAATATTACTTACATTTAAGTTCATTCATACTTCATTTCATACAATTTAGTATAATGGCTTACTGATATAGATCAGTTTCAATCTAAGCAAGATAATATGCAAATTTCTTTTGGAAACTTTATGGTCTCAGAGATATGACCATACTGAAAAATCTATAGTTTTTGCGTGTAGGAGTTCCCAGTTACTTTCATAGTCATTTCTGCTAATAAAATATGTGTTCCTGTTCAATGTTGTGTCTGAGTTCTTCATTACTACTGTTTTTACAAATGTTATTTGTTGTGAATTTAGATGAACGTATACCGTAGTTTTTTAAGTGTTGCTGTTGTATTTGCTCCTTAAATACAGTTTCATTACTCGTTTCAGTGTGAAGTGCCCGACAAACTGTTTAGATCACATTTACAAAGTGCATGAAATCATTAAAAACCTCCTGACAAGTGCCGTAGTCATTTAAAGATATAATATTTAGGCCATTCAGATTTACAGTAATACATTTGTATTTATAGTAAATAATTAAGCGTTGCATTTAGTGATGTTTTTAGATCCCATGCAGATTTCTTTTTAGGTTTGAGGAAATAAAATGGTATATCTTTGTGATATAAAGCTGAATTTAATATACAAACATCTTAATTCGGACATCATGAGACAAATGATCAAATTCAATTTGTTATAAATACTTTTAAAAGTTTGGTTACACTGTTACAGTGTAAATATACATTTAAGTACTGAGTAATATTAAGCAACTACATGTGCTTACTATATAGGGTTAGGGTTTGGTTGAGGGTTATTTGCGTGTATTTATGCATAATTTACTGTTATTACTATGGTAAGTACATGTAACATATGTAACAAGGACACTGTAAAATAATGTGTTACCAAAAATTGTAATATGCAAATTGAAAGACACAATGTTTGCACTAAATGTACAAACTGATCCATTCATAATGTATTATAATCACATACAGTAATTCATAATGTCTGGTGGCAGTGTTGACAATAATATTTATTTGTAATCTCTTTATTGATTCAACTTTAAAGAGTTATACATCCACATAAAACTGTTTCCAATTTCCAGCAATACTGACCACTTTAAAAGAACAGTAATAATTGTCACCGGCTGCAGTATTTACACAAATACACATCTCCAATAGACATTTTCTGAGTGAGTTTTGAAGAAACGGGACAGTGTGATGTTTGGGTGTCGGGACGGTCTGGAAGGACTGTTCCCCTTCCTCCCCAATCCCGACGCCGCCCCCTCCCGTCTCCAGCGGCTCTCTTGGGACGGGCCCAGTAATGCTGCACTGCTGAGAAAGCGGTGTGCAAATGTTAATATAATCCACCGTTCTTCAGCAAAGTCAATAAACAGGGCCACCCAAATATCTAATTAGTGTGGGTGTGGAGGACAGGAAATGGCCTCGCGAGAACAACCCCTTCACCATCATCACCAGCCCAGAGGCAGAGGAATGGGGGAACATGGGACAGGGACAGCGTCGAGCGCCTGAACCAATCCAAACAGTTTCTCATGACCTCGAAACGCTCCAGTCTGAAGCTTCTGCTCAAACGCTTCAAGTACGTTGTGCAGGCGAATATATATTGTGCCACATTACATAACCATGTATTTATTTATGCTTGACTTTGAGTGGATAGGAACTCCTTCAGCTGTGTTTAAAAGCATCCCAGGATGCAGTTCGTTGAGATTTAGCTTGAGAATGTCCAGACAGTAAATAAAAAAATAAAATAATAATAGGCTCAAATGTAGGAGAGTTTTAATTGTTTAAAATCAAAATAGACACTTATTTTTTATGGAATATTGCAGTGTTTATTGTAAATGATTTATCCGTGCACATCATTATTGTTCTTAAATGTATGCGACTTGTAATCTTTAATCAAAATAACTTGCAGCTCTTCTCCGATGATGAGGGCGGGGCAACCTGTCACTCACATGAGATCGGCCAATAGCAAACCACAACCATCCAATCAATTCCCCACAGACAAAATCAAGCCCCACCCCACATTTGTTCTTGTTTGAGAAACCGGATATACGGCACAATAGTGAAGAAAACACAAGAACAACTCAACTTCAGTTTCATGTCAACTTTAACTTTTTCTAAAATAGTCTAAAATAGTTTGCTAATGAGACTGTCTTTAAATGGCTGATTCCTATGATGATGATGATGCTGGGCTTTGTAATATTACATTTTACAACTGCATTATTTCTTTGTACAAAAATGATAGAATAGAGTAAATAAAAGGAAGATGACTTTCAGTTTCTGCCTACCAAAATTCTAGATCAATTTGTTGCTAATTAAACATTTGTTAAACAAGAATAGTTGCCTCAATGAATTCATTGGCTGAATGAGACATTTTGTAATTAGTAAACAAACAAATTTAACAAAGTAGTGTTACTTCGGACAATTTTTAAGAGAGAACCTAAAACTCTGAATGCATCAGGTTGCGTTAGAGAAGTTATCAACAATTCATTTTTAACAGTGTAAGCTACTCCAAAAAAATGAAGGTGGAAATATTTACATAGCCTGCACATATAGACTTTGATTTTTGTAAACATTACTATTTATCTGCCACCAAAAAACAATGAGCATCTCTATTAGGGTGAAAGCATTACACTTGAACAGAAAAACTCAACTAAAAAAAAACTTTATATAACATTTCTACAAATAAATCAAAATCATAGACCAGCAGGATTTTATGGCCCATGCTAAACATTTCAGTAAAAAAACAGACACATGGAACAAACAAAATTCTCTCTGAACCTTCAGACTAGAATAAATCTGACTTACACTCTTAAAAATAAAGGTAAAAAAAATAGCTTGCTTGTGGATAATCTACATTATTTTGATATGAAGAGTGCATTATAGTCCTCATTTCTGGAGCTATCCTCTGGTATGCACTTATAACTCGACGGCCGTTATTAATTCCCTTGACGCGATGTGTTCGTTCGCTTTAAATGAAGCGTTCGCGTTGCGCTTCCACTTGTTCTGGGAACGACATATCGTCGATAACGCACGTCCACACTTTGGACCACCCAGGCTCGCTGTGTGTGTGGATGTATACTCAAACACTCGCAAGTTCAAGACAAGAGCCTCTCTGATTCTGATAAGCGACAGCAGTTTGTTAGGATACCTGGGAACTGAAGGGCTTGGTCCGATCGCTTGATGAAAGTTATACAGGACTTGATTGGTGCTTACCTTGAAAGACTAGTCGATTCACGACTGCAGTAAGTGGCTGTACATCAAGGGGCTAGTTAGTTAGCATAAACACTGCACTTAGCAAAATTACCTCAGGGACCCACACGGGTATTTGGGGGAAGATGTTTAGTGGTGACGCTCAATAAACAACGCAACTAATGACCTCATGGGTTTCTGGAAGCCGGGCGTGAGGTTTCAGCTCTCTTGTTGCGAGTTTAAAGCTCATGTGGCCTTGATAGTCTGACGCTACACCTGAACAAATATTTGCACGGTGTCGAGATCCTCGTGCTCTTTCCTCTCACCTGTCTGGTCTCTATAGATTCAGACCATACCAGATTGTTTTCGGATTCATGTTGGCTGTGATAGTGGGGTACAACATTTACCTGTGGCTTGTTATACTCACAAGGGTAAATTCCTGAGAATCTGGAGAGCTAATCTCGCCAAAACACTCAGATTACAGCTGTTACTGTGCTAAATTGGCTCAGCTCATGTTTAAAGCCAGAGCCTTCAAAATTAAAGTCTACAGCATTTTCCACATTCCAGAGCTTTTCCCCTCGTTTCTCATACGGTTCCGTTTTAGCTCTCCATCCTTAACGCTCCACAAACACGGTGTAATTTTTTGCAAATGTCTTTGGTTTCTTCAAGCTAAATCCAGCAGACTTTTTTAAACAGCTTTAGGCTAAACTTACTGTGGTATGTTCCTTTAATTCTGCCTGAGCTCGTATGTCTCTGTGAACGACAGGTAAAGACGTTTTCCTCCTGATAACTAAAAAGATTACTTAACTAGCCTATATGGGGACAGTGCATAGACTCTCTCTCTCTCTCTCTCTCTCTCTCACTCACTCACTCACTCACTCACTCACTCACTCACTCACTCACTCACTCACTCACACACACACACACACACACAAACTTTACTTGGCTAATGAGGACACAATCTATAGATATCTGTTGTTTTTTTAAGAAATGGCTTATAAAATGAATATTGGATATTTTGAACAAAGCAATCTTTTTTTGCCATGTTTCTACTAACTATCATCTAGCTATTTCTATCTAATGTTAGCTAATGTATGTACCTTGAGTTCCTTCCCCATCAGCGTTGATCTCTTTACCTCTCGTCTTATCCCCAGATTTGCTCTGTCAGATGCAGATTTTATTGTCTTTAAGCTTGCTTTAACGCATCTCACTGGCTGCCAGTTATGGTATCTAGAAATAAACAATGGCGAGATCTTAATCCCTAGTAATTCCTGGACAAATTTGAAATACAGGGCTTTTATCTGTAGAAAAGCCAGCTTTATTGATCCTATACTTCAAAAGGCTGGTGTTTCTTAAGAGGCTGAGATTGAGACTGTAAAACTTAAAAAAATTAAAGTGTTTTAAAGGATATATTTTGAGGTTTGATGATAATGTGTATAATATGAAAGAAACATCAAGAAAACATGTGCCTGAACACAAGAAACCATTCAAGCAATTTTTCTCTTCTTGAATGTCCAATATGACATTAAATGTGTTTTCAAATGTTTGCGAGATAGTCTATAATGCACAATAGCTTGAGAAACTTTGTGTTTAGTTGGGGAGATTTTCAAGTCGTCCTTTAAAGGTTCTCTATTATTATCAAACATCCTTTAACCGTCCATATAAAGGCCTATTAAAGGTCTCGCATAATATGAATTCACACCTAATATGAATTTTGGATTAATTACTGTTATACTGTTATATGGCGCAAGACAAAAATCATCAACAGTTGAAATTATGGTTATCTAAATATTGAACAAGGAAACATTTGAGATTTCGGTAACGCTTCCTTTTACAGTCCAGTTACCCATGTAAATACTATGTACTCATTTTTAGTAATTAAATTTACTGGGTAATAACTAGTACTTACCTTATATTAGCCAGTACTTTCTAGGTAAGTACACTGTAAGTACTGTACTGTAAAAGGAAGCATTACCGAGATTTCTCATTAATTCATTAATTAACCCTTAAATGCATGAATGTTTCGCCAATCAATGAATACACATTCAGGTCTTTAGCGACCCGGATCTATATCTAACACGGATGGATCACTATAATATAAAACTCTCCAGATATTACGAATAAACAAATAAAATGGAACCCTCTTGGAAGGGTTCAGTTTGAGCAGATGTTTAATACCATCATCACTTTCCTCGTCAAAGCTCATCTACTAGTACATTCAACATCTGGCTCATATTTGCCATCTCTAATATATTCACAAAACTTATATTTTAAACATCTTCAAATTAATATTTTGACCACTGACATCTTCTTCACCAGGGCTGCGTTCCAGTCCAGTTTTAGACACGCACTTGCAAACTTCCCTAAGCACTTCCCCTTGCGGGAATCCCAGCCGCCATTTTGAAGTGCGTTCCACTTCGTGAAGTGGACGGGGGAAGTTTATATGGACAGACCCTCGTTCCCTCGATTTAGACAGAGGGAACGAGTCTACTTCATATGTACTCTTCAGGCAGCTCCATATACCACAATGCAACACGATTGTGACGTCACCGCAGATCTCTAATTACCACCACCACAAACAACTGTGTGATATATTAATTATATATATTTTTTTAGGGCTGTCAAAATAACGCGTTAATTTCGATTAATTAATCTGAGAAAAAATAACGCAGATTAATCCATTCCGTATTGACCGTTGACCCGGAGCCGTTCAAGCCACCATTTGACTGTAAAATGAAAGTGGGAGACGAGAACGCACTGCCTGGATCATTGATTGGAACATTTACTAACAAACAGCCTGATGGAAGTGTTGACAAAAATAAAGTCGTCTGCAAGGAATTTGCATATCACCGGAGTTCGTCAACTCTAAAGTACCACATCAATGCAAAGCATCCAGTAACATTAATCCGGATGTTCGACGATAGCACGTCACGTGATACCATTCTAGTAGAGTCATCTTCAAACACTGAAACGCAAATTTAGCAAGTGTGTGTGAGTGTGTGTGTCTGAGAGAAAGCGTGTGTGTGTGAGTGAGTGCGTGCCACACAACCATTTTCTCACGCACAGAAAAATCGCGCACCAAAGAGGACACAGAGACCGACGACAGACAAGACAGAGCACGTAAGTTACGTTAGTTATGATATTTAAAAAAAAATCTCGGCTCTAAGATTCTGTCAATTTTATTACGAAATTCAAACAATAAATACCGTTTTGGTGCTTGTAAATGTGACATGACAGATCCCTAGCGGCACGTGAACCGATCATCTCTACTAGCTAATAGGCTAGTAGCCTAAATAAACACGAATCAACAATGTTGAAAGATACGTACAATTTACCGAAATCTATATTCCTCGATCAATCAGTGTTTTTCAACCGCGAAAAGAGGTCAATAAAACAGCTGGAGAACAATTGTCACAAAACATTTACCTCAGGAAAGCCATTTCATGACGATATAGTAGGCTTCGTTAGTTAGCCTACTATATTACATATGCATTACATGTTTTACTTATATCATTAAAAAAAGTTGTTGTTATTTATAATAAAAAACGCATTATATTTAATTTGAGTTATTTTTAACCATACAGCTGATAGGCTCTCTGTATGTTTACAGCATTGGGTGAGATTTTTTTTTCTTGAGACAAATTAACACCTATCTTGTGTACCTAATATTTATCCAAATGAGTCAATATTGAATCAAATCACAAGAATTTAATTGAAATCGTGAAATTTGTGTCAAGCAATAATTAAAAAACGTAGCTTACCAGAAATTGTACCATGTAAACATTGTAACATGTTGTCACTAAACCTAATAAAATTATGTATGCGATTAATTTAGATTAATTAATCACAGAGTATGTAATTAATTAGATTAAAAATTTTAATCGATTGACAGCCCTAATTTTTTTATTTAAAACACACCTATATACATTTGGATTCTGCATTAAAAAAATCTTAAAGGGAAAAAAATTATAAATAATAAATCAACTCCATAGCTAATTCCAAGTGATCAAGGGCTTAGGACGTTCCAGTTCAGCCTATTGCAGTTTCCGCCAGTAGTGGGCACTCGTGCAACGTAAGCAATGACGTACATCCGAGTGAACGAGACGAAGGGAAGTTAGCGAGTGAAGGGCATGTCAGTTTTGGACTGGAACGCAGTCCCTATCCACCATCAAGTGACAGTGACTCTAATATTTAATAGCATTCTGGTAGCCTGGATGCCATCCCGAACCCCGCCCACAACATTTTTTGGTTGGGAAGTTCGGTCTGGACTCGATCCATTGAGGAGTAATTATGATCGGTTCAGAAATCGTCGGGCCAATCAAATTGTCAGGGCGGGCTTTATACGATGATGGACAGATGATCTGCAGTTACGTAATCATCACGTCATCAAAGAGCGCTTGGTTTGAACTGGTTTACAACAAAGATGACATTTGCTCACACTACTTATAGCCTGACTCAAAATCGGGATGGCTTCCAGGATACACACAAGGCTACCATATCGGAAAATATGACTAATATTGTTTAATCATAGTAGGTAACGTCAGTGTGGGAATGCACTTGTGTTAATCACACTGTATTTTAAACACGACTCACTATTGACAAATGAAAAACTTTGCAATCGAGGTTATTCTCATAGTCATATCATAAGAAGTAAAAAATTAAATAAAACAAGCTTATTACCTCTGTCATGCTTTTTCGCGTTCTTGTACCGGTTGGAGTTGTAGGCCGATTGGTTGTAAGTCTATCCAATTGAGTGCAGAGTTTTTTTTTTTTTTTTCTGGTTCGGTTAAGACACGCCTCATAATCAAAGCCCTATGGAGCAGACCAGTATCAGACTCACATTCTGACTATGAGTATGACTAAGTCAGGCTAGCATTCAGTACTTGCTCTGCAGTAAATCACTGAGCCATTTCAAGTTTTGTTGATGATACTTCATAATCTTTTGTTTTCTGCCTGCGGTAACTACAACCTCACTCGCACGAATTCGTATGATTTTTGCTCAATTGTACGTATTTTACGAGTTGCCCAATTCGTATGAATTTGTTCAAATTACCCCGGCCCTAAACCCACCCATTACTGGGGTTTAGACAACTCGTACGATTGAACCTCGTAACATTGGTCGTGAGATTGCGTTGTTTACACACCTCAGGTCGTTAGCGATCCTATACAGTTTTTACAAAAAAAAAAATCAGCCATTATTTTATCATTTTTTATTACGTTTATAATGAATTGATTGAGGAATACTAAGAAGGTTGATGTCTATCTTTAAAAAAATGAATGAAAATGAACGCCCCAAAGACCCGAGGTATGCGTTTAAAGATTAATTGTGTTTCGTTTGAATGTGACCTTTTCGTTTTTCTCCTCTACAGTGCAATGTTAAACATGTGTAAGTGAAATAACGTGTTAAATAACAGATGTTACGAGATTAAAAAGTGTCTTGAAACTGGGACTTGCTTGATTTGAGGCAGCGCTGCTTCCACACACATATCGCAGCCAGATTTTTGTGTTTTTGTTTATCAAACAAAGATGTTCTGTGGGAGAGCAATGACTTTTCTGGTGTTGTTACGGGCTGAGTGTGAACTCATCACGAAGAGAAAGAGTACATGAAGATCAGCTATAAACACAGAGACCTCCTTCAGCGTCCAGATGAGGGTCGAGACGCCCCCAGGACTGGAAGGTACCGCACGTAATACTGTCACATTAAGACCTAACAGCCCCTCTGAGAACAGTTCTTGTGAAATGTTCCGATTGAAAAGGACACGGCGCTGAGCTTGCGCTAATATTGTGCTTCCATTAAGCGAGGCTTACGGGCTCGGCCGCGGTTTACGGCGGAGGAGGGCGGTACTAACTCCGCCATGTTTTCACAGAAATGCTGAGATTTTAACAACCTCGGTTAGAACAATAAGCCCAGCACCTCGTGTGGCACTGGATGAGATGCTTCAGAGCTTTTCCCCTCGACCCAAACGCTGGTGGGAACTCGCATCGAAACGGGCATTAGCACATGGTTATCATTACATTAATGTCCCGGGTGTTTGCTTACATTCACTGGCTGTGCGATAATCTCACAGATTAGGAACGAGGCAGATCCTGATTTCATATGACTGATGGCTCGCTCTATTTTTATGGGCTGAAGCTGCATCAAGGTATTTGACATCAGTAGGGGAGTGTGGATTCACTTTACTTTCGTGCATGGTAATACTGAACTGTTTTAGCAATGACAAAAGTCCTGGTGTCTCCTTTGTAGGCTACAAAATAAATGTAAGCAGTAGACAATTAGATTTGTTTTGAATTGAAACTCTGTGCATATTTTAATGACATGTAGAAGCACTTATCAGTAGGCCTGGAGCATTTAAACGTAAATTAATATAAAAAAATGATACACCTATAAATCCAGAGATTTAAGGAAGTCACAGTAGCCTTTATCATTAAGAGATCATGTGTGAATGAGACCATAAAAATACCAGTAAATCCAGTAAAAACTGATGTTTGAATGGTCTCTTAAAGTCCCCCTGTAGTCAATAATTGTCTCCCTTAAAACTCATCTTTGATCACCAAAATTACATATTTAAATGTTTTTTTCCTTGAAAAAAAAAAAAGTTCATGCCTGACACCCTTGCCTCATTTAGTATACTCGGTTCTATGAATATGCAAATGAGCCCCGCCTCCACTCACTCAGAGATCCACTGGTTGAGGATCACACGTTGATCTGGGGTGCGTTTCCCGAAAGCATCGTTAGCCAACTATGGTCGCAAGTTCTGTCGTTACCAATAGAGTTCAATGGAAATTGCGACCAACTTGCGACCATAGTTGGCTAACGATGCTTTCGGGAAACGCACCCCTGATTGGTTACAAGGTCGTTTGTGACGTCAGAAACACAAGCGATTTCACACCGTGTTTTTGAGACTGTCTTTGTTTCACTGCAGTTTTAAGGAGAAAATACTCAGCAATGCTGTCGACTTATGAATTTACACATGGTTTGTCTTAAAGCATATTAAAAACACAGCCATATAAACAATTTTAAAAACTTGATTTTCACCACTTTAATGATAAAAAGCCAGTTAACGCTGTTGTGTAAAGAGCATATTTGTGTATTTACCGGTAAAGTCATTCTGGTAATTTTATGGTAAATTACTGGAATTACTATGTGAAAGGAGTGGGAAATTCCTGCAATTTGGTAATATCTGAAGTGGTGGTTCACCAAAATAAAATGTTAAAAGCTGCACAACATGTGCAGTGTCTATAATTTTTAGCAATATTGTAATTATTTATTTGTTCATTTCCTGCTAAAAAAGAGTTTTCTAAAAAACAGACTATAAAGTGATATCTCTCAGTCTGAACTCATTCTCCGCCAATAATAATTTAGACTCCACCCATATGTGACATCAATTACCAGAAATGACATCATTCAGGTCTCTTTAACAGGGGTGCAGAATATGGTATGTAGCATCCTACTTTTTCATATTTTCAAGGCCTAATATAGTCAAGGGAGGGTACTGTCAAGCTTAACAACTCAACCCCATCACATTAAAATAAGTAATTTTAAAATAAATAATTATTATTTTTCTAAATTTTATTTTAATTCATAAGGATATACAATATAGCCTATTCCATTGCTGCCATGGTCTACTCTCCGACAGTACACGAGGAGCAGTGGCCATTTTAAACAAAAAACCTCGACGCGTCACACTCAACACTGCCACATATGTTTATTTCTCATTATCGGGGGTTAAAAACGTGAGTTTTTCACTTCATTTATGAATAATTTAAATACTAAAAATATAAAATAGTCATGGTTTCAGTTAAGATATACTTACCAAAATCATGACAACTCATAATTTTGTTATATTTGATGTAATGTGTCCACACTAACAAGCATCCAGAAATGGCACCAGAAAGACATGATGAAAGAAGAGCACAATATGAGAGAGACAAAAGTAAAAATATAAAATTGACCGGATAGTCTTCAACCCCGTCACACTATTCTCAACCTTGTCACATTAATATTTCTTGGGGGAAAATAGGGAAGACGATTTAAAATTAAGGCATTTTGTGGCTGATTACTACCTGACATATTAATTGTGTGGTTTGTTTTTTACAAAAATAGAGAAACCACAGACACACAGTCTATTTTTAACTTCAGTCCCATAAAATTTGAAAACAACCATAACCGTTATATTTGTAGTCTTTAAATGGTTATGAGGGACACATGAGCAGTAAGCGTTTGTTTTATTACTAGTTACATTTTATATAAGTTTTAAACTATTCCGTTTTGTATATTACAGGGTTGAGAATAAAAAGTGTTCAAATAATTAAAAAAAAGTTTTCAAATATAAAAAAAAAAAGGCAGAAAAGGTTGGAAAATATGATTTGTTGGGGCTTTGATATGTGTAATGATGTGATGGAGTATTTATAATTTTTTTTAATCATATGTAGTTAAAAAAAAATCCAAGTTAAAATATTACTGAAGCTAGCCTATAAAACCAAATTATTCCTCACATTGTTAAACTGATCATATAATTTGTAATTGAAAAAAAAACAATAACAGGCCTATTTTAACTCATGATCTCAAAACATCCCTGTATCCACAATGGAAAAAATGGTAACTTCTAAATGAACTGGAGCTATTCAAGAGTTAACATCACTAAATCAACCTTCATACATTAATTTATACCAACAAAACTCAATTTTATGAGTTAGATCAGGTAGAAATAGCTAATTAAGATAGGAACAACTCTTCCCATGTATAAACATTGCCCTGGAGTGTATTGAAGGGAGTGTATGTGTGTTTCCAGCAGAGGGCGCTCTGCAACACTCACTTCTGTTTGTGTGACACATCCTACAAGTCAGCAGAAATCAAAGTCTTCGCATCATCTGCTGAGGCTCCATGATCCGCTCATCTGCAGGCCGGTCACTGACCGGGTATTCATCTATTATTACGCGTCGTAGCGTCTGTGTGCATGGATCCACGCAGACACACAACGTTGAGCATGAACATGTGCTTTTCGGACTTGCGTAAATTGCATGTGACCTGAGATGTCGAATGATTGTTGGCTAAGCACATAATTGCAGTCTCCCTGTTTGTCTGAGGCACCAGGCATGACCATGTGAGTCTGACCTTTGACCCCCATTCATTCTCCCCTCTTCCTGTGTCTGTGGTTTGTTAGCCTGGAGTCCTGCGAAGCCGGACAGGGTGCTTTTAGGACACTTCATCTGCGTCTCTGGACCTCGGCTGAACTTGAGGTCCTAGTCCTGAAAACGTCCCGTGTCGAATTCCTCGCATTCGCACAGAGAGGCTTTTTTAAATTCAGATGATCCTGGTTTGTCATAATAGACATGAAGTACAGCATGCATCTAGACGCTTATCAGAATAATTGTCTGTAGTATTTATACTTCTCTACCTATAAATTGCTGTTAATGTTCATGGCTGTTGCGCAGCGCTGTATTTATTGAGTCTGTGGGCAGAAGCAGACCACCCTGTCACAGAGTCCACCACCTAATGCACACGCAGAAAGACATGCCCAAAACCATCGGCTGTCCCGAGTTGGCTGCTCTGGACTCGTGATTGGCCCAGGCTCCTTTGGGACGAGCTGTGGGAATGTGACTTTTGTGTGTGTGTGTGAATAGGATAATGGCTGCATCTGCTTCATTCCTCTGACAGACTTAAGATCAGTTTTAGGGTTTCTCTTTTAATGCTTTTTATTTTGTTCAAAAGGGACGGATATATGATCTGAAATGAGTAAAATGAGGCAATTTCTGAATTGTTTTAATCAAAGAATATCATATTTCACTAATTTGGTGCCTAACCAGAAGAAAGACACACACATTCATATCAGACATTTTATTTACACACACACACACACATATATTATATAAACACAAACTTTTATGCGATTTGACAGCACTAATAATAATGGTGGATTTTATGTAAAATAATCCATTGTATTACATTTTTATTGTATTGTTATTGCGTAATTATTGTTTTTATTTTTAGAAACTAATAATAAAAAGCACGGATAAAAAAAAGAGTATTCCCTTATATAAAATAACATAAAATAGGAAGAAAATGTTACGATTCATTATGAAAGTAGCAATTATGTATCAAAACCAAACCTAAAATATGTTTCTTTTGGACTTATTCTGGATTTCCTTTAAAGGGAACTTGATGTGTCAAGCTGTTCACTTCAAAAAAGAAAATCAATGACAGTTTCTGTCGATATTTGATGTGCTTAATGTTCATAAAATAATTCAAAAAACCACAATGGTGCTAAGAACAAAGATTCATTTGACACATTTTAAAGGTTTTTTGGCATTAAGTGGTATGGGTATGTTTGAGTCACATTTTATGAGGAACAACTTTTAGGGTCCAGTTGGACCCAAAGGAATTAAAGAATGTATTTTAACATTTGCTGAAGTTATGAAACCCTTTATTGTGACAGTAGACATGACACACTGAGTATGTTTTCAGTGCGGTGCAGAGTATTTCGCCACATTGTGTATGCATAAGCCATTTTATCCTTCTAATAACAAGCTTTTATGCCCGAGGGTTTGTCCACTGTAACTGTACGTGCTTTGTGGCTTATGCGTGTGTGTGCTTGTTCCTACAGTAGATGCCCTTTATAAACAAGGTCTCAGGATTTCACATTAACATTAAACCCAAAATGACAATGCAGTAAACAAAATATAGAACATAAAAACAAATGTGCATGACTTAATTGGCCTTTAACTTCAAGATTTTTAATAATATTATGTAATACAATACATGTACTATAAATATTGTGATGCACAATATTTAATCTAAAAATAGTGGAGTTTTAGCGCACAATTCATATTTTGAACTAATTTGAATGTTGTATTCCTCACACAAAGCTTTCACACAAACGACTTACTGCCGTTTTAATGGTGTTTTTGTCATTATTGGAGTCTGAATAATGACAGAATTTTCTATTTAAACTACAATTTTTAGCCTTGTAACAGTAATGGGATCCTCTAAATAGACTGTATACGGCATCGGAGTGAAATACATAATAATCGTGACGCCAGGATGATGTTTATGAGAGAGTGTTGCTACAGCACTCCGTGCCAGTCAAAAATAGCTGGAGAAAATCCCTCATCCCAGCTCCGTCCCGGACACTAATAGTGATCCTGACCTCACAGTCGCTGTAATTACCCGAAGGTCAAGCCTCCCAAATGGCTTCGCCGTGTCTCTGAACGGCCCGTGCACTCAGAAATGCTCACGGACGGCCAAATGAGAGGCTAAGTTTGCTGGGCTTTTCCCTGCTGGGACGGGCCAGTTGGCCAGACCTCGGAATAGTGAAATCTCCGAATACCCGTCCCACAGTTGGAGGAATTTATTTCTCATTGCATTCTCAGAGGCATTAGTGAGAAAGTGTGCCGTCCTGCTCATGTTAGTTTGTTTACAGTTAAAAGTTGCCTTAAAGTTTTAAGTACAATCAACTTTGATGTTTAAGTCATTTCAACTTAAATTACATTAAACTGACTAAAATGAGTTTGAAAATTGCTTAAAGCACACTGCTTTTCTTAGTATTTATGTCTTGTTTTCTGGGGAAATTAGTTTTCTGAGTTTTAAATTATCTGCCAATGGGGTAAAAAAAAAAAAAAAATCTTGTTTTTGTTTGAATTAAGATTATTTCTCTTACCCCTTTGCAAAAAGTCACTTAAATTGTATTAATTCCCCCGGAAAACAAGACATAAAATCTTATGGCATTTTACTCATCCAGTAAAGGCATCTTGATTTAAGAAATTTTTGATATTTGGACTGGAAACAAGACAAAAATACTAAGTAAGAAAAGCATTTTTTGCGATGTTGTCATAACTTATTGATGATATTTTTTACAGTGTCTCCTCTACGAGACATGAAAGAATAAAGGAAAACAGGAACACTGCAAAAAAATTAATAATAATGATTTGTCTTGTGACACTGGCTGATTTTGTTTGCTGGCTTTTCACTTGTTTTTGCCCAAGTAGGGTGTTATTTACTTTTTTAATTATGTTTATATTTGACTTTTATTTAACCAGGAGAAATTGTTTTATTCTTACTGAGATAAAAAAATAAAATAAAAAACTATTTTACTGGAGTGTTCACACACATATACACCAACTAACAACATATAATTCAAATGTTATGAAATGAGACTTTTGTAGTAACATGATTGTGTAATTTAGGGAAATATAAATGAAGCAAACACACTGTAGAACCCGTGTGGTGCAATATTGGTTTTGTGAATGCATACATATTTTTTAAATGACTATACAGTACAGTACATCTCCAAGGGAAGGCAACAACACTAATGTAAGAGAGGAGATCACAGCATTTCACTATATTTGCAATGAGGAGCATTTTAAAAACTACCGGTGGAAATTGAAAGGTTTTCTGTGAGAATAAATGCTTGGGGGTTTCAGTAGATGGCTGTGTTGTGATGTAAAACAATTTAGAAATGTATTTCTGTGTTTAATGTTATAATAATGTGAGTGAAAACTGGTCCGAGACAGAGTAAAACAGAGTTTACTCTTTACTCGCCTCAGCCTCCCATGAACCGCACACAATCTGGTCACTTAAAGGGATAGTTCACCCAAAAATGAAAATTGCCATAATTTACTCATCCTTATGTCATCCCAAACCCATTAAACTTTGGTTAATCTTCGAAACACAAATTAAAGTATTTTTTAATGAAAGTTGCGGTTTCGGTCCCTCCAATGAAAGGTAACCAAAACCAAAAAGATCATAAAAAGGGTAATAAAGACATCAAAGATGAGTCCAAATGATCTCAGGTAAACTTAAACTTAAACTTAAAAATGCCGTTAACGATGCCTTAAGATATAGGCATAAATTCCACAAATGGATTAAGACTATAACATATTTAAAAGGTAGGCCTACACTATATCTTTTTATTATTCAAAAAACTGAACAAAATTTAAATAATGTGTCAATACAACATCAATCCTTCTGCCAAAACATGATTTTGTCTGTTGTCTATATTTCAGAGAATGGATTTGGCAGGAGATTGCGTACACAAGTCATTCTCCAGTGTGTGTCTCGTCATGTCTGTAAATAGAGAAAAGTTGCTCTGGCTGCTTCGCCGCGTGTCTGGTCTGGCAGTAGCAGAGGTTAGTTGAGTGTGTGTTAGTATGTGCGTGTCTGGAGTGTGTATGGCAGAGGTTAGTGTCGCAACAAGTAAGAAAAGTTCATATGGAGCCGCTAAATCTCTAAAGTCCCGTTGTAAACAAACGCTGAACAGAGGAGAGTCAGCTGGAGAAGAGAGAGTCAACGACGGCTTGGTTTTTCAGAGATGGCGAGAACGGATGGATTTGAAATGTTGTAAAAGAGACGTGGAGATGATGGTGTTTTTATAACTCAACAGGTGAGTATGGTGTTTTATTGAACCGATAAATTGCCATATGTAGCTCTAACAGAGTTCATTATAAAGCATAATATATTGTGAAGGAACATATTCAACCGCAAAGTCACGCGGACTGAAGCACAACCAAAACAATGTCCCTCCGCAAAATGCATGCAGTTTTGTTTTTTAACCACTATCATGTCTGAATCAGAGTTCGAAATTGTTTTCACACACACAATGCATTATGGCGTTGAAAAACTGCTGGAAGGAAAACAATAGAATGAAACAGAATACAGAGGTCTTGAAACTACTGACTATTGACAAACTACTTGACATCTTAAAAACACCCTAATGATGGCTAGAGACATCCATCTACATATATCCATTCAATAGTAATTGCACAGATGGAGCACAAGAACGCTTCAACACTCCAACTGCTTCAGTGCAATCATCAGCTAGACTGATTCGTAACATGCAACACATGCGCACGACCTCCCGAGTGTCCGACCTCACACCCGGTCCTAACAATACCTCGGACAGATCGTCTTTCTCAACTGCAAAATGGATTGCTGTGGTGACAGTCCAGTGATAGACTTACACGTTCAGAGATATAGAACTAAACAAACAATACAATGATTTCTAAAGCCACTTTTTGTAATGTCCATTTTACTATTTTGTCTGCCACAAATTGTATTGTATTTGAATCATCTTAGTTTGGGGGTGTATGCAGTTAATTATGATTTAATGTCACTTGATTAATTACCCAACATATAATTAATTAAATAAATAAAGTTATGTCGAAAAATGAATTTTCCCAGTAAATATATAATTTAAGCAAGTTTTGATTCTTGATCTGAATCAATAACCCCAAAACGTTTTAACACTCATTCCAGTATGTTATGAAGCAGATTATGACATCTAAATTATTTATTGTGAAGTTTTGGTTGGTTGCTCATCAGTCAGGAGCGTGTCAAGTCTTTCTAAACAATACTTCCGTCACAGTACTTAAAAGAATCATACAAAAGACACTGGATTACTCCTTTAATTTAAACAAGCAATGAAATAGATAATAATAAACAAGGAAGGAAAGAAGATTATTATTTGAAATGTCATGAAAAACAGGAAGGAAGCTGGTTATGCCGGCTGGAGTAGTTTGGATGTTCTGTAAAGGGTGAGTTTGATCATTTGCATGTTCCTATAAGTTCACTGAGTCAGTCTGCAGTCATAACAGATACAGAGGATTCTATTTACATTTACTTGAAGGAAGGGTTCAGTCCAAAAATGACAATGAAAATGGAATGTTCACTTAATGTTATTTAAATGTAAACAATGAGTCAATACATCATCAATCCTTCTACCAAAACATGATTTTGTCTCTTGTCTTACCCTGATACACTATAAGCCTATTACACGTGTTTATATTTTAGAGGATGGATTTGGCAGGAAATTGCAAAATTGCGTAAAATGTTCACAAAACCGATAAAAAACATTTCCAAAACGTTTGAAAAATTGTACGTTGTAAACTTTCAAAGAGCACTCTGACATAACGTTTTAACTTAATGGGAATGTCAGCAAAACTTTCTGAAGATTTTTGTTAGCTGGCTTGATTATTGATTATGACCGTAGCCTATGTATTTGAGTTGGGAGCTACAATGGTGTTGAAGATTTACAGGAAATAAGACTTGAATTTTTCTCTGTTCAGCACAAGTCATAATGAAACTTTGAGCTGACTTTGTCAATTTGACATAAAGAGAAGCCATAGTAATTCACATGGGTTGTGAAGAGCATGAGGTTGAGTAAACGATGACATGACAGAATTTTAATTTTGGGTAAACTGTTCTAATGCATAGACTAATTATACACAGACTTATGAACTCTCTTCAAACATGATGTGATAAATTAGCGCAGCAGGTTTTACCTGAGACATCTTTTGTGCTAAGAGAGAATAGGATGAAACTGCAAATGAAAGAGAATGCAGACAGCTTAAAGTGGGCAGAAATGTTTTCAGAAGTTGTGCACATGTTTTCTTGCTCCGGCTAACACCCTGAAGAAGCAGTAAACACTCGGGGAGTGTCTGAGCATGTATAGCGTGCCGTGGCGTTCACGCCCTCCTGGCAGCCAAAGCAAACCACAATGAGTCGTGTCCTCTGCCACCTTATGACCCCAATTCTCTGCCAGAGTCACCATGGAGACGACCTGATGCCTGGTAACAAAAGTTACAATAACAACCTGCATGTCAAACCCCCCGGCGAAAGAAGGAACAGCCTGTGGTTTTTAGCGAACTCCTCAGGTGCAAAAGAAAAGAGCAAATGAGCTAAAAAAAAAAAAGACTAAGACTATTCCAGCTGTGAGGGTTTGCAGTGACTGCACAGTGTTTACATTTTTTTTAGTGTTCTGTTACTTTGGTGGGATTAAAGCGAACTCTGGTGCGATTGCTCTGTTAGTGCGGTTCGTTTGAATAAGTGTGAACGCTGCCATTGGAAACCCTGGTGCCACCAAACAAACGAACTCTGGTGCAGTTCGACTGAAATATGAACTCAACTCGGACCAAACACATGTAAGCGAACTAAAACAGGACATGATGTCACAAGATGTGACCCTAAAAAGGACAGAAGGCTCAAGCATACCGTTTTTTCTCGTCATAGTCGCAATGTTGCTCATCACAGTTCGGTACAGGATCAGAACCGCGTCTCCTCACAGCAGATCTTATCACAGACAATAAATATGTATGTTTGTGTATGTTCTCATTCACACTTTCCTGACAAGCATTACGGATGCTCTGCAAGCAGAGAGAATATATATCAAATTTCTGCTGTACTTTACATTCGCGGCTGATAGATCAGATTATAATATAATGAACTTACCCTTTAGTTTAAAGGTGCATTGCGCAACTTTTCATGTTAAAAATACCTGTTTTTCTATCCTATACATGCTTAAAGAACTGCCTGATGGGCTGAATGAGCCCTTCTCTGCTCACTGAGATTGCCTCTATAATCCTGTACAGTAAAATATATAAGAGGGATTCGGGCTCGAATTTGAGACTGGGTGTGACGTCATGCGCGTTCACGCTCACCAGGCTATGTCTCGCAGGTTTGTGTATAAGCCGCCATTCTCCGCATCAGCGAAGACAACTCGTGCGTCAAAGGTAGAAGATGGATTCAAAGAGACCGGCTTGTAGTCCATTCCAAACCCCAACGCAAACTCCACGTTAAGTAAAGAAAAAAAAATTTGTGTCTAGTGCCACCACTCTGGTTGCAGTTTCGCTTGTCGCCAGAGGGGGCGTAGTTCTGCAAAAACTCAGAGACTTGCGTTTTGCACCTTTAAAAGACAATTCATTTTCAGTTATATCTCTGGCTGTAAGTGTTACCGGTCCTTCTCGACCTGCTCCAAGCGGGATTCGAACCCCCGATGTGTACACGCACAGCTCTTACTGGCCTACGTCCATTACACTCCACCCCCAAACCTCACTCCCATTCGGGTCACGGCACCAAAAGTAACTGGTCCTACCCGACCTGCTCCGAGAGTAATTCGAACCCTGATCGCCGGTATGAGAGGCGGACGCACTAACGAGGACGCTAAAAATATCAGTCGCTAGAGGGCCTCTTGAGGCCAGGGGAGTGAGGTTTACACACACTGCTCTCACTGGCCTTCGTCCATTACATAGGTAGGAAAACATACTGGATGGGTGGCCATATGACAGGACTAACACATTCACTCTCACACTCAAATAGCAGACGTTTTACAGCCATTCCAGCTGTCCTGCGTGTCTTTGGACTGCATGTGGTAGAAACCAAAGCATCTGGAGGAAACCCACAAGGAGGACATGCAAACTCAACACAGAAAGGCCTTCGGGACCTGACCTGGGGACTTCTTGCTGTGAGGCCACAGTCCTGTTTTCATAATTCACAAAAACAGTTGCAATGTGTTTCTTTTTGCTGTGCTGACCAGAATTAACATGGGATGTTTATTGTCCTGATATGACTTTATCTGTTTACCAACAAAATAAATATAAAAAAAGAAAACTACATATGCCTTTTTATTTCCTATTTTCCACAATTAATGGTCGAAGACAAGAACACAGTTTGGACAGTAAATGTTTCTCATGGGGACATAAAGTAATTTCAACATTTACAGGTGTTATTCTGTGATTTTTATTGCTGTCCAAAACCACAATGTCAGTGTTTATATAAAACGTAAAAATTCTCAGCCAAATTAACAGCTGTTTTTTTTAGAAACACCAAGGTCGTGTCGTAACATAATCTAATTGCTATCCATATCCAAAGAATCTTTGAGTTTACAAGAATGACCACTTGAGCACTTTTGAACCACTGCCAACACACTACTGTATATGCTATACTGTTTTATATAGACACCTTCATTACTGAAATGCTGTAAACTGTAAAAAACAAAATCATGTAAACTTTACAAAATGGGTGGTGGTATGCAATACATTTTTTAAATATATTTATTTTATACATTTATATAAAGTAGGGCTTGCACAACTAATCATTTTGGTACATTTATGGTTACTGTCTGTAAATAGAAGTTTGCTTTTACTTATTTCTGCTAATATCCACCATTTTGAGAGCTTAAATGTAAGTCAGAAAACCATTTAAATCAAAGCATATTATTAAATAGGATATTTAATTAAATAATAATAAACCGTCCATGTGTAAATAAAGTGTGAGAGAATGCAGTTATGCTTCACTTTCTTTTTGCATTATGAGTTGTCAGAGATTGTTACAACGATATGTAGCTTCTGCCACGGAATACAAAAATAAAAAAGGTGATTGCTACTTTTTATCTCACAGTTCTGACTTTATTTCTCACAATTGCGAGTTTATATCTTGCAATTCTGATTGAATTACGAAAGTTAAACTAAAACCCTGAATAAAATTGACCACATGTTTACTATACCATACCTCAAAGCTACCATATATTTAAGGAAGTAAAATAGTAACTTTGTTGATATTTACTTATACTGGCACACTAATTAGAATAATCACAGGTTTTTCGAACTTATATTTTAGTGTATTCACTTTTTGTTAAGTTTCTACTTATGGGCCTGCATAATCTTTCCAAAGTAGTTTTCTTATGGTTCATAACAGTAAGTAGGCCTACTCTACTTGTCAACTTACAGAAGAAGTATAATGCAGTTATTGAAAGGTGATACAATTTTGAATCATTTGAAATTTGACAAGTGTAATTTCACAGGGGTGTCCTCGCTTCTGTTGATTGTGAGGAGCTTGAAGTTTTCTCACTGATTTCATCGGCTAGCCTATCCACAATCATGGTTTATCATTAAAATGTTAGTGATACCTTAGCAGTCGAATACCATCACTGTCCTGACAGGCGCACTAGAGAAATAACCTTCCCACCATTAGTAATTTGACAGAAAAAGCTGTCAGCCAGCTGCCTTGAATGCCAACAAACTGAGATCCAATTTTCCCAAAGTTTTCTGCCAAATAGTTTGGAATGATTGCACACCTGATGAATTTACAACTATATGAACAACCTGTTGGTCTGTACGAGAATCGAAATTATTCACAGAAATGCCCATGAGCAAAGATGCCACATGCAGGTCAAATCCTAGGATCTAGCCATTGTTTATTATAAGATCTTTAACGTTTATAATTATTATAAGGAAGTCTTTAACCTTGTCCACAGATAAATGTATTTCACTTATAAAAATGGATGGATGCCTTTCCTAAATGATATGCCTAAATTGTAATAAAGTGAAAAAAAAAGCAATAAATCATAACAGGGCTGGATTATTTTCACAAACATGCATCTGTGAAAGATCAAAGGAGATAACAGCCTAATTTATAAGAGCAGCTTTTGAAGTAATTATAATAATAATAATAATAGTGCAGGCACGAATATGGGTTCAAATGATCTATTTAACAACTCTTACAGTTATAGCACACTCCACCCTAAAATCCACCCGCAGCGACACCATCTCAGATGTCCTCGGCCTGTATTCAGCACTGCTGCATCTATAGGTGAGGAATTGAAATTTCAGCTGCAAATATCTTTCTATTAGTCTCTTGAGGTGCTGACGGTGTCTCCCGTTGCTCCAAAGACAATTCAGCCATATGGGCCATTATGCAAGAGCAACAGATATGATGTTACAAATTTCTGCCATTGGGTGGCATTTCACAAAAGATAAACTGACGTCTACCCGTACCTGATCTCAACATATCTATTTTTGTCCTTGTTTTTAGACATTGCATTTGATTCATGCAGTATGGTGTCAGGCATGTTTCTCATCATTGTCCTACCTCAAGTGTGTGTGTGTGTGTGTGTGTGTGTGTGTGTGTTTTTAATTAATTTCTTGATGCGATATTAAGCCAAATTAATTATTATTCTGTAAATGAACCTATGAAGTCAATAACTGGATACCCATAAACTTGTCAAATATTAGCCGACAAACCAACAACACTGATAAATAGCTCACTATTTACACTGAAATATCATTAAATTTGATATTTCATAAATTTGTCAGCACCAGGTTGGAGTTATTTCTACCTGTTTTTACCTGTAAAAATTTGTTGCCATATCTTAATGTAATAAAAATTGTTACGTCCTAATATATACTTGGCATCTAGAGGTTATGGGACGCAACATACAATGAAAGAATAATAATAAAACCAATAGAAAGTTGTTTAAAGTCATATATTTATACTCTATTGAGGGAATGTGATGTGATAAATTAAGAAACAGGCAGAAACCAAACTGAATTTGTACTTGCTTTTAGTGAATAAAGTAGTTAGATGTAACAAGCCATCCAATAACACAATAAACCGTGAATCAAATATACATCCAAACAACAAACATCTATTTACAAATTATATACAACATAAAAGATTAACGATTACAAAGTGAGGGACAAGAGCGGTGCCAAAGAAAATAAATAAATAAAACAAACACCGTAACTAAACCCCCCAGTACAAACACTAAACTCAAGTAAAAAGGAAAAAAAAGAAATAATCTTCAGCGTAGGACGCCACTAACTACGCTATCTAACAAACATAAATACATAGGTTGGCACCCGCTCGTAAACTAGTGTGTTAAACAATTTTTACTCTACATGTTGTGAAATGTAAATCACGTGATGTACTAACCTGATCCCATCACTATGCATCGAATATAAGCTCAGGGAATAATCAAGAGTCGATTCACAACATAGACGCAGTAGAACGACATTAAGAAAAGTACTGTTCCAATAGAGTAAGCTTTAACACACAAACTAAGCAAAAACAAGCAAGAGCAAATAACCGCATAAATGAAAGAGAGCAAAACAAAGGAGAAAAACGCTCTCCCGCGCTCGCATCATATCCGGGTCTTTATACGCGCCCACCAGTCTCTGATTGGTTCTCTGAGCGTCTGGCGAACTCGATGACTGGCAGGAACATCATCCAATCACTGGACCTGTGAGAAGATAGCGGAAAGAAAGGGAGGAAACAAAAACACAACCCTCCCAAAACACTACAGGACGTAACAAAAATGAATTCAGTCACAGTAAATACAGGCTGTCGATCATTTAATCAAATATAATATGTAAATTTTTTTATTGAATTAAATGTCAAGGTGAGGTGGATCTTGGTGCAGCTTTTTACTTTAACAAATATTATAATAAAGAAAAAAAGGTACGTTTACACAACAACGTTGTGTTTTTTTCTTTTGAGTTTTTCCGCGTACAGACAACACCATTGTCAAAGCGACCCCCATTCACACGGATCCGCGAAAACTACTAAAAACCCTGTATTCTGCTGCTAGACCATTAGACAAACATTTACATTTATCTGACAAACATTTACATTTATCGAACGCTTTTATCCAAAGCGACTTACAATTGCTATATATGTCAGAGGTCGCACGCCTCTAGGGCAACTAGGGGTTAAGTGTCTTGCTCAGAGACACATTGGTGTCTCACAGTGGATTCGAACCCAGTCCTCTCACACCACAGGCATGTGTCTTATCCACTGCCTGAGGGATGAGGGAGACCGTACAGCCAGGGGGATGAGGGAGACCGAGGGAGACCGGTGGAGCCTGAGGGATGAGGGAGACCGGTGGAGCCAGAGGGATGAGGGAGACCGGTGGAGCCTGAGGGATGAGGGAGACCGGTGGAGCCAGAGGGATGAGGGAGACCGGTGGAGCCTGAGGGATGAGGGAGACCGGTGGAGCCTGAGGGATGAGGGAGACCGGTGGAGCCAGAGGGATGAGGGAGACCGGTGGAGCCTGAGGGATGAGGGAGACCGGTGGAGCCAGAGGGATGAGGGAGACCGGTGGAGCCAGAGGGATGAGGGAGACCGGTGGAGCCAGAGGGATGAGGGAGACCTTTGGAGCCTGAGGGATGAGGGAGACCAGTAGAGCCTGAGGGATGAGGGAGACCTTTGGAGCCTGAGGGATGAGGGAGACCAGTAGAGCCAGAGGGATGAGGGAGACCGGTGGAGCCTGAGGGATGAGGGAGACCGGTGGAGCCAGAGGGATGAGGGAGACCGGTGGAGCCAGAGGGATGAGGGAGACCTTTGGAGCCTGAGGGATGAGGGAGACCAGTAGAGCCTGAGGGATGAAGGAGACCTGTGGAGCCAGAGGGATGAGGGAGACCGGTGGAGCCTGAGGGATGAGGGAGACCGGTGGAGCCAGAGGGATGAGGGAGACCGGTGGAGCCTGAGGGATGAGGGAGACCGGTGGAGCCAGAGGGATGAGGGAGACCGGTGGAGCCTGAGGGATGAGGGAGACCGGTGGAGCCAGAGGGATGAGGGAGACCGGTGGAGCCTGAGGTATGAGGGAGACCGGTGGAGCCAGAGGGATGAGGGAGACCGGTGGAGCCTGAGGGATGAGGGAGACCGGTGGAGCCAGAGGGATGAGGGAGACCGGTGGAGCCTGAGGGATGAGGGAGACCGGTGGAGCCAGAGGGATGAGGGAGACCGGTGGAGCCTGAGGGATGAGGGAGACCGGTGGAGCCAGAGGGATGAGGGAGACCGGTGGACCCTGAGGTATGAGGGAGACCGGTGGAGCCAGAAGGATGAAGGAGACCGGAGGAGCCAGAGGGATGAGGGAGACCGGAGGAGCCTGAGGGATGAGGGAGACCGGTGGAGCCAGAGGGATGAGGGAGACCGGTGGAGCCAGAGGGATGAGGGAGACCTTTGGAGCCTGAGGGATGAGGGAGACCGGTGGAGCCAGAGGGATGAGGGAGACCGGTGGAGCCAGAGGGATGAGGGAGACCGGTGGAGCCAGAGGGATGAGGGAGACCGGTGGAGCCTGAGGGATGAGGGAGACCGGTGGAGCCTGAGGGATGAGGGAGACCGGTGGAGCCAGAGGGATGAGGGAGACCGGTGGAGCCTGAGGGATGAGGGAGACCGGTGGAGCCAGAGGGATGAGGGAGACCGGTGGAGCCAGAGGGATGAGGGAGACCGGTGGAGCCTGAGGGATGAGGGAGACCGGTGGAGCCTGAGGGATGATGGAGCCTGAGGGATGAAGGAAACCGGAGGAGCCTGAGGGATGAAGGAGACCAGTGGAGCCTGAGGGATGAAGGAGACCGGAGGAGCCTGAGGGATGAAGGAGCCTGAGGGATGAAGGAGACCGGAGGAGCCAGAGGGATGAGGGAGACCGGAGGAGCCTGAGGGATGAAGGAGCCTGAGGGATGAAGGAGACCGGAGGAGCCAGAGGGATGAGGGAGACCGGAGGAGCCAGAGGGATGAGGGAGACCGGAGGAGCCAGAGGGATGAGGGAGACCGGAGGAGCCAGAGGGATGAGGGAGACCGGAGGAGCCAGAGGGATGAGGGAGACCGGAGGAGCCAGAGGGATTCAATTCAATTCAATTCAATTCACAATACACATTGTTTCAAAGCAGCTTTACAGAAAGTGCATTAGAAATGTACATAGAAAATACAGTTAGTTCATCATGTATTAGTTTAGGGCATAACATGTCGCCGGCGTTGAGTCGTCTCTTCACAGGCGTCGAGTCGTCTCTCCACAGGCGTTTAGTCGTCTCATCACAGGTGTTGGATCATCCGAAGTCTCTGTGAGAGGCTGGATACAAACTGGAGCTGACGAACGCTATTTACCTCGGGACTTGTGTCCCGAGATAACAGCAGAAAGGCAGATGAGAAATAATTAGCGTAGCTGATGTTCATAATATTAATGCATTCGATCTGATTCGGCAGTAGTATAAAAGGTAAGCATTATGTGAATGCTTGGTTAAAGAGATGCGTCTTTAATCTAGTTTTAAACTGGGACAGCGAGTCTGAGCCTCGAACAATATCAGGAAGGCTATTCCAGAGTTTAGGAGCTAAATGTGAGAACGCTCTCCCTCCTTTAGTGGACTTAGATATCCTAGGAATGACCAGAAGCCTCGAATTTAGTGATCTTAAAGAGCGCGACGGATTGTAGGGCGATAGAAGATCCGTTAAATAGACTGGAGCTAAACCATTTAGGGCTTTATAGGTCAGTAGCAATACCTTGTAATTGATACGGAATTTAATAGGTAACCAATGTAGAGATGATAAAATTGGTGTTATATGATCATATTTTCTTGACCTAGTAAGAACTCTAGCGGCTGCATTTTGGACTAACTGTAGCTTGTTTATTGAGGATACAGGACAACCAGCTAATAAAGCATTACAGTAATCTAGTCTCGAGGTCATGAATGCATGAACTAACTTTTCTGCATCAGAAACGGATAGCATATTACGTAGCTTAGCAATGTTTCTAAGGTGGAAAAAGGCTGTTCTTGTAACATATGAAATATGATTTTCGAAAGAAAGGTTGCGGTCAAGTATGACACCCCGGTCTTTTACTGTAGTGGATAGAGTAACAGGGCATCCTTCTAAATTAAAGTTGTATTGTAAGGGATTTTGTGGGTAGTTTTTTGGACCAATAAGTAATACCTCTGTTTTAGCTGAATTTAATAGCAGGAAATTACACGTCATCCAGTATTTTATATCTTTAAGACATTCTGTCAAGTTAGATAAGTTAGTGGTTTCATCTGGCCGTGATGAAATATATAATTGAGTGTCATCAGCATAACAGTGAAAATTAATTCCATGTTTTCTTATAATATTACCAAGTGGCAGCATATAAATTGAGAATAGTAGAGGGCCTAACACAGATCCTTGCGGCACTCCATAGTCTACTGACGTTATCTTCGATTTTTCCCCATTTAAACAGACAAAGTGGTAACGGTCTGATAAGTACGATCTAAACCAGCTTAATGCCTGTCCCTGAACACCAGTGTAGTTTTGTTGTCGATCCAGGAGTATTTTATGATCTATAGTATCAAATGCAGCGCTAAGATCGAGTAGAACTAGTATTGAGATGCAGCCTTGGTCAGAAGCTAAAAGTAAATCATTTGTAATTTTAACTAGCGCAGTTTCTGTGCTATGATACGGTCTGAATCCTGACTGAAATTTTTCATGGATATCATTTTCTTGCAAGAAAGAGCACAATTGAGCGGACACAACTTTTTCTAGTATTTTAGACATAAATGGAAGATTTGAAATGGGTCTGTAATTTGCTAGGTTATTTGGATCTAATTGTGGTTTCTTAATAAGAGGTTTTATTACTGCCAGCTTGAATATTCTTGGAACGTGACCTAAAAATAAAGATGAATGAATAATATTGAGAAGAGGCTCTTCCACTACAGGTAACACTTCTTTAAGCAGTTTAGTGGGTATTGGATCTAATAAACATGTTGTTGGTTTAGATGCAATAATAAGTTTATTTAGCTCTTCCTGTCCTATAGTTGTAAAGCGGTGTACAGTAGTTGTTCGTGAGGGGCGATAATTGAAGCTGAATCATAAGACACCATAAAAGATTGTACATTTACAATTGTGTTTCTGATGTTTTCTATTTTCTCAGTGAAGAAATTCATAAAATCATTACTACTACATTGTAACGGAATATTTTGCTCAGGTGATGCCTGTTTATTTGTTAGTCTGGCCACGGTGTTAAATAAGAACCTTGGATTATTTTGGTTATTTTCTATTAGTCTGCGGAGATGCTCAGCCCTGGCTGATTTAAGAGCCTTTTTGTAACGTGACATACTATCTTTCCACGCGATTCTAAAGACCTCTAAATTTGTTTGTTTCCATTTACGCTCTAAGTTACGAGTTTCTCTCTTGATAGCATGCGTAGCACTGTTGTACCATGGTGCTCTAGTTTTCTCTCTTACCTTTTTTAATCTAATTGGTGCAACAATTTCTAATGTACTAGAGAAAATGGTGCTCAAACTGCTAGTCATTTCCTCTAGTTCATCTGTTTGTTTGGGTTCACTGAGCAGCTGAGATAGATCAGGTAAGCTATTTGAGAATATATCTATAGTGTTTGGAAGGATTGTTCTGCCTGGTCGATAACGTGGCGCAACATGACAAATTTCAGCAGTACGTAACATGCAAGTTACCATGTAATGATCAGTTACATCATCGCTTTGCGGTACAATATCTATAATGGGTTGGATTGGTTCCATATGATATAATTAAATCTAGTGTATGATTTAGGCGATGAGTGGGACCACTGACGTTTTGCGTGACCTCGAAGGAGTTTAATAAATCTGTAAACGCAGCCCCTAACGCATCATTTGTGTTATCTACGTGTATGTTAAAATCTCCAACAATTATTGCTTTATCGACATTGACCAATAGATTTGATAGAAAGTCTGCAAAGTTTGAGCAAAAAAATAGATTTGATAGAAAGTCTGCAAACTCTTTTAGGAAATCGGCGTAAGGCCCTGGAGGTCTATATACAGTAGCCAAGGCTAGAGATAATAGGGATTTCTTTCTTAAATCTAAGAGTGTAACATTTAGCACAAGTACCTCAAACGAATTAAACCTGTGACCTGTTTTCTGAATAACATTAAGAATATCTCTATAGATTGTTGCAACACCGCTGCCACGACGAATCAGACGGGGCTCATGCTTATAACAGTATCCTGGCGGAGTAGACTCATTTATACCGAAATAATCATTTGGTTTAAGCCAGGTTTCAGTAAGGCAAAGTACATCGAAACTAGGGATGAGGGAGACCGGTAGAGCCTGAGGGCTCACATTACAAATATACCGAACAAAGAACTGAAATAAACTCAGGGCTACACAAGATATAGAGCAACTAAACTACAAACAGGCGATGAATGTAATCAGCAACTATGGTAGCAAATGAGTGGGAACTAGAGGTCTTCACGGGTCCACTTGGATCCGAAAACCCGAGGTCCGACCCGAGACCCGAGCGGGTTCAGGTCCAAAACTCAGACGAGTGTCTCGGACACGGGTCGGGTTCGGTATTAGTGGCCTCGGGTCTCGGGTAATTTAAAATAAATATGCCTTTTCCAAATGGACCCGAGAAGACCAAATTATTTTAAACTATGTTGGGCATTTAACAAAATTGCAGTATTTTAAACAACTCTATGACACCGTTCTCTGACTTTTTCTAAGTGAGAGAGCGAAACCGCACTTCTACGTGCATTGGGCTATAAGCACAAGCACGGTTGCCTCCGCATTTATTTACTGCTCAGTTGCTCGCTCCACATAAACCAATCCCTCCCATTGCCAAGAAGTTCTAGTGTGCCATCATGTGGATGGATGTTTGACTAAAATGCAAGTATTTGAATAGTCGTTAAAGGAGAATTTTTTTTGTAAATTTGGAGTGCTGTCAGTCCAGAGAACAACGACAAAAATCGGTGTTGGCTACACAGTTTTATCCTCTTTTTAAAATGTGCACCCTGTTGACTTAAACGGGGCAGGTTTTAAACCTGATTTTAGCCTCTTAACAACCTTGATGTGACAAGTGCACAGCCATGTGAGTGATTTTATTCAGAGTGAACACGGTGAATCTGACTGCAGTAGATGTGAAAGATATGAATAAAAATTATGTTAATTCAGCCAGCTCACATACCTGTATTTACTTTCTGTTTTCGGTCGAAGTCCACAGTAGTCGATTGTCGAGTTCGCGCGCGCGATCATCAAACTCAAAAACCTCCTCCGTGTGTTCAGCATCTGATTCGGATATTCGGATGAACTATCCATTTGAGCTGATATTCTCAGAACACCACACAGCACCGTCAATCGGCCTGACAGTCTGAGTCTCCACTGTTGATTAGTTACCAATGATCGCGCGCGCGAACTCAGCGCAGCGCAGCGCAGGGCTGCAGGCTGTGCTCTGCACAATGTAAATGCCGTTTACGTTCGGGTCCAGTCGGGTTCTAAAGGAAATGGCGTCGGGTCGGGTCGGACTCGGGTCTAATTTTATCGGGTCTGTCTCGGGTCGGGTTTTTCTTAAAAAAGTAATAATTTATGCACGTTGAGTTTGGGTAAGTAGTGATTCGGGTCGATTCGGGTCGGGTACAGTTTTTAGGACCCGAGAAGACCTCTAGTGGGAACATGGGGAACAAAGGAAACAGGAACAGAACACATGAAAACAAGGTGATACAAACTAAACATGCAAACAAACATCATCGCTACTGTGTCTCGCTGTGTTTCCATCATCTCACGCCCCCAGTGCTGTGTTTCTTACGTTAAACTAAAGTAAACTTTTAAAAAGTGTGTTCCCTGCATTTACTTTCATTCTGGTGCCCTTCATCTAGTGGTTTTGTGTAAACGTAAAGCTCCGTCTGTATTTGGTGTGTGTGGTTAGCCTGCAGCAGTATCTGGCATTAAACAATAGCTATTATTTCAAATTCATTTAGATGTTACGACACTAGGTTACCTGACAAAGCATTTCTTTAGTGTGGTTAGGGGTTAGGATTTAGAGTATGATGCAATAAACATACATTATATAATGCTTTCATAATGTTTTTCATTGTTTACTCAGCAATGCTGTATCAATCCATTCTTCTTTTTTTAACTATGAAGTGTAAACAGGGTCCTAACAAAGTTTGAAATAACCTTTCAGAAGAGGGCTCAAGGCTCGAAGGGAAACCCATCCTACTTCGGCTTATTATTAGTGAGGTGGATCTTGAAATTTGAACAGTAATCATTTCCTTTCCCAGCTTTGTACAGAGACAGGTACCGTTTGAAAGGAATGCCGGAGTAGGTTACGCCCTGTTGAACTGATTAGGGTACAGCAGGTTGTGCTGGCAAATACACAATGACTGCAAAGATTTCTATCTGGTCTTCGACTGAAATTTAAATACATGTACAATATGGGCAGGTTTTGTGATTTGATTATCTTCAGACAAGATAGCACTTTATATACTCACACGCAAGCAGCCTACTCATGTGAAATATGTAGACAGAGCTCTGTCTCGGTATGCGCTGAAATGCTGACAGTTCTTGAGAGACGTAAGCTTTAGTCACCAGCGCTTCAATTTCGACATACCTGCTGTTTTGTTTAGTTAGAACAGCTTCAGGGTAATCACTGCTGTGTTATTATCACAACAACAAGAGAGATAACACTTTAGCTAACACTTTACATTCTACTAAAGTCAGAAAATTTCGTATAAATTTTTTCGTATTCGTCACTCGGAGGCTCTGAATTGTCAAAACACCCTCTCAAAATGCTTGCTACGGACCCATTAAAAATTCGGGGGCAATATGTCAACATGACTGACATGTCGTATTGAGGTCGTATTCATTTAACGCGTGAACATTTCTGACTCAGTATGCAAGGACTTTAATTACATGTAACTTTGACATTCTACTAGCTTAAAGTAACTTTTTAGTGACATTTGCCCTGATTAAACGATTCATGTAAATACCCAAACTCTGAGTAACATGCAGTTTTGTGCCAAAACACCCTAACAACCAGTACATTTGTTGAGTTCAGGCCTGATTTAGTACATTTACAAAATAGGAGTGTGTCTAAAACAACATGTTGAAAAATAATATATATATATATATACGTTTGACAAAACATAAAGAGTTTGCCAGAAAACAGGTTGCTAACAAAGAAGAGATGAAGCAACCCAACAGGTTTAAACATCAGATGGGATTCCCCATGATGGGTTTGGCTGCAGGGTCAAAAGGCCATATTTGTCACGAAAGTCACACACATGCAGTATATAAACACACCAGACACTGATGTGTTTGATGTTTGGTGCTGAAACATGCTTAATTAAAGATTCAAGAATCACAAGGGAATGAAAATAAAATGTGGAAAGATAGATTATAGTACTCTACTGTCTGAAACTTCCCCACTATTACTCAGTCATATGGATTTTGTGACGTGTGTAAAGCTAACACAACAGTAACAATCAAAGCAATGCTCAGATGTTTACAAGACAGTCTGCAGAAATCCCCTTAGCCGGAACAGAGAAGGAAAGTTATACAAGAAGCATTTTACACACAAGCGGCGGTTCACTGCAATGCCACAAATACACCCACTCAGAGGCTTTTTTTTACTAATTATTGTGCTTTTCTGACACCTGATGGATATTGTTTAGATCAATGGATCAAGGAACAAATAATAATATGGAAATAAATGTTGTGATGTTATTTCCATCAAGAGGTGTATACATTGTTGTTCAAGGAGTTGTATTGGCAATGCAATAGTCTCCTTCTGCACATCCCAAAGACTTTCAATGAATTTAAGGTCTGGACTCAGAGGAGCCCATTCATATGTGAAAATGATTCTTCATGTTCCCTCCCAAACATTCTTTCACAATCTGAGCCTGATGAATCTTGACATTGACATCCTGGAATATGGCCATGATGTGTCTTCCTACGTTTTTTTAAGAAATGAAAAACTACACACTCCATCAGTTAGGGTTAGAAGAACTGTTTTCAAACATATAACATGATAGAAACATAATAATCACTGCAATAATGACCCAATCAAAGACTCTTAAGCATTTACCTATTTAAAACCAAACAGAGACCCCTTTTTTTTTTTTTTTGGCAATGCATTCTATATCAAGGAATAATTTTGGATTAATGTTAAACATATTCAAAGGTATTCATTGACATGTTGGTGCGACCTCTCAAAATGTGTGTTTGTATTGTCAAAACAACAATTGTCTGATACAATTTTTTCGCCTCTCTTCACCTTTGTCACCATTGGCTTTTGGCTTGCTTAGTTGGGGACATTTAACATTTAATTTTGAATTTAACAATACTATTACAACATTGTTTTCCTGTTATCTCTGTAAAGCTGCTTTGAAACAATTTGTATTGTAAAAAGCGCTATATAAATAAAGGTGACTTGACTTGACTTGACAACATTGTGTACTGCTAAAATCTCACAAACATCGACACGTTCTAGAATTCAAGAACGTCAAGGCCATCTGTGTTGTCCAGTAAACATTGACCTAAAACTAAAAGGCGCTGAGACCTTGACCTCATGCATCTCAGCAAGTGTTATGAGATGACACCTCAAGAAGAGCACCTGCGTTCATAAGACTACCTGCTCGAGGAGGAATTTAAACTATGCAGTGATTCCCTTAAACACTGAAAACGGTGTAAGAGCAATAACTTCTGACAAGCCTTGAGAAGTTTTGACATGATACGTGACATGATGCACGTTCATTGAAGTGAAATCTCATGAAGGGATTCCTATGCTCAGGTGTCTCCTTCAATGTAAATCTACAGGATTTTCCCCTTCACTGTATATACGTGTCATTATGTTAATAAAATCAAGTTTAAAGTGGAAATTTTGATTTCGTAGTACGCAAACATGTTAATTGCACTTGAAATAGTGACCAACAAAAACAAGCAATTATGCAGTAAATCATTCTCATTATCCACTTGAATAAAGATTGTTTTTAATGCAATCCAATTCAATGATTTAGCTTAATTGCTTGTTTTTGTTGGTGTTATGCATGTACATTTTAGAAAGCTTTTTTTTTTCTTAGAAATGGCAGTTTGTGTCTTGGAGGTGCACTGCATACCAGAAATAAAATCCAGTTGAATGGTGTCATATTTATGGCATTTTTAGGTGTGCTGCTTACAGCAGGGGATGCCTTGTGTTTGTGTGTTTTGATAAACCAGTTCACTGTAATGAGAGTGTGTAACCCTGGTACTTGACTAAGTTTATTCTCACCGTCAAACAAGTATGTCTCTTTTTATTTGCAATAGTCAATGTTTATATGGAAATAAAAACCTGAATAAACCCCATAAGCCTGACACATGAAATAGTTTGGACTTTTCCAATACTATGTATTTGGATATTTTCGCATATGTAGTAGGGAAGTATTCCATTTCGGATGCAGAAAACAATTTATTTATTGAAAAAATGTCAATAGCCGGACCAAAAGTAGTCCTAATGACGTTGTGTTGCAGTCATAGTCCTCTCTGGCGGTATATTTTGGGTTAGGAACAGAGCAGAATTTAAGCTATTGGTCACTGAAAATGCTATCCTGATTCACTCTCTTATTCAAACACATATCGACAGAAACACGGCATGTCACAATATGAGATGAAGCAGATGAGCGTTTGATATCACTGCCGTTAAATGTGTCGTAAAGCTTCTTGAGGTGGCATTTTTTAAATGTGACGTTTGCAGTCGCTGTTGAGAATGTAGATGAAGATCGCTGAATAAAGGCTCGAATTTGGGTCTGTTTCCCCAAATCGTACGGATTCTAAAGATTTGGATTACAAATCAATAAAATATATATTTTTTATAAAATTGATTACTTTAGTGATTTGTGTTTTGCTATGTTTTATGGTTCTAAAGTCAGTCAAAACATAGGACTATACTGAGAAAATGCCTTTTGTGTCCCACTGCAAACAAAATAAATATTGCATAATAAAAAATAAAGTGTTAATAAAGGCTCGAATGTGAATCTGTTTCCCAAACTTTTACGATTTGAATTACAAAAAATCCAGTTAGCTGATTTTAAGCAGACATACTACTAATAGTCTAATAATGGGAGTTAGTTGACATGTAGTTGAAAAGGTAGGCTATATAGTCAGTAGACTGTCAAATGTGGATTATATTGAAATAAAGAAATATTGGACAATCGATTAAAGCTAAGCTGCTTCAGTCCAGTAACTGTTCACCTTGAAATATTTCTAACAATATAAAAGCTATTCTTACATTATTGAATAAAAATCAGTAAAGCTTTCAAAAGACTAAAGCAAAAAGACACGTGAACCATGACCTGGACATTTTTAATTATACATATTACAATTAATACAATTACACCATAAGGTCTTTTACTTGTTTAAAAAAAAATATATATATATAAACTATCATTCAGACGACAGAAGGCATGTAGTAGATTGTGTGCAACATGTTTTTTCAGCAATGTTTTGATCACGTTGGTAATTTAGCGGCCCTAATGTGCGTATCAATTATGATATAGTAGTTTTATAGCACGGGTGGCAAGGACTTGATTAGATTATTCAAGTGTTTAATTTTAATTTTTGGGAGAACTATCCCTTTAACACCACACTCTACGTTTCTATTTGCACTATATTTACATTTCTTCATACTTCCGCTTTGATGTTTTTGAAAAGTCTTGACTTGGGTCGCTTGCTATTTGTCTGGCAGTTATTTTCAGATCTGGCCTACGTAGATCACATTAAGAATGGTATGTTTTGCTACTACACAGAAAAGTGACGTCACAGGAATGACATTGGGTCAGAGAACAGGAAGTGCTTTCATCTGAACGCCCCACCAATGCGTACCATTTCCTCCATTGTTCAGGTTGGGGCACCAGCCTACGCTCAGATCATCTGAGTCCTGCTTTTTTTGTGTGTGTTACAAAATATTCACAGGTTTATAGGCTTTTTCTTGTATCTTAACAGTCGGGTGAATGTATGCTGTATGCTATTTGTGTCATCAGCTCAGGACGTATGCAGCAACCATAAGGTCAAAGGGAAGATGTTTTTGAGGTAAGTGTGCATCATGGAGATGAAACTTCCTTCCCCTTCTTGCAAGCCTGCTCGTATGGCCTTCCTCTGGTCTCGTCACCCCTGGGTTGTGGGTCAAACTCACACCAAAGACCCCCTAGAGAGCAAGACTCCTTGTCTGAGGGACCAGAATAGAAAGTTCCCTCGTCCCACAAGCTCCCCCCTCGTCCACATCTACAAAAACTTGATGAGGAAAGGAAAACATCCTCTACTGGCCAGCACTATTGCCAGCTTCCAGACAGGTTAACGCCAGGGCACAGGACAGGCTCTTTGACTGAACTTCCTTGTCGAATAATAACACAAGGGTGACTCAGGGGAGCTCCGTTTATCGCTTGCTGCACAGATGCTGTGGAGGATCTGGACTTTTATGTTTTTGAGGATTTCAGATGAAAGGAATTTACACAGAAATAGAGCTACAACCGAGATTGTTAAATACAAGGCAACTGTTTTTCAGGTGTTATAGGCTATATTAGATCTCATATTTAGGTTACACTTTATTTTGATGGTCCATTTTAGACATTCTGTTGACTATAAGTAACGTTGCACCGACAGTACATGTCACCTAACTCTCATTAGAGTATTAGTTGAGTATTAGTAGTGTTGTTCTTGTGGCCCTTGTACGCTGAGTCTGAAATTGCCGTCCGAAATTGTCGCACATTAAAAAATAAAATAGAACCTCACGTTGGGTCAATCATGTTTACACACTGCCTCCGAAACTTTCGTCCGTAAAAAAAGGTTGAGTTTTATGCTTTTTTCGCATCCGTACCAAGCATTTTGAGAGGTGATTTGACAATTCAGAGCCACCGTACAAGCGAACGCCAAAATCCAGAACTGTTCAGTATTGCTAGCAAAGCATCAAACTGAGCCAACGTTGAATCGTTCAGGATAATCCCGCAGCGAACTCTCCTTCCTCTCTACGCAAGCTCAGGATTGATGGACCCAATATTTCCTCTTTCTTTTTCTCTTTTTAAGAAGAGAGGACAACGAAATCATCCTCATTGCTTGAAGATTTCATTTTGTATTGTTTTGCGAATTTTTCACAACTGATTAATACGCATCGGACTCAGTGTGCAAGGTTTCTGTGTGTGACAAATTTTTATGATGACAAATGCGAAAAAACCCATAAGAAAAATTTCTGACAGTGTGCAAGGACCTTTGGGGTGGGGTTAGAGTTAGTAGAATAAGGGGATAGGGTTAGAAAAATAAGTTGACATGTACTTGCAAAGTACAATGTACTTGCACTTGCACTACTTTTATAGTCAGTAGAATGTCTAAAGGGGACCATCAAAATGTTATAAATGTGACATGTTATAACATGTTAGCCATATTTATACAACAGTTGGTTCCATTCCAATTTCCACCACAAAAAAAACATGCTTTTGTAAATCATAATTCAAAACTGAAATATTAAGTAAGTTTTATGAGATGAAAAGGCAACATTATGTCATCATGACAAAAAAATTATATACTACATTTTGATGTGCCACTTAAAGGCTGTTTAGTAAAACAATGTTATTCTGATGCTTTTAATTGGATCTCTTGCTTGAAATTGCAGCGCTATTTTTTTTAATTTGCATAAATGTTCAAATTTGCATGTTACCCCAGCCTGGTTTAAATGTTTGAAAATTATTAGCAGTTGAAAACATTAGTTAGAAATGTAGAACAGTAATAAATGTAATCAGTTACATTACTTTAATAAAGTAATTTAAATAGTTACACTACTTATTACATTTTAAATGGGATTAAACTTGTAATCTGTAAGTAACCTTCCCAACACCAGTCCTAATTTCGTCTTTATCTCATTTTTGCTTGTGGGTCCTGAAAATGTAAAATGTGTGTTATGAATGCAGTTGTCCATTTTGTAAATAAATGAATTATGTGTGAACTTAAATTAAAATACCGCTGCTGTTTGAATCTGGCCTAAAGACTCAACAGCAAACATTAGCAAACCACATAGTAACGCCCTGGCAACCACCCACAACACATAATAATTCACGCTTTTATCGAAATGGTGGTGGCAATTTTTACAAGAACCACTTAAAAAAGTATTTTTATAGGCCTATGCATTCATTTGGTCAATTTGCTCAAGACTCTTTACTGTGAAAATTGAACAGATTCGAATAAGCCCTCAAAATATCTTAACTTGAAATGTGAACAAGATTTTTTTTTTTTAATGGTATTGTCTTCATCCCCTTAACTAACTGGTCTTTGGTGGAGTTGGCTGTTTCCAGGCCGGCTGCTCTGTGCGTGAGACGACTGTTTGCCATAGCTTTGTTTTTGTTTCTTTAGTCTTGTCACTGAAAGTATGTGTTGTCAGACAGCGCTCCTTTCTGCCCACTGAATCCTTTTGGCAGGTGTTTCAAAGCCGGTTTCATCTCGCTTACAATCTCACTGTGAAGATAATAGCTGGCTAAACATTCAGTCTTGTTTCAATACGGGCTGGGAATGTAAAAGCCCTTTTCTACGTCATCATGACTCGGCATTATTCTCCCCGTCTGCTGTGCATTTGTTTGCAAAAGCTCGCAGGAAGTGCCTTGACTTGAGAGGACGTCACACACCGGCTCATCAAACATATTTTCTGATCTGTCTGATGAGATATGGGCAAGAACTGAACTCTTTCTAGAGTTAACTCAAAGCCCTGTCATCAGGGTGTTGCTGCACAGCCTCATTTTTGAAATGACTGCAGATGTTTATATAAAAAGTGATTTGTACAGTTCATCTGATAGCTGTAATCTGACGGCAGGTGGAATGATTGGTGAAATGAAGTGGAACGAGCTCTCACGCACCTCCTTAACAACGACTAAATGAGTCATTACTCACACCTGAGATGTGCGATTACATCAATAAACATCTGCGGAGCAGTGGAACAAAACAAGTCACCGCTTACCAGTTACATTTATCTCTGTACATAAACACATACAAACATGGACAAAACAATATACAGTGTTTTAAGAAGCTAAGTGAAGGACTGCTGCAACTATTGAATTAATATAAATGGACAACAAATGTCAATAAACCGATTTGCTTGAAATTTGCATTTACGCCATGACGCTTAACACTGGGATGTTTTGTTTTTCATCATATATATATTTGGGTTGCACCGATATAAAAATGTTGTCCGATACAATGACCGATAATTCTTTATATTTGAAAGCCGATAACCGATATATTGACCTATAAATCTAAATCCAAATTTGTATTCAACTTTTGAGAGCCTGATTACAAAAACAAAAGTCTCACTAATAAAAGCCATGTCCCAAGCACACAATTATAACGTTCAACGTTTTGAAAACATTATTAAAGGCCAGATGACTTTGAATAAATGTACTATTAACATTACTGGAAGAATGTTTGCTCATAACTTTGAGAGAATCATGCCAGAACGCAGAACGTTCCCTGTTAGCTGGGTGACTGCCTTGGCATATACTGCGTGTAATGAGGGATTAGACAGCTTTGATCTTGGTATCAGTGTAGTTTTAGCAGTTATTTCTGCAATTAACACACCCTAGAACAGAAATTATAAATAAAACACCTCCAGATTGCACCACTTATTTCCAATTACACATTCGAAAATCCTTTGATTCTTACTGGGGATCTTAATTTACATCAATTGTTTAAATTAACGATCAATTGATTTATCTTTAACAATAACCTTTTAAATCTGAAACGGGCCCACAAAGTTATCATGTTACTTGAACACTTGCATAACCAAAACAAAATGTTGTTTTAAAGCTTGGAAACTTGGATTTACAGTGAACATAGGGAATATGACTAACATTTAACAAGTGCTTTTAAATTTGCTGCCATTTAGCATTAAAAAAATACCTGCTTTACATGAAAATGTGATAATCATCGCATACAAGATAGACTAGTGTCATATATTGTTGAAACGGTCTCAACTAGCAGAATACAACAAGCATATTTGTTTCAGTTAGAGACCAAACAATACCAAGTATTTGTATGAAAAATAGTCGATGACGTAAACAGTATACACATCATGCTTTTGCGTCCATGATTTGGTTTGTAAGTTCGCGAGACATTAGTAAACCATAGTAGATCACATATCTTTATTTAGAGCGGGTGGTCTCATAAGATGATGGCTCAGACATAGCACAAGACAATGGCTGCATCCTATATCGCATACTTCCCTATTGTATAGTAGGCAAAAAACAGTATGTGACAAAAGTGGAATGTCAGAATTCACAGTACTTATAAAAGACGAGGCAAAAAGTCCCCGGATGACCTACTACTTCTGGTGAGATTCTGAAGTGTGTGAACGATGGACACTTTACTATCCCATGAGGCAATGAGAGAGGATTTGTGAATGGCAGCAACACAACTGACGCTGGTAGGTCACATTATAATGACAACATGTAGTCCAGATTACATTCACACTACACACATTTGACTTGACTTGACATTTATACTACATAGAACACACTTTTTTTTTTAGCAGTTAAGTGCTTATGTAAAGTGATTACTTATTCAAAATAAACACTCAAGAGAATATGCGATTTTGGACGCAGGCTATGTGTAGATCGTGCATTGACATGCTGCTCCGCTAAAGCAATATGACTTCCAGAATCCGATAACGTGGCAATCATGATGCTGTGTTTTCCAACGTCATGTGACAGTTCAACCAATGGAAACTGGATCTCGGATGTGACCAATCAGACACTGTTTTATAGCTGGAGTGCGCTTGGATTGGTTTGATGGCTCAGATTGACAGGTATTGATTTACCGTCTACCAGGATCTTATTACTTGTTTATTCTATACTTTTATTGTGCCGTTTACACAAGTAAATAGTTATATATCACTTGTTTGTTTTGTTTGGACCCTTGGTTAATTATGTTTCTAAATAAAAGGTGCGCCTGCCCAATCCATTGCTTGGCTTGACCAATACAAATTTGTGATGTTCTTCTCACATTGATGTTTCCACAGAGTGAGACTGTTGATTCGCTGTTGTCTCTGCTCAGCTGCACTCCCTTTGTAATCCTGAAATAAGAGCTGGTTTTTAGGGGCTGTTCAGAAACGCTCCTGGCATTGAATTCCCACCTGTGCTCCAGTATACACCTTGATCTCTTAACCCTGTGTTCATGGATTAATCCAGGACATTCCTTCTGAAACGTTACGACGAGTTAATCACCAAATCAGACAGTAACTTGCATCATCACATAATCTCAGTTACGTAGAACCACACAAAAAACAAGTATGATTCATAAATAAATATTTTTATTTTATAATAAAAAATGGCTTATAAATATTATTAGGGTTTTGTAATGGCTCTTACCGCTTCAGCTAACTAAAGTTTTGCACATGAAACGCAATATAACTTGTAACAATAGTGTGTGTACATAGTAAAAACCGCCCGGAGACTGGCTTAAAAAATTGAATTGGACAAAAGACCATAAGTCTATGGCTTTTACAAAGCCTTATAAAACCTCTTCCAACTGTAATGTTATAAATAGCCTGTACGTAAACCTGATCTAATGTCAACACCCAGGTGAGAGTTTACAGCACCAAAGCCGAACTTGAAATCCATTACCTGAGTGGGTGCATTCCTCATGCTGACGTCCATTTTGACATCAAACACCTACCTAACATAAAGCCGGCCATAAATCATTTGAACTTATTAGATTGTTGATGTCTATTGGGTGGGGGCCATCAGTAGCCACATGTACAATCAGTGCCTATTTTTAGACACATGTAATAGGTGACTGACAAAAGGCCGTAATATGACACAGAATCACGGCACTAGACACAAGCCGACGTACGGGTGAACATACACACCCTAAACAAACACTCAGTTAAACAAACAGAAATTGAACCAGCACAGACATAAACGGTTGGAGACAGACACAAACATCACTGATACAACAGTTTTTAGCACAAGTGCAAATATATGTTCTAAGAATATATTTCTAACATTCCCATTGAGTTATGAAAACGTTGTTTTTTAAAGTTCTCTGAACGTTCAAAACGTTCAGTTTAGGGAACATTTTTGTCATACGTTACCTTTGAATGTTCTCTGAACGTTCTGAAACATTTAAAAAATATTACACGTCCATCCAAATAAAAAGTTTTAGAAAAATGTACGAACATTGATAAATAATGTTTTTGTGCTAACGTATTGACAACAATAATAAAGACCAGATAACTCCAACTGAACGTTTTATTAACATTACTGGAAGAACGTTTGCTTATAACTTTGAGAGAACCTTTCCAGAACGTTAGCTAAAGTTCTGAGAACATTCCCTGCTGGGAATATGTTGAGTTTCTTTGGAAGTGCCAACAAAAAAAAATCCCTACCTTGACTGTTCTGTGACTCTTTAAATGAAACCTATAAAAAGCAAGATTTTAAATCTCTTTATTTTGAGTAGAAGTGTTTTTTTTTTACAAGCACATGTCCTTGACTGCATGGTACTATAAACTAAACGTAGCCTACTAAAGTACTAAAAATGCATGTAAACTATTTAAAATCCCTTCATGTAAACTACATAAAGCTACTATAAATATTACGAGCAGATATGGAAAGAGAGTAAGATCAAGTCATCGTGTTTAGGTTCTCTTCTATAAAATCTCAGCACAGGACGAGAGCAACAGCAGATAAACAACTGAAGGTGTCATTACGAGGAAATGACCTGCACTGACACACAACTCTCTGTAAGCAAACAGACCTGCTGTCAGCACAGATTCATGGCGTGTCTCGAGAATGACTCACGGAGAGTCTCAATGATGTATCAAACATCAAAAGACATTTATATCATTTTTTAGATTAGTTTAGAATGGATGGTTTTAGAGAATTCAAACAATAAATTAATTCTATAACCGTTTATTTAGGATTTTGGCCTAAAGGAATTAAAGAATTGAATAACTAATAACTAATAGATATCAGCATAAACAACTCTACATTAAGCAAATTCAGACAAATGTTTTGTATTACAAGTGTTCTGAAATGTTATATTTAATATGCAAATGAGGCATTATCTAATTAAATGCTTAGGAAAGGTGTCCAATGACATTTTGCTTGCGGTTGATGCTGGTAAAAATGCTGTTTTGCTGCTGCTAGATCTTACAGCTGCCTTTGATACTGTAGATCATGATATACTTCTTTGGCGTTTAGAGCATTTGATTGTCATCAAGGGTACGGCCTAAAAATGGTTCAATGCATATCTTAGAGACATATCTTAGAGTCCTTTTCTCACGGTTGGGTAAGTTTTCCTCATCCTCAGCCCCTATTATTAGCGGTGTACCTCAGGGCTCCTTTCTGGGTCCTCTTCTCTTTAATTTATCTGTCCGCTGGGAATATTATAAGGGGCACAATGTCTCTTTTCATTTATATGCAGATGATACCCAGTTGCACCTTCTATTATCATTTTTCAAAAAAGAGGCTGAAAACTTATCTCTCCTCACAGACGTTTTAATTTAATTTTAGTATTTTAAATTTAGTCTTCTATTTAGTTTTATTCTGTTTTCTATTTAATTTGCCTTACTCTGCACTTTGGTCAGCTTTGCTTTGGTTAAATGTGCTATATGATTCAAATTTACTTACTTATTTGCACTAATTAGCATACATTTCCAGAACAGGAATCTGAGCATTGGAGAAAGCCAGATTCAAAACCTTTTTCTTCTTGTTTCTTTTGACATATTAGAGTTTTTACAAAGAGGATTTTGGACATCTCTTTTTATCACTCAATCTTTTTATCATTTCAATCAGAAAATACTCTTAACAGCTATAAAAAGAAAGATTCCTAATTTTGTTTAGGAGGTCTCCTGCAACAAAGTTACATGCATCCAATGTTAAAAACATGTTCAATTTCTCATAATATACATTGTAGATGACCTCATTTTGTCAAGAGTTTGAAACGATTAATTCGAAGATTTAGTCTTTCTAAACCCCTACTTTACAGGAGCCTTTACTTTACTCTGCTCTCATTGGTCAGATGACCCAGTCTGTTGTGATTGGTCTACTCTGCTCTGATTGGTCAGATGGCCCAGTCTGTTGTGATTGGTCTACTCTGCTCTGATTGGTCAGATGGACTAGTCTGTTGTGATTGGTGTACTCTGCTCTGATTGGTCAGATGTCCAGTCTGTTGTTGATTGGTCTACTCTGCTCTGATTGGTCAGATGGCCCAGTCTGTTGTGATTGGTCTACTCTGCTCTGATTGGTCAGATGGCCCAGTCTGTTGTGATTGGTCTACTCTGCTCTGATTGGTCAGATGGACTAGTCTGTTGTGATTGGTGTACTCTGCTCTGATTGGTCAGATGTCCAGTCTGTTGTTGATTGGTCTACTCTGCTCTGATTGACCAGGGCTGCGTTCAGCGCCGACAAAACGTTGCACAACGTTTTTTTAAACAGAAACGGTGATGCGTTGAACACACTCTTCTGATAACGCAAGAGTTGCAACTACGGCAGCTGACGAAGGCCATTTTTTGTGTTCTTTGTGAAGAATTTTCGGAGCCTGATGAAGTCGGTATAAATATGTGTTTAATACTACAAAATATGCCCGATGTTACAGTTACTGCACTTGCCGCCCAGAACACAAGAGAACATCCCAATCGAGTGAAGGGATTTGTGGAAACTGAAATGGAGGCACATCTTACCTAATACAGACTAAAACACATCTATTTAGCCTCACATACTGACTTTATTTGTTGTTCATACTGTTTTATTAATACCCTGTATTCTAATTTTTAGGAAAAGCACTTTACCATTGTTTATTTCTATACCAACTGTCATACACTTGCAATGAAGCTAAAAATATAAACAACTACATCATTATGTTGATATCTTATATTTTTACAATAAAACTTATGACAAACATGTCTTCTAAGATCCTCAGTTGTTGCGTATCGAACACATTTGTAAATTACTTCCATTGTACGCGTTCACTTTAATACCGCGTGCTGTATATACACGTTGCTGCTGATTGGACTGCAGTTCTGACACGCCCACCAAACAAGAGAAAACGCATCTCAAACCCCGTTGCACGACGTTTCCAGGAAACATGACGTTCAACCCGGAAACCGTAGCAAAACGTTGCGCACCGTTGTGATCTTTAACGTGCCCCAGATGGTCCAGTCTGTTGTTGATTGGTCTACTCTGCTCTGATTGGACGGATGGCACAGTCTGTAGTTGATTGGTCTTAGACTGCTGAAGCAGACCAGCAAAAAAAAAAAAACTCTTTAAAGTTGTCATCCAAACAACAAATAGAGCAGAATCAAGAATATATAAATATTGGGTGGGACAATTTGACCATTTTTACTTATTGTCTATTATTTCTGTTGGTTTTTATGGTGGTTACAGCTTTGACTGTTAGTATCTATTGTGATTATATAAATATGTTGAGACCAAGAAAGACAGAAGTCCAGTGATTAAAAGGGAAACACCATTCATTTGTCAGAGTGCACAGCATGTCTTCAGTAACTGATGATTTACTCCCTTATGTAAACATCAAAGCATGCAGCGTGTTCGACTGCACAGACGAGGACCAAATAATAGAGAGACATGCTGACATATGACACAACGTCCTCACAATTATATTTCACTTTATACAAACAGATTGTTGCAAAGCAGCTTTACTTTAAAATAACAATGTTAAGGTTGCAAAATCCATCAATTATGAAACAACTTCAATTTCAGCTGTAAAGTAGCTCTACTAAAGTCAATAGTTTAATTATTCAGCTCAAATCAGTTTATTGTTGATTCACTTCAGTTCAATAACGGTGTCGATGTGGCAAAGTTGGTATATTATCTTATCCAGATCAATTCAGTTTAAGCATATAACATACACTTAAGAGTACAAATGAATGCTTTACTGGGGTGTGTTTCCCAAAACCAGATATGCTCACAAGTTCCATTGAATTGTGTTGGTAATGACAGAACTTGCTACTGTAGTTGGCTTTGGGAAATGCACCACACAGATCATGGGTCATATACCTGCAACATGTCAAGTCAAGTCACCTTTATTTATATAGCGCTTTTTACAATACAGATTGTTTCAAAGCAGCTTTACAGTGATAACAGGAAAATAATGCAGCAAAATAGCGTCACAGTCCAGCTTATGTTCAGTGATGATTCATTTTTGTTGTAAAAAAGTTATTGATTTAGTTCAGTCATATATGTATCCAATCTTGAGAAAACCGTGATGTCATCGTCCAGCTCAGTTCAGTTCTCATATAATGGTGTCAATGCAGGCAGATCAATATTTTTGATGAATATTAAATGTCCCCAACTAAGCAAACCAAAAGCAAAAAAAGTGCCCCTTACTCAAGATTATTCCTATGTAGTGGATGTTCATTACACACTATTTGAAATAATATTAATTTCTGGAAAAAAAAAAACTATTCATTTGGAGTGATGGTCTAGGGGTTAGCATGCATGCAAGTTCAATTCTGTCCTTTCTGATCCCATTTCCCTGTCCTCAGCAAATACAACGGCAAAAGGGCCAAATTAATACCTTCGGTTGCCACAATATGTAGTATTAAATAAGAACTGGTAAGACTCTGCCGTTATGTAAACTCACTGGATTGCATATTTGGGAAACCTCTTTCAAAACGTTAGTGTACTTCAGTTTGGTGACACCAGTGGCGCAGAAATGACACTCTTCAGCTTTAAAACAGGCACACACTAAGCGCTCGCAGGACCTGGCTGCAGTTGGCATGCGGAGAGGAAATAAATATTGGCAAACTGGGCTGTCAGCTTTGATTGCATCACGCTGAACACGCTGCCATTGATCAATCCCAGGGGCCGCTTGCCGCCAACATCTCAGCAGACATCTGCTCGCTCCCCCTCGGACCACCAGCGAGCTCTGTTTACCAAAGCCTGCAGCAGACACGCAGCCATCCTTCCCCGGCGGCTTGACTTTCTTCAGTTAAGAGGCGAAACAACGACTCGACTTTCCCCAGACCGGCCATTGAGCGATGACTCAAATGTCATAATTCACCCCTGTTTTTCACTTATCTAAATTTGTAGTGACAGAGAGGCTGGCTGTTAAAGAAACTGAGAAGGGGGGGGGGGGGGGGGGGGGTTCTGCATGACTGTTTTTTTGACTGGAAATGCGATCATTAAAAAGACAACGAAGGCTGCGGGGGACTGGGTCAAGCAGGTTCAGACCTGCCAAAGACAACACAAACAGTCCTCTAATATGCATAAGATAATCCGCATATAAAAGCATCAGGTTCACAGTTGTCATAAATCTGATCTGTGTTGTTACCAAACATGCCCCACGAGTGACTCTTGTTTTCATAATCCATCTCGCTCGAGCACGCACACCCTCACCGAAGTGTGAACCATCGAACCGTTTCTACGCATGTGGCCGTTTCGTGCAAAGCCCGTGTTTCCACGCGCTCACCTGAAGGGAGTTCCTGACGCTGTTTGCACGCAGGCCTCCTTTGTTGCTGCGGCTGCATTTTTTCCTTGTGCTTCTCCCTCCCCTCGCATTTTGAAAATAACCCAAACAGGTTCTGCGTGTAGTAACTGTGATATTATCTAAGCCACCTTCACCTGCAGGGGATCCCAGTTGAGTCTGCACGAAAGACACCCGGGGCGAAACAAGAGCAGAACCGAGACAAGACCGGCCCTGCTGACACCTCCGACTCCCAGCCACGCTCTGCGAAGGCTTCAACAGCGAGTTTCACCCGGTGATGGTTTGCGGTCGGATTCTGTGATTGACAACCGAGCAAACATAGCAACAAAAATAGTCATCTTTCAAGCTCAGAGCATTGCTTTGGCATGTAAAGGGTGTAACTGTTTACTTTGATGACTTTGGGTTTTGCACCACAAATAGATCAGCTAGGCCAAGAATGTATAAACTCAAGGCTTTGAGGTGCACTACCTGTTGAAGAAATGTACTTATGTTTAAAATCACAGCATATCAGTGGTCTTAGGCCCAGTACACATTGAATGATTTTGGGCCAGGAGGATACAATAAAGAACAAGCTGCTGGTTCATGGCGTTACATTTTTGAAAAGTATAAGTAAGGTAAAGAGTGTCAAGTGTTATGTTACATTCATTTTTTGTGGTTTCGACATCCTATATGATTCCAAGCAAGAAAAACTCGGCATGAAGAATCAGCAAAATGCAGCAAAATTGCCATAAAATTACTTTCGAAGTGCTATCGTCAGGCATTAGGCTCAAACGGATCTTTATTATTGCTGGAAGATGGCAAGTGGATGTAACAAACACAGTAAGGAATAACACATTTACAGGGATGGGATTAGTGGAGGACCAGAAATGAGTAAAGCCTGAAAACTGAAAACAGATGTGTAGGTGGACTGCCTGTTAAAGAAATTGCACTTATGCTTAAAATCATGTCATAACAGTGGTCTAATAAAGCTGTTTTATGTGGAGTAGGTCACTTCACAGAGATCACACGATTAGTTGAGTACTACTTCATTTGGTAGCTCCCCTATATACTCAATGATAAATAAATCACTTAATATAACTAAATTAATTCAATTAGATTCATAATGCATTGATCATGGCCATATCTACAATGGCTGCATCCACATTACTCTAGGGCCTGGTTTCACAGACAGGGCTTAGATTAAGCCAGGATTAGTCTTTTGTACAATTAGGACATTTAATAATCTAAATAGTAAATGGAAAAACTGAATTGTGAAATATACGATATCCAGATCTCAGACGATATATGTTATTGGGAAACAATCTTCCCAAAGATCACTAGACCTTCTGAAAATATGGATGCACAAATTAAGGTGAAAAAGTTCATATAATCGTCTTTGATATTTCAACCCAAAAGCCTATTTATTTGTGTACCATAATTTTACTATTTTCTGGGCTAATTTGTTGCCTTTGAGTTGTGTTAATGCTAAAATGGATTTCTTAGATGAAAAATTGAGATGCTGACTTCTAAATGTTAGACATTCATGACTTTCTCAGTTAACTGAAAACGGGAGTGAATTATGATTCATTCGGTGGAGAAAATCCAGCGTTTGTTGACAGTGAAGCAGCCAAGGGAGGATCGTTGTGTGGACGGATTTCATACTACTGTCTGACATTGTTACCAGAATAAATGTCATTTGCTTTGATGGTTGTTCGCTGTAGCATTTCTCCTCCAGGTTATCGGTGATTTATGAAAATATGCTTGGAAGTCCCAGAGATTTTCACTGAGATACCATTCACAGAGCAGAAAGAAAACAAGCGTTCTGCTTTGCATTTGCTTCCCTTAACTGTGCATTTGAATGTAATTGACATTGCATAAGCTGCCGTGGTTTGGGAGATAGATAAGATTGTTGGGGTATCATCGCATGCCTCTTTCAAACTGTGCACTACGATTTTGCCATAATGGTTGACATTGTGACACCTCAGCATCCCGACAACTGTATGCAAACAAGATTGGACCTCAACGTTCAACAGGTCACCGGGTTTGACTTTGCCTTCTGAACACAATGGCTCGCCACACTAACAGAAGAGAACTTGCACAATCAAACGCAAAGATAAAACGCTTTACTTTGGCAATTGCAGTTTGGTGTTATTCAAATCGCCTGTTATCAACCATTTTCTCTCGTTCTCATTTGTGGCTTCAAACCTGCAAATGAACCTTTCAACCCTGTGAAAAATAAATGGAGATGCTGTAAATAACCTGGATGGCTTTGTGTGGAACAGGCTGCTGCCTGCTGAAGTTTCTATTTTGGTTGTGTTGTCTTCTCACCTCAGGGCTGCGGTAAACAATCTGTCAGAGCAGGTGGAAGCAAAAATGCACCAGCACCAGCAATTAAAATTGCAAGAAACCAAGTTCACGTACAGGTGAGGAGAAGCAGCGTGTTCCCTTCTTCATTTCTGTGCCAGCTGTAATTGTTGTCTTTGATGGGCTCGCTTTGAAGAAAGGGGCACAACTGAAAAAGAGTTATCTGCACACAAAAGGATAGGTGCAGAATACACCGTTTATCGATTGTTGATTCGCATTCATCTTGATTTTTCAAGAAAACACCTAAAGACGGACTGAGATTACCATGGTTGCACTGCAATTATTACACGTTAAAATAAAGCAAGCACTCAGCTACCATCTGGAACACCTTAGCGACCACACAGCAACACGTTAAACACCTTAACAACCAAGCTGTGACAGCTTGGCACACACTATGATGAAGATAAAGTCCAGTCACATTTATTCAAATAATGCTTTAAAGCAGTGGTTCTCAACCCTGGTCACGGAGGCCCAACACTGCACATTTTGGATGTCCCTCTAATGCCCAGTACACATTGTATGATTTTGGTCTGTCCCAGATTAAATATGAGCAATCGTGGTGATTTCTGTGGTCGGGCTCCTAAACGCTGGTCCAGTGAGAGAGGTTCTCACTGGAGTTGTGTTCGAGAGAGGTTCAGTGAGAGAGGTTCAAAGACGGCCGTTGTCAGTCTCGAGACCCTAGATAGCCTACGACAGTCTCAGAGATTTAGCATGATCATCTCACAGTGTTTTTGCTGCTACGACCCACGTCTACTGACTAGCCAATAAAAATGCTGCATGAAATGGCGTATTGATTTTTTTTAGCGCACACAAAAACCACAATTGTCAAAGTGCGATTTATCTTGCTCTATTTGTTCACCACTATCACATGCTAATGATGTTTTATTATTCTACACTAACTTGCGTCGTAGCCTACGATTCAATAGGTGTCATCATCATACAGTCTACATACATGTCGTACCCAAGTTTATTAGATCCGTGTCGTACAGTGTAATTTGTAACGATCTTTTGAAACTCAGAAGACACCTTTATCTATTTGACACTGTTATCAACTAAAAACTAAAAACGTTTTATTGTTTTGAAAACGGGTTTCAAAATGCAAGTTTCTGAAAACGGTCTTCGTGTAAACAACAAAAACGCAAATCTCTGAAGACGATGATATCATGCACATGCGTATTACGTGTTCAATCACCATCTAATGGCCTGGCAGCAGAATACAGCGCTTTTAGTCGGTTTCGCGGATCCGTATGAATGGGGATCGTTTTGACAATGGTGTCGTCTGTACGTGGAAAACTCAAACTCAAAACTCAAACTTCTTTCACGTACATTGTCAAAACTAAAAATGAGTTTCCTCAAAGTGAAAACGGTGCAGACTGAAAACAAAAGTCTAGTGTGTGAGTGTGACAGTAACGGCTAGATGGCTGTTCAACTGATCTGCATGCCAGTTTGTGAATGTCAGTCAAGGAGTAAACTATTAGCACCCTTGTTAAAAGCTGTCATTATACAATCAGCTGCATGAAAGCTGGTTTAAAGCTCTCCTGCTTCAGTAAGTTACACTAGTCTCTGCAGGCTCGTGACCTGTCATGGCTTGTTCCACATATCTCATACGGGGCAAGTTGTGTTCGAAATATAGGCTAACGTTGACAAGTAAAGCGAACAAACACAACTCTAGAATCCTCTGATTTCAAGGTCACTACACTGATAAAAAAGAAAGCTTTTCTTAATCCATATTTTTCCCTTTCAATTATTTTCTGAGCCCACTGGAAGAGTTAATTATTATTATTATTATTATTATTATTATTTTAGCATAAACACTTAAATGTGATGCATTTTTCAGTTAATAAGACCTGGTTTCACAGACAGGGCTTAGATTAAACCAGGATTAGGTCTTTGTTCAATTAGGACATTTAAGTAGCTTTTATAAACGTGACTTAGAAAGCATTACTGGTGTGCATCTTGCGACAAAACAATGACACTGGCATGTTTTATGTAGCAACGTTGCAAGTTGCTATCAGTTAAGTGTGATTTTATGTGTGTAAAAGATTATCTGTTTCTGTTTTGGGTGGGTTTTTCACGTGTTTAGTTTCCTGTGTCTCAGTTTGTTTCCATGGTTTTTCATTGATTGTTTGAGTTGTTGCACCTGTTGTTCATTTCATTGAATAGCTTGCATTATTATTTAAGCCCTGTGTTTCTGTCTGTTCATTGTCTGTCCATGTTGGATGTTATTTGGTTGTTCTTCTCAAGGTTTTCTAGTATTCTGAGTATTTTATTTTGAGTTTGTGTTAAATAAAAGAATTGTTGCGCTTAGATTCTGCCCCTTTTTTTTTATCATTGCTGCAATCAGACGCTGACAATATGGACTGGCTGCAAATATAGGCTATATCTTTCTCTGAAACATAAGAGAGTTTCTGAAAGTTTAGCTCTTAGATCATCTGTTGCCTGACGTACAAAACAGATCTTAACCAGACATTCAGAAATCACACAGGGCTCTTACAGTTTGTTCCTGGTAATACAGCTGACTTATATATTACAACAAGAAAAAAAACTTGTTGTTGTTTCCCAGCAACAAGATACACTTATTTGGGACACAAAATTGCATATCTTGAATTAAGTTAATTTGTCTTGTTCTATAGGCAAAATGTTTTTTTCTTTGTTTTAAGCATGCAAATGATTAGTTGAAGACATATTCTCTAAAAAAATGTATGCACTTTTGCATTTCTTCTCTAATAAATCAATCTTTACTGGAAAATAAGGCAATAATAAGTTATTTTGTTTTGTGGAATCTGTTTTTCTCAGAGAGCAGCAATAATATATGAAGACATTTTGTGAAATTTCTTTGAATGATTCTCCATAGAAAAAGGTGTCTTCTGACTTTCAAAGATCTCAACAGTGTCCCAAAATGTGCCCTGATTTGCCATGATAACAAAGTCTGCTGTTAAAAGTGAGAGATCTCAATGGTGAACTCAAATATTTCTTCTGTGTTCTCCCAATGATCAGAGCTGCCAACCACAATAATGTATACCTCTGTTGCCTTACAATAATAATCTCAGTTATGCATTTGTATTTCTCAGAAGGAATTGACCGTGTAAAGAAAAAAAATCCTCTGGGCGAGAACACATGAGAAGATAAGTCAACAAACAAAGTGGTTTTTCCTTGTTTCTGTCATCTTTAATCTGAGGACAATTACTCTTTCAGTGCTTCTCTACAGAAAAGCAAAGAGTGTGCGAGAGATGGCAGACTCCGGTGGGGGAGGGGACAGCAGGATCGCACATCTCGTGCAAACCCCATGCGTGAGTAAGTTGTTTGGCTCTTTTTTCAAGTTTAGACAGAAAAAAAGAGCAGCGAGAGCGAGAGGGAGGTGGGAAGGTTAGTGTGGATACTGCCAGGGGAGTGGCACGGCACGCTCGCTCCATACTGTGCAGGAGAGATTACCACTGGATGAAAGAAAATCTCTCGCTGTTGTTGCGTCGGTTCCAGCGATACTGGGTCAGTTGGCCAATCAATCAATCAATCATCAATCTATCAATTTGTAGTGCTGCTTTATAGCTGAAATTAAGTTTATTTCATAATTGATGAATTTTACAACATTAAAGGCTCGTTCACAACAAGGTTTATGACTATAATGAAATGATAAACAAATAGGCTTATTCTAACAATAGTTCTGAATATAAAAGAACAACAGAGTTCACATCACAACTATAACGATAACGGCACAGTGAAACTATTGGAATCACTTTCAGTTGACATAAAAACATTGACAGCCAATCAGAATCCATCCTGCCTGAAAGCACTCGAGCACAAAACTGCAGCATGCGCTTAGAATAAATATTATCGTTCATTAACGCAGACACTAATATAGGTAATGTTATTCCTGTTTATTAATGTGAAGCTGAACAATCCGGTTTATACCTTAGTTTCCAACGCAGATGTAAGCTTCCTGATAGCAAACGTACTGTACATCACAGAGACGTATATTTGATGTGCGTGTTTTCATCTAGGAGAAATTTTTTTAGAGTGTTTGCTGTAATGTATCTATGAGATGATTCTGCTCAGATGTTAAATAGACATTTAGGCCCTGTTTGCCCCGAGAATTAAGATGTGTTTTGGTCGATCGGATCACACGTGGACGACATTAAACACAGGTGTAAACAGAGTCTAGAATGTTTTGAGCTTGTCCACTTTCCATCACTTCCAGAGGGAGTTGAAAACATTTGATCGGATTGCTTTCGTAGTGTAAACACTCATGTGATCGATTGTGTTCAAACAGCCACTAAACACCGTCTTCTCTCCGTCTACTGACCGAATGCGTAACATTATGAAGAGCTCGAGCCAGACGGGGTTTAAACTTTGTCGGCTGGAGATCCAAGTTTGGGTAAAGGTGAAAAATGTACCAAGCACAATGTTCTCTCATCATTCCTAATTTCTAGCTGGTCTTGTGTCTTTCAGAGCAGAAACTAAAGCTGATGATCTCCGGGTGCGTTCATATGTGAATTGCACAAGCTTATTTCATCCCTTAGTTCAAAAGATTTACAAAAGTTCATACATTTACCCGACCATAAACCCTCCCCTCGAAGAAATCAGGACAGAAGTGGTTGAAAGTGGAAAAAGAGACGGATTTAAACAGCATGTGTAAACGGGAATGTGTCTCCCTCGTCTACTTGTGATCCGATCAACCAAAACACATCTTAATACCAGGTGTAAACAGGGCCTTTGTCTTTAAGATGTTTATGATTTAGAAAGCATGTAAAACTGACTTAAGACGTTCATCAGATGTTTGAACACAGCTGATGCTTTCCAGACAAAGCGCTCTTTAAAAGACATCTTGGAGACGAACATGTGCTATCTGGGCTATTTTCAGTCAATGTGCTGCATGATAGGCTACATTATACTCTATAGGTAAATAACGAAGTATAACATTAAGTAAATGTTAAAACTACAGTATTTGCGCTACCAGTGTGTTTATAATTATGACCACACACTGAAATAATTTTGTAAGAAGCTGTTTTATTTAGAATTTTGTGAGTGATGAAAACTGAAGACTACTGTTATGAGTTTTGATGTCAAATATATCTCCGCTGAATATCTGTAAATGATTGGTTTGTGCTGCACAAATAAATAAGTTACTAAATAAGCGTTACAAATAAGCACCTCAGCTCATTACAATTCTGAGAAGAACCCTATGAAACCAAACTGAATCACATTGTGTGCAGACTTCAGTATCCAGCTCCTCAGTTGTTAAGGAACTGTTCTCTGTTAGTTTCATTTGCAGTCTCAATGTATTCTTTCTTCCATCAAGGTTTTGTACAGTATCGAGGCGACGAGACCTTGTTACCAAAATAGATGATCCACAATTTGCTCCACAGGTTAAGACCTGTTTCTGCACCAGTCTCTGATTTCTACCCCTCATATCAAAGAGCGTGAAAAAACTTGAACTTCATTCACGTTCATCCACTGATCCTCGTACTATAATTACTAAAGAAATAAAATCAGCAAGTGCTTTGACATTCTGCGTTTTTGCAGTAAGTCTAATATTCCACTGCATTTTTCTTTATCATCATAATTATATCCTAAAATATTGTTTAATATTCACCATCCATTCCATGTAAAGAAAAGGGTTTGATTCTTCATCATGTTTAACGATTTTAAAGTTTGACTTGGGAACTGAAAACAGTATTTATAGATGATCATCTACAAACAGGCCTAGGATAGGAATTTTAATGTCATCCTTATAATGCACACATATTTCCAAACAACCATGCTTTTATAGGTATTTATGGAACAGAAAGTGCTAATGACTGTTATTTGTTTGCTTTATGAAATATAATGTGAAGAATGCATTGTACTACTGTTTGTGTAAGAGGTGTAAAATAACAGAAAGATATGCTTGGAATTACAGACATGTTCCCTTTAACGTGTTTGTCTCCCTGTTCTGAATCTCTTACGAAGTTCACAAATTCCTGGGGCTCGTACCATGATAGTAGTTGAACAAACTCAGCGTTACATGATTCGTTTCAAGTTGACAAAACCAAAGCAATCCAATCAGGCTTTATTGGTACCATGACACTGATCATCAATCAAATGCCTTGAAACCTAGAGAAACTGTGATTCAATTCACGCGAGAGAGTTGGTGTGATTCAATTCTCTGTTCTGCCGAGATGTAAGAAAATTAACTATATAAATGCATTTGCACAGTAAGAAGAAAATACCTTGATATATACATGCAAGTGAAGTTGTGAGGTTAGTTTATATAGTTGATAATAGATATACAAAGATTTGAACATGTAAACTCAAATGTAGTTATTTTTCAAGCTTTATCGATTGATTCTAAAACATTTATATTACATATTATCTATATCTATACATTTATTTAAACTAAATGCTTTTAATGAAAATTGCTCAAGTGTAATGGATTAGGGGTATACTATATATATAACATAATTTTAACAAATAATCAACTTTTTTTTCTTTAAAAATCTTTTAATGCGTAGTGACCTTTAATTTGGATTAAGAGAAACTGGGTGAGTGGCTTTGCACAGTCATGTGGCACCAAATAATTGGAAACATACCTTGTTTGTGACTAAACATTGCTTGATCACACCTTGACAACATTTGACCTAATTTTCATAATTAATTAAAAATACACTGAATTTAAGCATGTTGGATTATGTGCCAACTGTTCCTGGATGATTTTAGATCTAATGTGACTGTGTGGAAAGAATCACTCCTGGCTTAAAGCGCTGTTTCTGTTTGTGATTATGAAAGTCTCTAGGCTTTGGAAAAGAGATTGCAACAGTGCTTAGTCTACCAGGCTTAGAGTTTCGTGCTCTTTCTTCAGTGACCTCCAAACGGTGTGGAGACACTTGCTCAGATGATGATATAGATGGGTCTGGTGTCTGAGGAACATTATAATGTAAACTTAATTAAAAGGTTACTGAGTCTGAAGGTCATTACTGTTGTCAGTACAAGGGAACAATGAATTAAAGACTGATGGAGAAGCAGAAAGAAAGCTCCTCTTTTCTCCTGATAAATTTCTCAATTCCATCCGCATTGTTCAAGAAAAACGCCATCAGGATTGGCCTACGCTCACGACTGTTTATGCTTGGGCCTGTTAGTTGTGAGCTCCAGAATACTGGAAACAATTTCATTCTGGAAAGCCACATATAAACACAGGAGGGGAAAATTAGAGGGCGCACATGCCTATAACTCCACTGGTCCATCATAATTCTCTGTCGAACCTGCCCTGCACAACACAGCGCTGCAGACCACAGTATGTGCCATATTTATTTGGCTAGGCTAGTGTGGAGTAAGCAGGTCCAGGCCAGGCTTTCATAGAGGAATACCCATTCCTTTTGGACTGGTGGAAGAAAAATAACTCTGCCTCTGACATTTCACATCATGATTTTGGCCAAGTTATAATGAACTACTTACAAATAATGGAAATAACAGTATAAGATCCAAAATCTCGCGCTCATTATAAAATGTAAGTAGCGAAACCCAGGTGGCGTCAAGTCACCTTTATTTCTATAGCACTTTATACGATTGTTTTTAAAAAAAAGCAGCTTTGCAGTGAGAACAGGATGTTATTCAGCTGAAGTCAGTTCAGAAATGCATAAAAATGCACCAAAAATTATGTCATCATCCAGCTCAGTTCAGTTCTCATACAACAGTGTCACTACAGTCAGATCAATAATATTGTTGAATATTAGGTGTCCCAAATTAAGCAAGCCAGAGGAGACCCAGGCTCCTAACAGATGACGAAGACTTCCAACAAGGCAGCCATCAGGGGTTATGAGTGGAGGTTTTGGGTCCAATAATTAGAATATCTTTTTCTTTTTTTTTTCTTTTTTTTTAAGTAGGAAAATACTAGTCATCCAAGTTTTTAAATCAGCTATGCATTCGGATAAGTTTGAGAATTGGTATGTTTAATCAGGGCGCAAAGAAATATAGAGCTGAGTATCATCAGCACAGCATAACAGTGAAAACTAATGTCATGCTTCCTGATAATACTGTATTCCCCAAGGGTAGCATGCACAGGATGAAAAGCAATGGTCCTAGTACTGAGCCTTGAGGTACTCCATACTGAACTTGTGATCAGTGTGACATCTCTTTATTTACTAAATTGGTAATGGTCAGATAAGTATGATTTGAACCATGCAAAGCAATTCCACTAATGCCAAAGTAATATTCATGTCTATAAAAATAGTGTTTATTAAAAAATAAAGTCCTGATTCAATGCAAATCTTGGTAAGACTTTAAAATAACATTTCATTTGTTAACATAGGTTTACTATATTAGTTAACATGAAAAAATTAGCAATACTTCTACAGCATTTATTAATATATTTACTAATACGTTTTTAAAGTTCTAATACTTTTACTAATTAACATTAACAAAGATTAATAAAATGCTTTTAAAAATATGTTACTCATTGTTAGTTCCTGTTGCTACAAATGCTTACAAATGGAACATTTTTGTAAAGTGTAACCAAATGCCATTATTAGAGTTACTCATGTTCATTAAAAACAAGCTGTACATTTTCTGTGGTAGACGATCTCCGTATGACATTTGCCAGATTTAATTAGCTCTGACTGTTTGCTTTTCAGAAATGAGCAAACCTTAAAATGATATTTACAAAACTAATTGAGATTGTACATAATTTGAGTCACTAAATAGACCAATCTTGCCTTTTGAATTTGAATTTGAATTGTAAAGGTGAGTTCTAAATAATATGTTGTGGACATTCAATGGAACTTATTATACTTGATTATCTATTTTAATAAGCAAGGGACGTATGCCATCATCATGCTTTTTTCGGCCACGCACTTTAATTGTTTTCACAGTCTCATTGCTATACAGTGAAAGTATTTTTTGGAGGGAACTTGTAATGAGGTACATCAGGTGTTTTTGCCAACGTTCTTGTGGTCTCACACAGCATGGAAGCAGAAAATTACTACTTCGTCCAAAGAGCCAACCGTTGTAGAGTGTGTGGTAAACCTCTTCTCACACATTAATGAATATCTGCATAGCACTTCATGAGAGATTTCTGTTATCTAAATATTTGAGTTGCGGTTGAGACTGCCCAGGCAGCTGGTAAGAGTGCGATTCTTCAATGGCACACCAACCTCACACATGAAACCTGTGAGACCTAGCATGGCACAGAGTCTTAGTGCGACAGGTTAATGGAAAACAACGAGCAGATCTTCAAAACAGTGAGATTGGAGAATGTTGTGTGTCTCAGGCATCCAGAAGATTCTGTGACTTTGTAAACTCTTTATTATAAATATGTAGCATAATAAACTTGACAGTTGGTCTTTCTCCTCTCTATGCTGCTTGGCAGAGAAGAGAATGCATCAGCAACCATTGATATTAATGAAAATGACTGCATATTGGCACTGATTCCTGAGGACTAGGACGGTGTATCAAACCATTGCATTTTCAATGGTCAACACCATCAGATACAAAAATGATCACATTTAAAATACTTATAATGTATAGACAAATCTATCACTTAATGAAACTACGGTGTCACCACAGCCTGACTGAAAGCAGATGGTGTTGACAAAGTCATAGGCCTATTTCACATATCACACATAAATGCAGTAGCCATATTGTTTTGTGATGTTGCTGTGCTAATAAGACCTGCTTAAAATCACACAGATTGTCTGAAAACAAAATCCCAAGTTTAGACATATATATATATATATAAGAAAGAGAAATTGAACGACTTAGGTTGTTGGTGTACTTAGGTTCACATTAGGTATGTTTGGCCCGATTAAAATGAACTCTGTTACTGCAGTTAATTGGAATAAGTGTGAACACTGCCATCCGAACCCCGACGAACCCGCACCAGCGCTGAAAAGATGGTTCTCGTCCGCTTCCAAAGATGCAACTCTAAAAAGGACCGAATGCTCAAGCATAGCTGGTTCTTCACGTCATAGTTGCGATGTTGCCAACGCTAACTCACGACCAATTAGTATGAGTCAGTGTGTGAACTTGAACTCAGAGCAGGTGAGGTAGAGAAAGATGCTTTTCAGCCTTTATTTTTAGACATTTCTTCATTGTGATACACAACGAATTCAGGACATTTTAAATGTGGCCTACAAATTATTAATCCTATCAGACCGTATGAAATGAATACATGTTTTTCTTTTAAATTAAGAGGTCTGGGCACAAATAATTGAGTGTCATGACATTTATCAAATGTATATATCTTTGTGTAACTGAACTAGAGAAGAACGTCACAGTAACTCTGCTACTGTGTGTCACTGTTATCTGAATGACGTCAGTTTAGTGTTTCAAAGAGACTTTCAGACGACCTACTTAAACAGTAAAAGAAAAGTTTTTTTTTTTCAGGCGCTATAGGGGTTCCCATCATGTACCATTTTATGGATTTGGTTTTAATTCATTTAATTAATTGGTTTGATTTATTTTTAACAAAAATGTATGAATTAAACAGTTTGTAAACGTATACTTTATCACTGGGGGACTGAAATAAATTATTGCATGATACTTTCGAGTTTAAAGACATTTCTCCTTATAGAAACATTTTGTGGCATAAAGTGTTCTTTAAAATTAAGTCAAGAATCCTAGGGTTCAATACAGAACTCCAGTTTGTTTTCTGAGAGCGCACGTATGAAACCATTACACCTGATTCCATAATTCTTCTTGCTTATGTAATAAATGTCTTTCATTTGTACTGCATTTAGACACACAACAGGACTAAATTGGTCCATTCTCTGTTTTATGAATAAAATCTTTGCAATCTAACTTGAGTTTAAACCTGTTGCCTAAATGTTTGAATATTAGAAGACAGCTATAATTTACACAGAACTCGTAATTGGCATTGTGCGACTTATTTACACGCATGAATGGCATTCATCAATTCAATATATGTGTATGTGTATGCTAAACAGGATATGACTTTATAAAAAAAGACATTGTTTTAAAAAATTCATCAGTCTTTACTGTAATCAACCAGTTGTTCTATTACTCTAATAACTAAAAAATAAATAAGCTCATTCGAATGTGATTGACGCATCTAAACTGACATAAACAGGTTGGGAAATGATTACAATATGTAATTTAGCAAAGATCACAAACAAACCAGCCTATCGAAATGATTAAGTTCTAACTTTATTATATTTAGAACCAAGGCTGTATTCTGCGCATCCTAAAGGTTTTCTTTGACTGCACCGCGCGCAAGGTGTGTGATGACTGATAAACGCACGCCACCTGGTTTCCCGAAGTGAAACTAATCTGGGAGTGCGTGGAATAAAGGTGAGCTTAGACGCAGGTGAACCCACCTTACAGTGACGAAACCCGTTTCACATCAACAAAGCAATTAATCACGAGTCTAAAAGCGATGTTTGTCCACATACGCTCGACCGCTTTATTTCAAAACAGGGTGTGCATGATCATTGAGTGTTTTTGTAAGATTTAAGATTTTTGTAAGACTTAAAGTCAGCTCCGAGGCCCCGCCCCCTGTAGGCTTACCCGGAGGTGAGCTGCTATATTAGACAGCTGAGCGCGCGCTCGGGATGTGAAGTGCTTTATCTTCTGCAGGTACAGCTCCTGTCACTCTCACACTCGGGATTGTGTTTGACAGCGCGCGTGGCTATTCAAGCGCTTTTTGGGGGGACTTTTTTTCTGCAGAGCGGCTTTTGCGCGAACAGTTAATACTGTCACAGAATGAAACTGGAAGTTTTCTGCGGGGGTCACTACGACTCCAAGCCAGTGGAGCTGTGCAGCGACGCCGAGGGCAGTGTCCCGTCGCCGATGTCCGCGGAGGACGAGCTGGGCTCGGATGGAGACTGCGTGGCGCACAGTCCCGCACCTGTTCCTCCGGGCGCCGAGAGCAAAGCCAAGCCCTATACGCGGAGACCCAAGCCCCCGTACTCTTACATCGCTCTCATCGCCATGGCCATCCGGGACTCGGACTCAGGCCGTCTCACTTTGGCTGAAATAAATGACTACCTCATGAAAAAGTTCCCGTTTTTTAGAGGCACCTACACCGGCTGGAGGAACTCAGTGCGGCACAATCTGTCCCTGAACGACTGCTTTTTGAAGGTGCTGCGGGATCCATCCAGGCCGTGGGGAAAGGACAACTACTGGATGCTGAACCCGCACAGCGAGTACACCTTCGCGGACGGAGTGTTTCGTCGGAGGAGAAAACGCATCAGCAAAAAAACCGGCAAGGAGCCAGAGGGGCCGAGCCAAGCTGCTGTAGGGGACACATGCAGGGACTCTATCGCGACGCCTCCTTCCAGCGTCAAGTTCACGAGCTCTTTTGCCATTGACAGCATCCTCAGCCGACCTTTCAGGAAAGAGGAACGCCCTGTTTACAAACCTGACACCTGGCAGGGGGGAGTGGACATGATGCCCTATGTCATGCGGGGCTCCCCTGTCCGATCCTATGGGTCTCCCGAGAACCCTGCGATCAGCTGCCGTCACCAACGGGACTTTTTCCCTTTCTTGCCCCCATCCGAGTGCCTCTCGATCCCGCACACACCCGTGCCCGCGTACAGCCCGTTCAGGATTGAGTATTTGTTGTCATAATATGGCTGGTCTAGGGTTGGGAACTTCGGCACTTTCTGAGCACTCGTGACTTGACACAGACATCTTTGCAAAACACATTTCATCCGCCTGCATAATTTTGCTCCGGAAAGTTTTATGCAAAATGAAAAGGAGTGAAAAGACAAAGTTGTGAACTATTTAATACCATTTTGTTGTGCTACTGAACGGTTGTGTTGTTCTAAGTTGTTTTCAATGTATTTATTTGACTTTAAGTGTGTTGAACTAGGCGCCTCAAAATATTATAATGAAAGTTAAATATAATACTTTTGTTTATTTCAGATTTGATATTCGAGAGGCAAACTCAGTTTATGATGAAAGTGAGGCTCCTGCATAAATCTGGTTAACTGGAATTAATGTTTACTATTTTAGTGACAGAATGCATGCACATTTTATATTGAATAATAAAACATGCTTTAAAATTGAGCACGAATTGATTTCTATCAGTCAATGATTTTATGGCTTTTTTAAAAGATATTCTGTGAATTCTGTCATGTGTGCAAAATAGTACATTTTCACGAATCATCATAAAATGTTCTTAAATGTAAAATATTATAATGTTTGCAATAACCAGTGAGTTTTATATCTATAGCTTTCAAACTTTTGTTTTTGTTTCCACACTTCCCAAATCCTTCAAACTTGTACAGTATATTAATAGCTGGGCACTTTGAGAGCGTGGCAGTTTTGGGACTTTGGTGAAGGACAACAAAACAAGATAAATCAGCTTCATTTTGCGGCAGATGTGAATATTAAATAAAAAATCAATATAAAATCCCGATAGGATGCACGGTGGATCAGTCCCACACGAGCTGTCCGCGGTCCTGAAGATAAGATGACATGACTCAGATATCAAGGCCACGTACAGTGATTTACCTACTAACATATTAAAAGCCATAACGCTTAATTTGTTAATCTGAATTTGTCCTTGTTTCTGCTTTAAACGCCTGCCTCTTAAACAATTTTCATCGTGTTAAACAAAACCATGGTGTTCTTATTTTTAGTAGCCTATAGCAGGTTTGTCTTATTATTGTTAGTTGCGCTCGTCTTTTCTTTTTTTTTCTTTTTTTTTACTTTGTTTTAGGGAAAATAGACACGTCTCAAGACTATACAATTTTCCTAAAGAGCAGACCGTTTCAAAAGCAGGATTTGGGGAACTATGATATCAAATGCACGATCAACTGGCGAATTAATAAGTTAAAGGAGTAGCCTAAAAAAAGTGAATATTAGCATTCGCGTGCGCAGGAGGAAGTAGCTAAAATGTCCATGTATTTGTGTCCTTTATAGAATAGAATAAAATAGAATAGAATAGAATATATATATTTGTATTGTTATTGTCATTAAAACAACGAAAGTTTAGCAGCTCACAAGGATTTGAAAAACTAGAAAAAGCATAAATATAAGAAAGTGGCGTAATGTATACAATAGTTGTGCAAAATAAAACAAATAATATAGTGCTGTGACTATGTAGAGATGCATATCCATATGATAGACATAACATATTTATGACATTTGATAGATAGATAGATAGATAGATAGATGGATAGATATTCACTGAGCACTAGTTCTTATATACACTAAATAAATTAGTCATGAATGTCGTTATTAAAATAACTTAAATTGACATCATGTTATGTCTGCAACACTCATCAAACAACCACCTCCTGGCAAAGTAAAAAAAAAAAAAAAAAATCGACCTCAACTTGTATGACGTCAATGAGAAAGTCATTACAACCAATCAAACTGACAAGGCCTGTTTCCATGAATGCCGTTTATAAGGGCTGGAGAGACTATACTGCAACCTACAGGAGACAGTGTAGGCCTACAATATCGTCTACTGGCCTACATAACGAGAATCAGGATTATTCAAATCAAATTTCATTCACATTCACATGGTCAAATTATATTATATTATAAAAGATTGTGGACTACATTTTAAATAGCTAGGCCCATTCATATTTTCCTTAAAAAAAAAAAAAAACATCAAAATGAACATTCAGGGAAATTTTAAACCCACGTCATCAATTCCCCAAAGAGTGTAATCTTTGTTATTATCATGCAGTTTATTTGTTTGATTGAAATTTAAACAATTGCTGAAGTTGTTGGGCTCGCGAGGGGGAGAAACATTCGTCATTCGTAGGCGCCTCGAGAACTCAGTGCTTTGTTTTTTTCCTCGCTGAGTTTCCCCGAGAGCGGACACAGATATATTTAGCAATTCAATATTTATATTTTCTGCCCAGAACTGCAAATATCCGTCCCCCTGTCACGCGGAGAGTAAAAAACCTCTAATATCGACATCTCTGCCAGTGCCAGTCGGCCTCAGCGACTTAGTGTAAAGGTCACGAACAACAGTAGAGGAATCCAGCAGTCTAGTGGAACAACGAGAGTCTCAGGCGTTAAACCTTCAAAGTCTTTCACGTATTTTTCTTTTGCACCGACCACGGTTTCTCCAAGCCAAGCGCGCATCCTGAACGCAGCAGGGACAGCGGGTTTGATGTTGCCGGGGATTTTTTTAGGGCGATTATTTTCTTTACCCTTATTGTTATGACGAGGGCTGATTTTATCTTCACATCCTTTTGTTGTCTTTGATAAAGATGTGAGGCTGCTTGTTTCTGCCTACGAGACATGGTTGTGAAAATTGCCTTCGGAATCGCAGCATTAGTGCGCGTGCATTCATGACGAATCAAAAAAAAAAAAAAAAAAAAGACAAACTGCGCTGTTGGCCTAATGTTTCATCTTTAAGAGGCTTTCACCAGAATAAATTAGTTTACAGACAAGTAAATATGGGCTACACGAAATTTTATTTTAATTTAAATCACATAATCAATGTTAATGATAATAAAACAAAATTCGGTCATTAGAACCCTCTACTAAATAATATAAAGCATGAAACATGTTATTGTTATTGTTATTATTATAATTATTATTATGGTTCAACAGAGCTAAAGGCGAACCAGGGTAAAAGGTACATTTTATTTGATTTTCCTCTAAACCACTAGATGGCACAAAACCTCGCTTCCATAACATCCACTTTCAAGATGCACGTGGAAATGTGTCTGATTCTTAACGCAAAGTTTGATCTAGTATTTGATGTGTTTTTTTAATGGTGTAGATTTAAGTATGGCTAAAATTATTTAATGTATTTTGAGACAAAGGTCTTGTTAATGATTTTGAGTTTTGTTCAACAGTTTTTCAATAAAGAAAGAATATGTAAAAATATGGTATTTGGGGTAAAAAGCGCTTACTGTCGGGGTGAAGACACAATAATGAACATGATAATAAACAGCTGTCTGGCTTTTCCATTTGTTGACGTGAAATCAACAGTTCAGATGATAAATATAATTTATTAAGTTGGCCCAGCTTAGAGATAATCACCATATTTACAACGAAACTATCCTATTTAAAAAATATTATATTAATCATATCATATAGGCTAATAAAAACTAATGTATTGTTACTGTTGTAAAGCTATATTAAATTATTATGGGATCTTCTTTTCTAGATATTTACTTTTCAAAACAATGTTGTTTCTATATATTTTTAAGCTAAATATATTTTTAAATACAAACATATTTTAATGACAGTATGTTTATTGAACAAAAACGAATTATTTTATTTATCAAAATAAAATAATAAACATAAAACCGTACAAACTTTGCCAAAGTGATTGTTTTGAACAAGTATTAACTTAGACCGTATTGAAAACAAATTGTTTTAGCTAAAGTGTATTTGTATCCTTTTTGTATCCCGTGAGTCTGTGGGGCAAAATGACACCTCGTAGCCCTACATTTAAGATTTTTAAACAAACTAACAAACAACTTTTATGATTTATTTTCACACAAAATCAATACAGACATATATTTATTCTACAATTGTACATTATGGTAATAGTGAAAAGCCCATTATTTCTTAAGGTGTGCCTTTAGCCCCGTTGTACCCTATTATTGCTATTATTTTTTATATTATAAATCGACATCAATTTTATTAAAAATGATTAATTAAATAATTAAAATAAAGTCAAGCGACTTTTTTGTGTTTTCCTTTCACGCTAATCATGGATGTTGGAGTTTCTTTTCGTATGGCCAATTAAGCTCACTTTCCACAATTAATTAGTCGTCCTCTCAGGGGGGATGATCGGGGTCCGGTAAACTGACACTGCGCTGTGTGTGGTATCCGAGCACTGGCGCAGCGGCTGATGGAAAAAGCCTGCTTCCACTCATGTCAAAATCATTTATCCAGAACAGCCCTTTACAAGAACTTGTATACACTTGGAGAGGAACTTTTTTCGCCCACCCCCATCATGCTTAACTTGACGAGATGCTCAACCAGGTCACTGCCTTACGCGCTCACATTCTTCTCTCTTTGGCGAAGCAACGAACCTTTACTTCGCACGTTATCCGGCTGTTCTTTCGTTGGTCAAACGCGCGAGCAATACTCAAGAAGTGCGTTCCTATTTCAACCTCCCATCTATTAGTGCCAGAACTCTCACCAAAACACGCCATTAATTACTGGAGGTCTGACAGCGTTCGCCCCGGTGTTTGGCGTGTGGCGCTGTTGATTGAAATGTCGGACTAGGCTTGATAAATGGCGTTATTGCGTGTATTTAGATTGTCAGAGGGGAGGTGGGGAGTCTCTCCACTCGGACTCTGCACAGCCTCCTGCCAGACCGATAGCTGGAGGCATGCCAGACATGGAAAGGGGTGGGTCTCCACAGTTTGAGGAGATTTCTTGGGAGGAATTTAGTGGGGATCTAGGGGGCAGAGAGAGATTTACGAATTGATAGGTGGTCGCGTTTTGTTTGGCCGCACGTCTTTGCGCCAGAGGACTCTGGAGCATTGAGTTTCCTTCTCTTAAAGGATTAGTCCTCACGATGGCCACCAAGAGACTAAGGAGGGGTCGCTATCCTGGCGACACACAGCTGGTGGCTTCAGCGAGGAGCGCGTCCTGCGAGCAGAGCACAGTCGTGGCGCACTGACCTCGGCCGCCTTGAAGAGGAGTCACTGCAGGCTTTTAACAGAGATTTTATTGGAGTACCTATCGTTTTCTCTTTTCTTTTTTAGCCTGGGGTGCGTTTGACTTTGTTTTTTTTTTAAAGACTGACCCCGTCGTTTTACATCCATTCAGCAGCAAGGCTTTAGCAATGACGACGGAAAGCCCTCAGCAACAGCTTGACCCGCCGCCTCCCCTCAGATCCAGCCCGGCGTCCAGCGGCGCGATGCACTCGGCGCTTCAGAGCACACAGACCGCGCTGGAGAGCACGACTGCGACCGGCACCAAAGGCAAAAAGTCCAACTCGGGCATGAGACGCCCTGAAAAACCACCTTACTCCTACATCGCTCTTATAGTCATGGCGATACAGAGCTCTCCGACCAAAAGGCTGACGCTGAGTGAAATCTATCAGTTCCTCCAGGCTCGCTTCCCGTTCTTTAGGGGTTCCTACCAGGGCTGGAAAAATTCCGTCAGACACAATTTGTCTCTCAACGAATGTTTCATCAAACTTCCCAAGGGCCTCGGGCGGCCGGGTAAAGGCCATTATTGGACGATCGACCCCGGGAGCGAGTTCATGTTTGAGGAGGGCTCTTTTCGACGCAGGCCCCGCGGTTTCCGAAGGAAGTGCCAGGCTCTCAAACCCATGTACCGCATGATGAACGGGATCGGCTTCGGGGCTTCAATGCTGCCGCAGAACTTTGACTTCCAGTCGCCCTCCTCGTCTCTGGCCTGCCACACCAACGGCTATAACCTGGACATGATGACCAACGCGGTGCCTGGCGTTCACGCGGGTTACGATGGCCTTAGTGCAGGGCATCATGTCTCACACATGTCATCGAGTCCGAGCTCCACGTACATGACGGCGTGTCAAGTCGCTTCTAACGGCGAGTACGGGCCGGACAGCAGCAACAGCCCGCTTCACTCGCCCCCGGCGGCCATGAGCGGCTCTCTGGAGTGCCACTCGCCGTATGGAGCCAGCTCGGCTCACTGGGCTTCATCAGGAGTGTCTCCTTACATTAAACAGCAGCCACTGACCTCCAGCAGCCCGACCTCCTCTGGATTACACTCGAGCATGCCTCCCTACGCCTCTCTGGAGCAAAGCTACCTGCATCACAACGGCAGAGACTCGGCCGACATCTCAGGTGAAGCGCCACTGCACACACGCTCGCTTTAATATACGCATATACAGTTATACATATAAAACCGAGGATTTATGTAGCCTACCTGCTGTTATTCGAAAAAGAAAAGAAAAAAAAAGAAATTGTAATCTTACAGTGTCATTTTTACATGTTACATTTAGTAACCATAATAATAACTATACATTATGCATAATTACAAGCAACTAACCCTAAACCTAATCAAACCAAACACTAATCCATGTACACTGTTAAAAAAAATATGCTGCCTTTAATTTTTAAGTATCAACTTGGACGTTTGTAATTTCAACTTAAATTACATTAAACTGACTTTGAAACCGAAAACCGAGTTGAATATTGTTTAACTTGTAAAAAAGTTGAAAATATCTTAACTTATTTTGATGAGTTACAGCAATGTAAAAACATAACTTAATGGTCATATAATTTGTTGAATATTACTCAGTACTTAAATGTATAATTACAGTGTAACAAAGACACCTTAATATAAAATGTTACCAACTTGTTTTTTTCTTAAATAAATTCTCGTTTAAAGAAAGCCTGGCTAAATTCCACACAATTTCAGCACGCAAATCGATCTTAAAATCATGTTTTTAGGCTACGAAAGCAGCGAGTTTTAACAATTTACTCAAGCCTATATTTTTTCTCGATGTATCAATGTAGTAGCATTGCGTATCGAAGCACTTCTCTTCAGTGTTTTTAAATAGGCTATATTTGTATCACAATTAATGTTTCCGTTATAGCCTACCTATTCATCCATATTAATTTACAAAAAATAATACAATATGATATTTGAAAAAGCCACGAATCACATATGTACTACAATCATTCTTGTTTTTATTCCCTCAAAGTAGGAAACGTATAAGTCAATTCGTTTCAGACTCAGAGGCCTAAAGTTTTAGCCTACGTGTTGCGGCTCCGATGTTATGAATTAAAGTTTGTGCGTGGCAATTAAGAAGTGGATTTTCCTGCAATTCTGTTTAGGAGAAACAGTCTAATTAGGAAAATAGCAAATGTCTGACGCAGAAGGCCTCTGTGCGTTTTTTCCCCAATCATTTCTTGAGGTTAAGAAAACAATGCCGCCTTTGCCAGTGGATGGGTAATGAAAACCCACTCTTAAAAAAAAAAGGTTCCAAAAGGAGGTTTTCGCAGAGTGCAATAGAAGAACCATTTTGGTTCAGTGATCAGTTCTTAAGAAATTACCAATTTTTCTTTAGAGTGAAGACCATTAAAAAAAAAAAAAAAATCGAAAGAACCTGTTTCCACTGTAAAGATCCTTTTGTGGAATGAAAGGTTCTATTAATGTTGTTCAACCATCAATGCCAGCAAAGAACCTTTATTTTTTAAACTAAAGGGGTAGATAGGTTCGGTCTGTATTATATGCGATGCTTCGGTTCAGGTGACCCAAAAATATGTTTTGTAAAAATAATTTCTAAAATTCTAATTATGCGTTGAAACAAACAAAAGAGGGAATTGGATATTGATTGAACGGCAATTTAATATTTTTTAAATTTTAAATAATATTATTATTAATTTACAAATATTTATAATAATAATAAAAAAACATTGCCATTTTAAAGACTGAAATGGCGTTGAAATTACTATAGAATACATCGTTTGTGTGGATAATAAGCATGTCTTCTAAACATCAAAAGTAATATTAAATGTAACTGACAGTGTGATAGAAAGCATGCAGTTCTAAGAAGATTGCAAGCCTACTTTCGCTGGCGATATTATATATTAATAATTGTCTTTGATTTTCGTCAGTAGGAATGTCTCGATACCAAAGCCACTCATCGCCAGTCTGTGACAGAAAAGACTTTGTGCTGAACTTCAACGGCATCACATCGTTCCATCCCTCCAGCAGTGGATCCTACTATCACCATCAGCTGCATCACCAGGGAGTCTGTCAAGATGTCAAGCCATGCGTTATGTAATTTCAAATCATAAATCCTCGCGTACGGAATGAGCTCGGAAATGACGAGATTGTGTGTGTGTGCGTGTTTGTGTGTGTGCTTGATGCACATCAGTTATCGACGAAGAACAAATGATCTCACTGAGAGAATCCATGAAGGAAGAAATGAACTGATCGGAACTGAGGACTCCAGGGGGAGTGAGGGGAAGTTTATGAAATATATTTACTATCTTGGAAAAACCTCGAAACTTCTGCAAAAAAAGGAGACACGAAAAACTGTTTTATCCCAGTCCATAATCAATAGCCTAGTCTTTTGTATGAATTGAGCACATTTGCAATGAGGAAGAGAGGGGAATATGTTCAATAACTGAGCATAATAAAGTCGTAGTAAAATTAAATCTTGTTATTTTAGATGCACTCAGCAACACCGCGCGCGAAATATACAGAATTGACCGAATTCAGTGGTGTGGGGTTTGATGTGTCACAAACCCACTTCAATACAAATCATCTTATTTTGTCTAAATCTTATGTGTGTTTCTTTTCCCACCTCTTATATGTTCAGGGGTGAGTGTGGATCTGTGGGTCATTTCTTGTGTAAAAGGAAAGAGGCCTACGGAAACCATCACAGAATAATAATGATTGCACTTTTAGTAGTTTAACAAGTTGACAAAACAGTTATGTACAGTACAATAAAACGATGTATTCTCAAAATCAGTAAGTGTATTTATTCATGTATTGCTTAATATTTAAATGAGTTATTTGCTTGTCTGGATAAAAAATTCCGCAAAAATATTTGAACCAGTAGCTAATATCTTTTTAAAGGCAATTGCCTTTAAAAGTACATTTTAGAAATACAAATAACTGGCCTCTTCACAATGAAATACGCACCCCAGGAGAAAAGTAAACGTCCTTCTTGTATTGTTGTAAAATAAACATGTAAAAGAGACAATAAACGATGAAACTTACGACAGTTAAGGCAACATAACTCTGACAAACAAAGAAATTCACACTTTCGACCAAATTATGACCAATATAATCACAGTAATTTTGTAAAACTCGATTGAAGGCGCGTTCTAAATGAAGCATTCAAATTATAAATAAAACGGATAGCCTATAAGTAGGCTACATTTCTCAATTCGATCTCAATAAACTTAAGCACGGAATCTTAGTGCCATAAAATCAATAGCGTTAAAAAAAGCGGGGGCCAATTCTTATAGGTGAATTTGATTATTGATAATCAACGAGAAGAACGAGTAGAGAAAGGGAAAAGCGTGTGGAGGGTTTCTCTGCTCATATGTAGGCCTATACTCGCAGAACTGCTTAAGTTTTAACAGTTAAACATGGTGCAATGTCGCCATCTACTGTTACATCAAATACTGTGTAGTCATAATTCATAATATGTGTAATCCTTAAATTATGTTTCAGCCTTATTAGAAAATGTTTAGTAGACCTATATTGAAGAATTAGGCCTACTTTATGTAGGCCTACATTTTTTTTTTCTCAAAATCATACGCAACTAAAACGAAACTTTTTCTAATATTAAAAAATCCATCAATATAATCCTTTGTCAAATAATAACACTTCCGTCGTCCAACTTTTAAGTAAATATAATTACTATCCTATAAATGTAAATGTAGGCCTATTACCTATCTATTACACTGCAATAAACGTCCATGTCTTAGGGGATAGGCTATATATAACTCTTAAAGTAGGCTACACTATACTTTACGATTAACTGATATATTTTACAAGTGCTAGGCTATTTTTCCAAATAATTATTTAATATTACGTGGGCCTACAATTATTATTATTTTTTTAAAGTGCATGAATTTAAAGCACATTCAAACAGAATGAGTATGTTGTTCATTCACACTTTCATAGCAATGCGTTAAAAAAATAATAAAGCGTCTTAAATAATAATGCTGTTTTTTTTTTGTTTGTTTTTTTACAATTTGGTTAATGTTTTCTAAGTGAAAAACTTTAGACCGCTTTAATAGTAAAACTTGCTTGCCACTATTTGAATCGGCTTTAATGTCCTTATTGTATTCAAAAGTAGTCCACATACACCGTGTCTGCTGATCTGCATGTCAACTCATTACAAATTATAATTCAGTTGATGGAAATAGCCATTCTGTGACGCAATGAGCTTGAATAAACAACAGAGCTAATACTTGATTAGCTTGTTCAGGTGTGTTTGGTTATAGTCGGAGTTATTTCGCCGGAAAGTGGACCTCGAGGGCCAGTGGCGAATCAGGCTGTGTTCTGCAGTTGTCATGTTCATGAGAGAACACGGTTGCTAAACAGTTCTGGGCTTACTGACGCGCCATAGTGACAAATTGTTCTTTATCACGTTCTTTACATTTAAAGAGGAAAGGAAAATGTCTTAAGTCGTCTCACACCTGCCAGGTGTTTCTGCTGAAATATCGCCATCATCGGACAAAGTTTTGTTCACACACCAATAAAAAAATATGACTAAATAACCGATCACACCGGTAGACTAATGTGAAGTTTCCCGAAATAGAGGATACCAAATAATGAATGGAGTGAATTTAGATTGTGATTGTGTGTGATGAGCATTTGCTGTAGTAAAAAAAAGCATCTGCACAAATGATAGCCTACATTTGGGACTGTGATTCCTTCACGAAAATGAACCATGCGTTTACTACAGTAGCCTATTACTGTAACTGTCATTACAAAAGGTGTTTTCGTTGATTGAATGGTAGATGTTTCAGGCACTCAGTTATTGAACTCGATGAATCTGCCGGCTGACAGCTCCACCTACCGGCCGGAACAGGTGTAGTTACAATCCATAAACTATTATTATAATTAATAAAAATTAGCCTATAATATTTCGGGGTCATGACCCTAGTAACTGGTTTTAATACATTCACCAAAAATCAAACTAAGAAAAATAAATGGAATAGCCTATTGTATAATGTATTAAATACGAAATATTGCAAACAGGTCAAAACCATTTTAAATAACAATTATAACAAAATTATGACTTTACAAAAACATACAAGTATAACATACAAATAAACAAAAAAATAAAACAAAATAGATAAGGACATATTTTACAAATAATTTTTTAACATTTTCTAATTCACCATTTTCGAGATTTCAGTCACCATGAAATCAAAATTCACAATTCTTATTTTATTGCAGAATGTCGCAGTGTTTATAATCCACATCATCATCATAATTTTTTTATTATTATTAATGTGCACTCCTAATCAACAATCAAAAATGTTAATCTCTTGATGCTTTTGTACTATAGTTTGTGCTTTATTTGAAACTGGCAGCTGCACTAGATGGAACTATTTATCTTAAACTCTGTCAAAGAAACTATGTATAAACCTTAATTAAACAATTTAATAATCAATTAAACAGGAATATATGCCTAGCTGTTTGATATTGGGTCATTCATGGTATTCTGTGCTTTTATGGCCATCATAAAATAGATAATCAAACTCAGTTTTTATAATATTGTGTAGTCATGATAGGGTGATTGTAAAACATTTGAAAAATGATTTTGGTCAAGCTCAAGGTAAATAAATGTAACCATTTATTAAACAAAATAAATGAAATGGAAGATCAAAAATGTCCAGCCTGTTAGGGACAAATGAACAACATTTCAAATCATTATGATTCTAATTTTTAATGTACATTTGATCCTTAAAAGCATATCAGTTAATAAATGATCAGAAAATATAAAATATTTGTATTGTTTAAATATTGTATAATCGTGTCTATATAAATATTTGAATTATACTTATTTTCTCACAAACGCATAATTTAAAATTTTTCCTTTTCAAATATATGTTTACTGCATTATTGATACACCAGTCAAAGTATGTTTTTGCTGATTTTTTGAGAATATTGTAAAGAAAAAAAGAAGCTTAACAGGGTTGACAAAACAGTAACATTATTACAGTGCCTTGTGGGATTGAATGAGTGCACTTGATAACGTCCACTATAGTTTTTGTAAGATAAATATCCATATTTAAAACTTTATAAACGGTCACCTCTGAGCGTATTGTTCTCAATTGCCTCTGGTGCCTCTTTCTTATGACAATTAATTCTGACATTTAAGATGTATGTGGCTTTAAGATGAAACAAACAGTAATATATTGGTATTTTAATTATCAAATGTCTATCAGAGAGGGTTGAAACTAATTTCTGAAACTAAAGTGTTTACACAAAGCAAAAAAAAAAAAAGGTTTTTATTGGTGGTATCAAATGAACCTGACAATCCATGGACATGTTTTTCTTTCTAAAGCTAAAGAAATCTTGAGGCTGAAATCTTGAAAATATTATTATTATTATTATTATTATATTATCCTGCGTTAATGCTAACATGTGCTTGATATTGATAGAGCCTTATTTTAAGTTTATTTCGAAAAACAGAAATGAATATTTAAAAATAAAAAATATTTTTTTATCTTGATTGACAGCTCTTGATTTCAGTAGCCGTAAATATATATATATATATATATATATATATATATATATATATATATATATATTTTTTTTTTTAAATCAATTGGATATAACACATTGTTTGGCCCAGGATAATTCGAATGGTTTTTATACATTTTATATTTGCTGCTGTCATAACTTCCCATCAAACTGTAAAATTTTCAAAAACTATTGCTAGAAGCTTGGAAATTAGCCTTTAAACATAAATTCTCTCCACACTCATGCATATACTGTGGAATAACCAACATATTTTATCTAATTACAAGACTATATTTTAAAAAGGAATGGTTTTATAAGGGAATTCATTTTGTTTTAGATTTGCTAAATAATAATGAGGTTCATATTTGAACCTCATATTTATATATGAGGATATATCATCAACAATTTACCTCCTCCTCTGGCGTATAGAGATAACCATTTGCTTGTGAAAACGCATCTCATTTATAATTATTATATATATTTTTTTAATTGGAGGTATTAATATTTTGGATAAGAAATGTAATAATTTTCACATTAGAAAGTGTCTCATTCAGGATCCTAGTAGTTACCCAAAAGCACTTGTAATATGGTCAGAGAGAAATACGTTTTTATAGCGTAATTGCGTGATAAATGCGTTCATTTCAAAATATTGCATAGATATAATCCTTGCAATGCTTTTCTTAATAAAAACAAAGAAGAAATCTCACCACAATGCTCTTCTTGCAACCTTGAACCTCAAACTCTCACACAATTATTTTGTAAACTATTCTGCAGACTTTAGGAAACAGATATCTATGATGATTATTGATATATTTTACAAACGAGTGCAATAGATGACATCCTTTTTTTAGACTTATAATTGACAACACATTTTACACAAAAAACCTGACAGCACAAGTTAATAATTCTCCTTGGGAAATTTAATTTACATAAAGCTAAGTTAGTCTATTTGAGTTTATTTAAGAAATGTATAAAAAAAATCCCTTGGTCTGAAAAAAAAAAAAGGAATCTAATGCAGAATCTAATGCTTTGCCTTGAATAAAAAAATTTTTTCTGTCTTCTGAAAACTTGTGTATGAATATATAGAAAGATCTGTTAAATGTATCCCATGTCTGTTTATTGTTAATGGTTTTTGTACGTTCCTTTAAAAAATATATAAACCATTCCATATGTATGCACAAAAAAAAAAAAGGACATGATGTGAATAAGATGACGGTTTATTGTTACTAAGGGATGGCTTTAAATAAACCAATAAAAAGCTATGTTATTGTGGGAACTCCCAACTTCCTTTGATCCATGCACCATTTCTCAAAGGATGAAATCCATTTTTTTTCTCATTCCAGAAGTAATTTTCACTCGAATATGTCACTATAGGAAACTTTACTTTTATACTTTAAATATTTTCTTTTTCACAAACTGAAAGTAGAGTTCGACAATGTAGCTTGCAGCTCCCTCTGTTGGTGAAATGAATCACTGTACGATTGCTCTGGGAACCAGCAATCTATTTTGGTCTGGCTTTTTCCCCCCTCTTCAGCTTTTGGTGTCCTGTCCCAGAAAAAGTGAACAGAACCAAGTCTTACCAAGTAATTTTGCTTGTTTGATAAAAAGAAAAACCCCTCTGTGCAGTACACTCAGACAGTGCCGGAGTGGTGACGTTTTTAGCCGGGTAGTTTAATGTCCAACACAAGTCAAATCTGGAAGTACACAGCAAAATTGACAGTGTTAATTCAACTCTAGAAGAGTTCAAAACAACTCCAAACGAGTGAACATACTGTCCTACAATTTTCAGAGTTACTTGTACACTATGAGTGAGTTATATTTACACTGTATGGAGTAAAAACACAACTCTGGTCCACACCACAGGGAGATGATTGTTCCTTGACAGCAGTGTAAAGAGCGACAGTTTAACACTATTACGATAGTTCCCTTTCGAAAGGGAACTCACGCTGCGTCCTCTAAAGCAGGGGTTCTCAACCTTTAGCAACTCATGGCCCACCAATGACTGTTTAAAAACATTCCAAGGACCACCTCTCCAAATATGATAGTATGAATTCAGAATAACAGAAAATTCAATTATCTAATCTGCTGTTAATCTGTTATGCCACTGCAGCAGACTAGGTCAAGTCAGAAATATAGATGAAAACTGTCCTTGTATAAAAAAGCAAACTTGGCAGGTTTACTCCGTAACCATTCCTGCAACAATACCAGGCTATCATACCTGTACCAACAGGTCCGACACACAACATTCTCTCTAAGTTCATTCACCACGTAATTTATTAAATACAATTAGCGATATTAGCATGACTGTTTAAAACAATATTCTTTTGGCTTCCCAACACAGCCCGGGTGTTTTGAGTTCAAATGTCTCTGCATCGTTGATGGTTTTAGTGCCTTATTTGAAAAAAAGTCTCCACATTCAACACACTGCCCCTTCGGCTAAAGGGGGTCACACACCGGACGAAAAGTGCAACAGTGTCTATAAAATTTTAAGACATTATTTTCTATGAGTGTATTGTGTACACACACCGGCGGCACCCAGCAACGTGTTTAACGGTGTTTAAAATCCTGCCGCACCACAGAGTGCCATTTACATAGTTTTATATTACATTTACATTATATTTGTCTCAAATCGTCATTAATGTATACTTGTCACGTTTTGATGTTTTCTGTTCAGTTTTGTGATCTCGTTTCCCCCTGTCTATTGTGATTTTTGGTTCAGTCCTGTTAGTTTTCCCTCTCTGTCTGATTACCCATTCTCTTCACCTGTTTTCAGTTAATTATCTCGTTTGGTTCAGTTCATTTAAGCCCTGTGTTTTCCCTCAGTGTTTGTTGGTCGTCGTCAATGTATGGTTGTGTTTCTTTGAGTTCCCTGAAGTCCTGGCATTTGTTGTTTTGGTTCCTGTATGTTTAAAGAAATCTACTTTGTAAATAAATCAACTATATTGAAGCTCCATTCGTCCTCGTCTTCAGCTACCTGCACACAAACCTGACAGAACGACCAACCAAACCTTTACAAAGACGAAGATGAGCCAGAGGAGATGTCACCGGAAGAAAAAAGTGAAACCAATCAACACACCTCTCCTCTTTCAAGGTGAAAGCTCCCTTGAAGATTATGCGGGGCTGTATATGGATCTCTACGGTGACGTGACGTTGGAAGAAGAAGAGTTGACGCAAAGTTTCTGGGGTGGATTAAAGGACCCGCTTGCCCAGCTGATTCTGGTGAAAGATCTCAATCTGTCATTTCTGGAGTTCGTTGATCACACGCTATGGGTGTGTGGATCGAACTACGTGGTAGAGGATCTTCCCCTTCAGCCTATTTCAAGTCCGGTCTATCCTGAGCCCGTTGTCAATCTGCCAGAACCAGAACCCATAGTCTACCCATCCGAAGCTGAGTCCGTCACCTGTCCGCCAGTGACTGAACACGCAGCACGTGAGTACATCCAAGAAGACACTGCGCTGATGGTGATGTCTGCAGCGATTCTGTGTGTGTGGGCTACACACGCATCAGTTCCAACCCATGAACCCAGCCCAGCCGAGCCCTCAACGCTGGTTCCGTCCAGCCACGTCCAGCCAGAGCTTCACGTCAGCCACGTCCAGCCAGAGCTTCACGTCAGCCACGTCCAGCCAGAGCTTCACGTCAGCCACGTCCAGCCAGAGCTTCACGTCAGCCACGTCCAGCCAGAGCTTCACGTCAGCCACGTCCAGCCAGAGCTTCACGTCAGCCACGTCCAGGCAGAGCTTCTTTCGACACTGGTCCCGTCCAGCCTAGAGCTTCCTTCGCCACTGGTCCCGTCCAGCCCAAAGCTTCCTTCGCCGCTGGTCCCGTCCAGCCCAGAGTTTCCTTCACCGCAGGTCCCGTCCAGCACGGATCCTTCGCCTTCACCGCTGGTTCCGTCCAGCACGGATCCTTCGCCTTCACCGCTGGTTCCGTCCAGCACAGATCCTGAGCCTTCACCGCTGGTCCCGTCCAGCCCAGAGTTTCCTTCACCGCAGGTCCCGTCCAGCACGGATCCTTCGCCTTCACCGCTGGTTCCGTCCAGCACGGATCCTTCGCCTTCACCGCTGGTTCCGTCCAGCACAGATCCTGAGCCTTCACCGCAGGTCCCGTCCAGCACGGATCCTTCGCCTTCACCGCTGGTTCCGTCCAGCACGGATCCTTCGCCTTCACCGCTGGTTCCGTCCAGCACAGATCCTGAGCCTTCACCGCTGGTCCCGTCCAGCGCTGATCCTGCGCCAGAGCCCGCTGATCCTGCGCCAGAGCCCGCTGATCCTGCGCCAGAGCCCGCTGATCCTGCGCCAGAGCCCGCTGATCCTGCGCCAGAGCCCGCTGACGTCAAGTCTGTCCCTGTCCCTGAGCCTGTGTCGATCCCGGAGATTGTGTTTGTCCCTGAGCCGGAATCTATGTTTGTTTCTGTATTTGTTTCTGTTCTTACGACTGTGTCTGTGTTAATGTCTGTCCCTGAGCCAGTGTCTGTCCCTGTCCCTGTCCCGGAGCCTGTCCTTGACCCGGAGTCGGTGTCGGTCCCAGAGCCTGAGCCTGTGTCTATCCCAGAGTCTGAGCCTGTGCCGGTCCCTGAGTCTGAACCGAGGTCTACACCGCCCTGGCCGCCCGAGGGGTCTGCACCGCCCTGGCCACCCGAAGGGTCTTCACCGCCCTGGCCACCTGAAAGGCCTGATCCGCCCTGGCCGCCCGAGGGGTCTGCTCCGCCCTGGCCACCCGAAGGGTCTTCACCGCCCTGGCCACCTGAAAGGCCTGATCCGCCCTGGCCGCCCGAGGGGTTTGCTCCGCCCTGGCCACCCGAAGGGTCTTCACCGCCCTGGCCACCTGAAAGGTCTGATCCGCCCAGGCCGCCCGAAGGGTCCTCACCGCCATGGCCGCCCGAAGGGTCCTCACCGCCATGGCCGCCCGAAGGGTCCTCACCGCCATGGCCGCCCGAAGGGTCACCACCGCCCTGGACGCCCGAGGGTCCGACAGCTCCGCCGTGGCCACGCCCACGTCCTGCTCCGCCCTGGTCACGCCCACGTCCTGCTCCGCCCTGGTCACGCCCACGTCCTGCTCCGCCCTGGTCACGCCATCGTCCTGCTCCGCCCTGGTCCCCTGACCAGTCTGCTCCGCCTGGACCGTCCTGGAGTCCAGGATGCCCACCCTCCCACCCCTTTGGATGTTATACGGCGCGAGGACGCGCCTTCGGGGAGGGGGGAGGTACTGTCACGTTTTGATGTTTTCTGTTCAGTTTTGTGATCTCGTTTCCCCCTGTCTATTGTGATTTTTGGTTCAGTCCTGTTAGTTTTCCCTCTCTGTCTGATTACCCATTCTCTTCACCTGTTTTCAGTTAATTATCTCGTTTGGTTCAGTTCATTTAAGCCCTGTGTTTTCCCTCAGTGTTTGTTGGTCGTCGTCAATGTATGGTTGTGTTTCTTTGAGTTCCCTGAAGTCCTGGCATTTGTTGTTTTGGTTCCTGTATGTTTAAAGAAATCTACTTTGTAAATAAATCAACTATATTGAAGCTCCATTCGTCCTCGTCTTCAGCTACCTGCACACAAACCTGACAATACTGACTTCACCCTGTGCTGCAAGACACATTTAGTTTTACATTCATTTACAGAAATCAGCTGCGTGGATTATAATGATCGGATTTTCAGGTGAGATTCTCGATTAATTCAGGTAAAGTGTTCAGACTGCAGACTCAGCAACGATTGTATTTAATTGTAGCTACAGTAAAATCATAACATAGTACAGACATTGGGCCTCATTTATGAAACGACCGTACAACAGAAAACGGTGTGAAGGGTCGTTTCCACGCAAAACTTGCCATTTATCAATATGGACGAGACTGGTGGATACGATCAAATCTCATTTCAGATGTCAGCTGGTGTACGCAAGTTTTTGAGTGAGTATGAAGGTCCATGTACGATTTGATATGTTAAAAGGAATAATAATAAAAAAATAGTAAGATGGCAATTTTTTTTCCCGCTTAATTTAATAAACAGAAAATGAGAGTTTTAGAGTGATTTGTAATATTTCAATACATTAATAAGGTATTTTCTTATATTGGTTAGGCTTATAATAATTTATAATAATACATTTTTGATCATTTAATTATTTAAAATTCTGAGGTTAACAGATGTTTTTGGTGTGAAGTTAATTTCTCTTTCATGATATTAGCCTACTAAAGGCTAGTACTGCTTAAATAATTCTGGGCAATTCAAATTAAACAATTAAAAGCAATGGGTAGGCGTACCTATTTGCAGGGTGATAGTTTAGATGCTTATTCTGTCACCTATTTAACGAAGAAACTTTGACCATCATCAAATCTCGCTGTAGCAAGTCTCAAGAGTTCTGGGAAGGAAGAGGACAGGGTCGGCTTGCGGAGACTGTGGGTCTTTATTGGAACAACGTAAAATAAACAAAACAAAAGTCGCGCACACAGCGCTGTATACTCAAACTCAGTCCACTAGTGTTTGGCAATCACTCAATGTGTTCCTCAAGTTCTCTCCCAACCGCTCACTGCGTTCAGTTTCAGCAATCCTCTCCCACTGTCTGCAGCTTGTCACACGACCACACACAGATCTCCGCCGGTCTCTCTCCCCCCATACTGTTTCCACTTGGCTTTTATTGTCTCTCCACACCAATCACTGAAACAAGACACAGGTGTACGTTATTTGCACTTGACCCACTTACGCCACACCTGTCTCCCAATCTTCTCTCCTGTCACAGGCCCCGCTAGACCACGCCCCCCTTGCCACATACCCCCACCGCCCGACTCAGGCCGGGGAGCCATCCGGACTGCAGCCTCCCCCCCCCTCCTCCTGGAGAGGAAGTCAGCCACAGCCATCTGTGCACCCGGCCTGTGGACCACCTGGAACTTAAAAGGCTGTAAGGCCAGATACCAGCGGGTGATCCGCGCGTTGGTATCCTTCATGCGGTGGAGCCATTGGAGGGGCGCGTGGTCCGAACAGAGAGTGAATTCCCGCCCCAGGAGATAATAGCGGAGGGTGAGGACGGCCCATCTGATGGCAAGACATTCTTTCTCAATGGTGCTGTACTTAGTCTCTCTCTTTGAGAGCTTACGACTAATGTACAGCACCGGCCGCTCCTCCCCCTCTATCTCCTGGGACAGGACCGCTCCCAGCCCCCTGTCCGACGCGTCTGTCTGTAACAAGAAAGGGAGAGAGAAATTGGGAGAATGTAATAGTGGGCCGCCACACAGAGCAGCTTTTACCTGGGTGAAGGCCTGCTGACACTGCTCCGTCCACTGGACCGGGTCTGGTGCTTCCTTTTTAGTGAGATCAGTCAGCGGGCTGGCGAGGTCCGAATACTTAGGCACAAACCTTCTATAATATCCCGCCAGCCCCAGGAACTGTCTCACCTCCTTTTTGGTCTTGGGCCTCGGGCAAGTTGCAACCGCTGCGGTCTTGTCAATTTGCGGCCGCACCTGCCCGTGACCCAAGTGGAAGCCCAGATACCTGACCTCTACTCGCCCAACTGCACATTTCTTCGGGTTGGCCGTGAGTCCAGCCAGTCTCAGCGCTCTCAGGACAGCTCGCACATGCTCCATATGCCGCTGCCAGTCATTACTGTATATGACGATGTCATCCAAGTAGGCAGCGGCATACGCAGCATGGGGCCGGAGAATTCGGTCCATGAGACGCTGAAACGTGGCTGGAGCCCCGAACAACCCGAACGGAAGTGTAACAAATTGGTGTAACCCGAACGGCGTGGTAAAGGCTGTTTTTTCTTTAGATAAAGGTGATAAGGGGATCTGCCAGTATCCTTTCGTTAAGTCCAGTGTCGAATAAAAGCGAGCAGTGCCCAGCCGATCAAGCAGTTCGTCAATCCGCGGCATTGGATAGGCATCAAACTTCGACACAGCGTTAACCCTGCGGTAATCCACACAGAATCGAACAGAGCCGTCGGTTTTAGGCACTAAAACTATCGGGCTCGCCCAGTTACTGTGGGATTCTTCTATTACCCCCATTTCAAGCATCGCCTCTAATTCAGACTGAACCACTTTCTTTTTGTGTTCAGGTAACCTATACGGCCGGCTGCGAATGACCACGCCCGGCTCGGTCTCAATGTGGTGCTGAATAAGATTAGTTCGCCCGGGTAGGGGCGAGAACACGTCGGCAAAGTCTGCCTGCAACCTAACTACGTCAGCAAGCTGGGACGGTGAAAGATGATCTCCCCCCGGGGCCAGGGCGAGTGATTGCTGTTTAACATTCGCCTCTGGTCCGAGATCCTCTTCCGCACTAATCACCGTCGCCAGCATCACTGACTCCGCCTCATTCCATTTTTTAAGGAGGTTGAGGTGATAAATTTGACGTGCCCCGCACCTATCCGTTCGAAGTACCTCATAATTGAGATCGCCCACTCGCTGTGTGACCTCAAAGGGTCCTTGCCACTTTGCAAGTAATTTAGAACTTGACGTAGGAAGTAATACAAGGACTTTATCTCCCGATGAAAATTCTCTAAGTCGGGTTCCCCTGTTGTACAACTGGGTCTGTCTGCCCTGGGCCTGTAACAAATTCTCCATTGAGAGCCGCCCCAAAGTGTGGAGTTTTGTTCTCAGGTCCAGGACATACTGGATTTCGTTACGACTCTCCGAATGTCCTTCCTCCCAAGTCTCCTTCAGGACGTCCAGCACCCCGCGGGGCTGACGTCCGTAAAGGAGCTCAAAGGGGGAAAACCCTGTGGAGGCTTGCGGGACCTCGCGCACAGCAAACAACAGGGGTTCCAACCACTTATCCCAATTTTTGGCATCTTCGTGAACGAATTTACGAATCATGGTCTTTAACGTGCGATTAAATCGTTCGACCAGTCCGTCCGTTTGTGGGTGATAGACGCTGGTACGAATCGACTTAACGCCCAACAACTCGTAAAGTTCGCGTAAAGTACGTGACATGAACGCCGTGCCCTGGTCAGTGAGGATCTCTTTCGGTATCCCCACTCGGGAGATTAAACGAAACAGTGCATCCGCAACACTCTTAGCTGAGATGGTGCGGAGAGCCACTGCCTCGGGATATCGGGTTGCATAGTCCACTATCACTAATGCAAACCGATGTCCTCGTGCGGAACGTTCTAATGGCCCGATGAGGTCCATCGCAATTCTTTCGAAGGGGACCTGCATTAAGGGAAGCGGGCGCAATGGCGCTTTTGGGGAGGCCGGCGGATTCACCAGCTGACATTCACGACAAGACGCGCACCACCTGCGTACGTTCTCGTGAATGCCCGGCCAAAAGAAACGGGCCATGAGACGATTCAGTGTCGATATCTGTCCCAAATGTCCTGCCATGGGATTAGAATGAGCCGCCTGGAAAAGCATTTCCCGACGGCTTTTTGGTACCAATAACTGGGTTGTAATCTGCTTTGACTGAGTGTCTTGTATCACTCGATACAACCTATCTTTCATAATCGCAAAATAAGGATAGGTGAGGGGACGGTCGGTTTGGAGAGGCTGACCGTCGATGGTACGGACCTGTTCAAATGCGTGTTTAAGAGACTCATCCTGAGACTGCTCCAGGGGAAAATCATCGCGTTCCGAGAGAAACTGTCTCTCGATTACGCTCGGTTCCCCTGAAACTAGTCCCGAGGGTCCCGGTTCCGTCTCTCCCAACCGCACCGTCGCCTCACTATCCTGCGTTTTCGTTCCACAAGAGGCATCCACACATAAGCCCCTGATTAACTCGCTAAAAGCTGGCCAATTCGTTCCCAAAATCAGTGGATGCCTGAGGTGCGGGTTAACTGCGACCTCCACCCTATGCTTTTGTCCCCTGAATTGAATCACAGCTGACATTAAGGGATAATTCACCACATCCCCGTGCACACACCTTACCCGAACCATGCGGCCCATATCCAATGCCTCGGGTTGAATCAGGCTTTGGTGGATCGAGGTTTGGTTACAGCCTGAATCCACCAGAGCCTGATAGGTACCCCCCTTAATACTCACAGGTATTTGGTACCGGCCAGCCTGATCGTGGGCAGCCTGCTGGACATCTGGGACCCGGATCATTGTCCCTATATCCATCATGGGACATCTATCAATGAAATGATCCGGGTCCCCACAACGCCAGCAGGCCGGCCCAGGCCTCCCCACTGCCCTTGTGGCGGGAAGTGGGCCAAGGGATTGGCGCGGAGAGAGCATGGAAACCGGAGGAGACGATTCCGCTCCGGCGGAGGTGACGCCCCGGGGTGGCCCGCGGGCATCCCCTGACTGGTCCACCGCCACCCCAATTCTGCCCCGGGGTGGCCCTCTGAACGGACCCGGCGGACGACTCCTAGGGAGCGGGACAGGTCGCTGTGGGGGGGAAGAGGGGGACGAAACTGAAAAAGAAGAGGAGAGAGACACATTAGGGAGGGTATCGCCGACCCTGGAGCACGCCACCAGCTGATCCTCCGCCAGATGGATGGCCGAGTCCAGCGACGTTGGACGGTGGCACTGGACCCACTCGGCCGTCTTCTTTGGGAGCCGAGCGATGAACTGCTCCAGTACCACACGATCGATGATCTTCTCAACGTCGCTTCCCTCGGCCAGCAGCCACTTGCGGCAGGAGTCCCGGAGCTGTTGGGCCATCACGAAGGGCCGGCCATTGTCGCCCAGATCCAGCGACCGAAACCTCTGGCGATGTTGCTCTGGGCTCCGGCCGACCCGCTGGAGGATGGCCCTTTTGAGATCGTCGAAAATCAGGAGGTTCTGGACCGGCAGCTGTTGGGCAGCCGCCTGCGCCTCTCCAGACAGCAGCGGGATGAGGCGCACCGGCCAATGCTCCTTTGGCCACCCACCTGCCTCCGCTGCTTTTTCAAAGAGGTCCAGGAAGACCTCTGGATCATCCTGGGACCCCATCTTAGTCATGGCCAGGTGGGGGAACTCGGCCGGTGGCGGCGTGGACCCGGTCTGAACCTCCCGATCCATCCAGCTCCGGAACCTCTCGCGGTCCTCTTGCTGGCCCTGGACGAGGAGCTCGAACCGACGTTCCAGGTCGCTCCTCATACTCACCAGGGCCTGATGATGTTCGTGGTGGAGGGCCGCGAGGGACGTTATAACCTCCGCAAGTGGGGATGGTGATGTCGACGAAGTCGGTTGGCTGGCGGCGGCTTCCATCTCCCTTCCCGGGTTTCGGCACCAGTGTAGCAAGTCTCAAGAGTTCTGGGAAGGAAGAGGACAGGGTCGGCTTGCGGAGACTGTGGGTCTTTATTGGAACAACGTAAAATAAACAAAACAAAAGTCGCGCACACAGCGCTGTATACTCAAACTCAGTCCACTAGTGTTTGGCAATCACTCAATGTGTTCCTCAAGTTCTCTCCCAACCGCTCACCGCGTTCAGTTTCAGCAATCCTCTCCCACTGTCTGCAGCTTGTCACACGACCACACACAGATCTCCGCCGGTCTCTCTCCCCCCATACTGTTTCCACTTGGCTTTTATTGTCTCTCCACACCAATCACTGAAACAAGACACAGGTGTACGTTATTTGCACTTGACCCACTTACGCCACACCTGTCTCCCAATCTTCTCTCCTGTCACAGGCCCCGCTAGACCACGCCCCCCTTGCCACACTCGCAATGGCAGATCTGGCTCTGTTAGAGGACCTCTATGCACACAAGAGGGTTTTTCAGGACCGCAGGGATCTTTTAATGGAGAGTGATGAGTGGCTTTTGAGTTGCTTATCGTCTCCCAAAGCATCTCCTTGTAGAATTATGCCTCAATTTGGAACCGCAGTTAAGGAGAGAAACCCTGCGTTCACATGCTATTCCTGTGCCTGTGAGGGTGCTCTCTTCATTGGGGTTTTTGGCCACCAGGACCTTTCAGCGGGAGATAGGGGACAGATCTGGTATTTCACAGCCAACTATCAGCAGAACTATGCCAGCAGTGTTGGTAGCTATTAAGTCGCTCTCTCATCTGTATACTCAATTTCCATGGCCAGCAGCCATATCACCCTGTAGCCCAAGACTGGTCACCCACTGAAGCTAAGCAGGGCTGAGCTGGTTAGTACCTGGATGGGGGACCTCATGAGAAAACCAGGTTGCTGCTGGAAGAGGTGTTATGAGGCCAGCAGGGGGCACTCTCCCTGTGGTCTGTGTGGGTCCTAACGCCCCAGTATAGTGATGGGGACACTATACTGTCAAAGAGCACCGTCCTTCGGATGAGACGTGAAACCGAGGTCCTGACTCTCTGTGGTCATTAAAATCCCAGGATGTCTTTCGAAAGAGTAGGGGTGTAACCCTGGCATCCTGGCCAAATCTGCCCATTGGCCTCTGTCCATCATGCCCTCCTAATCCTTCCCATATACTGATTGGCTTCATCACTCTGTCTCCTCTCCACCAGTAAGGTGTTGTGTGGTGGGCGTACTGGCGCAATATGGCTGCCGTCGCATCATCCAGGTGATGCTGCACATTGGTGGTGGTTGAGGAGATTCCCCCCTTCCTTGTAAAGAGCTTTGAGGTCCCAGATAAAGCGCTATATAAATGTAACGAATTATTATTATTATTATTAGATGGCGATGCTCAGCAAACTATGAGCTGTAAACTATAATTGTATGAGATTGCTGGGTTTCCTAATGTGATTGGTGCAATTAACTGTACCCATGTGCGATGGAAGGCACCATCCATGAATGACTATGCATTCATAAATCGCAAACATTTTCACTCTATAAATGTAAAAAAAATTTGACTGTCCCTTCTAAATATGGTAGCCGTGTGGCTACTCGGCTACGGGAGGGCGCACTGCAGGGCCAGAGTCATCTCCTTGGTGAGTAACTACTGCTTTAATATTTTTTAAAGGGGGGGTGAAATGGTATTTCATGCATAGTGAGTTTTTTACACTGTTAAAGAGTTGGATCCCCATGCTAAACATGGACAAAGTTAAAAAAATTAAGTTGTATGTTTGATGGAATATTTCTGTGCCAAAAATACTCCTTCCGGTTTGTCACAAGTTTCGGAAAGTTTTTTTCGAGTATGGGCGTGTGTGACGTCAGATGCGCCGGAATGTCCTTATACGGGTCCTAAGGGCACTTCTCCTGGAAGGGCGCGCGCACACTCTCCTGTAGCCCAGAGCAAGAGAGCGAGAGCAGTATTCCCATCAAAGCGCTGTGCTCGGCTTTATGGAAGTCATCGGCTGCGCTACAATAAAGAATGTCACCACAGAAGTGTGTTTTTGGTGGCCAGGGCAAGACAACCCTCGTAAAAAAAAATACAACGACATAAAGTGAAAATTAGTCAGTTACAAAAACCGCTAAGCAAAGTTATACAGTTCCAGTACACACCACATAGAGACGTCCTGCTGTAGTCGTTGCTGCTGCTGCTCGTCTTCAATTTCAGCCTCGGGATCTGATTCGGGATAAAAAATGTATGGCTGAATCTGATTGTTAGCCATGGTTTGTTTTGGGATATCACAGCTTCCAGACGCTCTCAACGCAAAAGCATTGGGCGCTCATGATTATTTAGCTCTATAAAAGATCTTTCTTTTATAAATATAATAAAACTAAAGACTTTTTGGAGATATGAAGGATGCAATACTACTCTATTGTTCCCTTTCAGTCGAGAACGTCAGACGTAGTCGACGTCGACTGAAATGGGATTACGCTTAGGGAGCCTGTCTTCTTCGTACTACTATTTAATCAAGCCAATTCAACACTGGCGTGCGTGATTACACTTATATATATTCGTATAAACACGGAAGTGGACGCACGCACCAGTTGCTTTTCGCTTCGGAGCCGATCGGATGTCTCTGAAGAGTATTGCTGTTTGCAAATCAAGCGAGTGTGTCGGTGTTCTTGCAGGAAGACCTCCCGGTGTCGGTGTTTCCTACAGCGCGAGTGCAGTGGTGATCGCGAGCTTTTCAAGCTCTCAACTGCTGTTTTAACAGCATAAAATTTCTGTTTGTTTGTTGTGTGTGACGGTTGGTTAGAGGGCGAAAAGTGAGTGCTTCACTGTTTTAGTTCACTAATTCAGTGTTGCCGCGGTCATTCCCTGTGTGCTCCGGCACTGGTGACGGTTCCATTTCCTAAAAGAGCAACACGGGTGTGAGTGTGTCTTTTTCAAGATGCCATTCCATCCGTGCGTTTCTGGGTGCGGTAGGGCTCTGTCCCTTTATGACGGTCACGTGAGCTGTATCACGTGTTTGGGCTTACAGCACGCTGAGGCAGCTTTCGTGGATGACTCATGTTCTCATTGTGGGAAGATGGCCATCTCGGTGTTGAGATCGAGACTCGCCTTCGCCAAAAGCGAGGGTGCAGTCCCCACCTCCGGGCCCCGCCCCAGTCTTTCTTCTGGGCTACCTTCCCAGAGGAGGGCTGGGACGCCGTCTGGACTGGGTGATCTGAGGATTACAGTGAGGGGTAATCCGCCTGGCAAGGCCCCGTGGATCCCTCACTCCTCTTTCACACTGCAACCGGTGGAGCTCCCCGATGAGCATGCTGGTCCCTCTGTGGTGGACCGACCAGCCGTTTCATTCGGGGGCCCCTCCTGAGGACAGGATGTCCATCGCAGCATCGGATGGGGAGCTGGGCTCTAGAGATGACGACTCGGCTGCGGTGCCTCCCTCTGGGAGAGCAGCGTTGCCCGAGCCAGATCCAGAGATGACAGCTATGCTGAAAAAGGCCGGCGAGGCGGTAGGGCTCGTATGGAATCCTCCACCGTGTCCCGAACCGTCTCGGTTGGATGATTGGTTTCTCGGGGCGGGCCGGGTTCTCAGCCTGCCGCTCCGGTACCTTTCTTTCCCGAAGTGCATGAGGAGCTGACGAGGGCATGGACGGCACCTTTCTCTGCCAGAAACTGCCTGAGTAGCTCCTCCCCCCTCACTACCCTTGATGGCGGAGCGGTGAAGGGTTACGAGGCTATCCCTCCGGTGGAGCGGTCTGTCGCGATGCAACTGTGTCCGGCGGCCACTGCCTCCTGGAGGGGTGATCCTCGGCACCCCTCTAAGGCCTGTAAGTTCTCTTCCGCTCTTACGGGCAAGGCTTACAAAGCCTGTGGGCAAGCCCCTTCCTCTTTGCATGCCATGGCGTTGCTTCAGGTCCACCAGGCCCAGGCACTCATGAACATGCACGAGGGTAGTCCAGACCGAGAGCTCATGGGTGAGCTTCGCACTGCTACAGACCTCGCTCTTCGCGGGACGAAGGTGGCAGCTCGCGTGATCGGTTTGGTGATGTCCACCCTTGTGGTCCAGGAGCGCCATCTCTGGCTCAACCTGGCTGATATGAGAGAAGCGGACAAGGTTCGATTCCTGGACTCTCCCATTTCACAGGTTGGGTTACTCAGCGATGCGGTGGAGAATTTTGCCCAACAGTTGATTGATTGATTGATTGATTGATTGACTTTATTAATCCCACACTGGGGAAATTCCTGTGTTACAGCAGCTCCAGTAAAATATATAAAAGTAAAATAAAATACAAATATAAGAATAAAACTGTATTTACATAATAACCAACCTTATGTAAACAGACAATCTATAAACACAAATATACAAATAAATATGCTAATAAATAACGGTAACATATTGCACAGTTGGAGGTGACACAAAGTAATAAATAGATAAGAAATATACATAATGCAAAATGTTGTCCAGTACTACTCAGCTACTTATCCGCAGCTAACAGTGCTAGTTCAACAACAGCTAACAGTCCTACATTGTGATGTTGCATTAAAAAGTCTAACTGCTACTGGGATGAAGGACCTACGGAAGCGCTCCTTCTTGCACTGAGGGTGCAGCAGTCTGCCACTGAAGGAGCTGCTCAGGGAGCTCACAGTCTCATGTAGGGGGTGAGTGGTGTTGCCCATAATAGAAGCCAGCCTGGCTAACATCCTCCTCTCCCCCACCTCCTCTATGGTGTCCAGAGGGCAAACCAGAACAGAGCTAGCCTTCATCACTAGCTTATTGAGTCTTTTCCTATCCCTTTCTGTGCTCCCAGCTCCCCAGCAGGCTACTGCATAAAACATTGCAGACGCCACCACAGAGTCATAAAAAGTTTTTAACAGAGACCTGCACACTCCGAAGGAACTCAGCCTCCTCAGCAGATGGAGACGGCTTTGGCCCTTTTTATACAGGACGTCTGTGTTTGTGGACCAGTCAAGTTTCTTGTTAAGGTGAACACCCAGGTATTTGTAATTCTCCACCCTCTCAATGTCGACACCCTGGATGTTCACTGGTGTAGTACCCGGCGGCCTCCGGCGAAAGTCAACCACCATCTCCTTTGTCTTGCTGGCGTTGATGTGAAGATGGTTTAACTCACACCAGTTGACAAAATCCCCGATGACCTCCCGGTACTCCTGGTCATTCTCCTCTGATACCCTCCCAACAATGGCAGTATCATCTGAGAACTTCTGCATGTGACAGCTGCTTGTGTTATGCCTGAAGTCCGCTGTGTACAGGGTGAAGAGAAATGGAGCGAGCACTGTCCCCTGTGGTGCTCCTGTGCTGCTCATCACCACATCAGACACACAGTCTTGGAGCCTCACATACTGTGGTCTGTCAATGAGGTAACTGATGATCCATGCAGACAGGTGGTGGTCAACACCAGCTCCCAATAGCTTCCCCCAGAGCAGCGATGGTTGAATTGTATTGAAAGCACTGGAGAAATCGAAAAACATGACCCTCACAGTGCTCCCAGTGTTCTCCAGATGTGACAGTGCTCTGTGTGAAAGATAGATGATGGCATCCTCCACCCCTATGCCTGGTTGGTACGCGAACTGTAGGGGGTCCAATTCTGAGCTCACCACGGTTCTCAGGTGTCGTAATACAATCCTCTCCAAAGTTTTCATCAGGTGAGAAGTTAAGGCCACCGGTCTGAAGTGGCTGGGCTCCCTGGGATGTAGATTTTTTGGAACTGGAACAACACACGATGTCTTCCACAGGACTGGAACCCGCTCCAGACTCAGACTCAGGTTGAAGATGTGCTGGATGACCTCACTGAGCTGATCTGCACAATCTTTAAGCATTCTGGAGCAGATTCCATCCGGGCCCGGTGCCTTCTCTACCGCCCAGAGGCAGACAGAGGCTATCCGGCACATCCTGCCCCGGCGGCCCGCTGCTGCCTTCACCCGTCCGCCGGGAGCAGATCCTCCGCCTGCCCGTCGCCGAGGGCGTCCGCCTGCAGCCGCCTCCGCTCCCGCCGGACCAGCGCAGCAGCCTCCACCCAGGTCTCTGCGTGGAGCCGGCCGCAGAAGGGCTGCCCAGCCCGCTCCAGGTGCTGCCAAGCCAGGTGGTAAGCAACAACGTAAACATTGAGCCTGGACGGGCTGCCCAGGGATGGGGAAGTTGCTTTGGAGTGGCCACCGATCCACTCCCTCCCACCGGTGGAGGCCGGTTAGAGCTTTTTTGTTGTGTGTTTGTTCCGCCGCTGGTTCCTATAAAAACGGGGCCAGCGGTATCCACATATTCAGAAAAAGAGCAACTTTCTTATTCCTGGGTCCCAAGAGGTCTACTCTGACATGTGTAACCCTGTTTAAGCCTTGCACCCTCAGCTCCCTCTTGGTCGCCATCCGGCAGCTTGGTGCGGTCGAGGACCCGGTCATCCGCCTTCTCTCGCTCCCTTGCCCCCCAGTGGAGACAGGTAAGTGCTGCACGGCACACTCACATCTCTCCTTCCACCTCGCTGGCCCACTTAGGTACGTCTGAGATCTTTTTGGCCGGCCTGGTTTGTAGACTCGAAAAAAGATTCTCGGTCAGTCCGGTCCAGTGATTCGGACTCGGCTTGCGATTCGTTCGCTCGGCGCCGTTCAAGTTCAGTGATAGTTATCACACTTTGGTGTTGAGCAGAAGTGCTCCTGAGAAAATTCAGTGAGGTTCATCACACCTAGTGTTGAGCAAGGCTCCTGTCTTGTTTGGCATATTACGTGATATAGCCGTTCCTCCAGCCGATATGGAGGCAAGTTTAGAAACTAATCGGTTACCTAACGTAACCTCGGTTCTCTCTAGATGAGGGAACGAGTATTGCGTAAGCTAGCTTATGCTACGGGAAAGATTCATCTTTTCTGAAAAACTGAAGCCAAAAAATTATCCTATAATTTGTATCCATTGTCAACCCAGTTCAGCTGCAGCAGACCATGAGCGGGCTAGCTAGCAGCTCATTGGTTCGCTCACAGGGAACTGCTTAAGCCTATGAGGAGACGCGAATGAACTCTCGGCCAATGAGAGTCAGACATGCTCTCATTGCGTCAGAGCCCGCCGAAGCGGGCGTGGTCAGAGAGTATAAATAATGGCGTCGTAGGCTGTAACTCTGGTTTTCATAGAATGAAGCGAGAACGCTAGTAGCACAAGCATGGCCAGGAACGCAATACTCGTTCCCTCATCTAGAGAGAACCGAGGTTACGTTAGGTAACCGATTCGTTCTCTTACGAGAGGTTCTCTCGTATTGCGTAAGCTAGCTTACGCTACGGGAACACCTGGTCAACACCGTGCGTGCTAAGCATCCACTATGAGTCCCAGGGGAGACCCGGGGAACCCATATGAGTGGGAATGAATATAAGTACATGTGACAAGGCCAGCAGCACGGGCCGGTGATTGTGTAGTACTTAGGCACCTGATAGAAAGGAACAGAGCGGAAACCGGTCTGTGTGAATAACTCTTATTTAATGCAGCTCACCAGAAAAGCTGTAACCTACTAAATTGCTAGTAGTTTAGCCTGCAAGGCGGGAACTTCCAGATTGTAAAATCTGACAAAGGTGGAGGGGGAAGACCATCCTGCTGCCACACAAATGTCATGAATGGAAATTCCGCTGGACCATGCCCACGATGAGGCCATGCCTCTAGTGGAATGAGCCCTGATGCCCAGAGGGCATGGCAGGTCTTTTGATGCGTTTTCAACTATCCATCTGGATAGGGTCTGTTTCGAGGCGGCCAACCCTTTGGTGCGCCCACCGAACGAAACAAAAAACTGCTCAGATCGTCTGACCGGAGCAGTGCGAGAAATGTATAATCTCAGGGCCCTGACCGGACACAGGAGATTAGAGTCAGATTCGCTATCGGATGCAGGCAGAGCTGATAGGGATATAACTTGTGCCCTGAACGGGGTACCAATCGCCTTTGGGACATAACCATGTCTAGGTTTGAGAACGACTAAAGAGTCATTGGGCCCAAACTCGAGACAGGAAGCGCTAGTGGACAGCGCGTGAAGGTCTCCCACACGTTTTACTGATGCGAGCGCGAGCAGAAAAACGGCCTTGAGCGAAAGGTATTTGAGGTCCACGGTGTTTAGAGGTTCGAATGGGGGGGCTTTCATAGCTTCGAGAACTATGGAAGCCCAGTCTTTGCCCAGTGACTGGCCGCGCCGGGGTTCAACGAACGCTGCGACGGCTGCCACATACACCTTGAGAGTGGACGGGGACCTGCCCTTGTCCAACATCTCTTGGAGAAAAACTAGCAAGGAAGGAACCTCGCCTGACCGTGGGTCCAAATTTCTGTCGGTGCACCATTTTGAGAACACAGACCATTTAGACGCATAGAGCCTTCTCGTAGAAGCCGCTCTAGCCTGCATGATAGTGTTTAACACTCCCTCTGGCAAAGCAACGGGTAGTTGTTGATTACCCACGCATGTAGCGCCCAGCGCTCTGGGTGGGGATTCCAGATTGTGCCGCGAGCTTGAGAGAAGAGATCTACTCTGACTGGAATGGGCCACGGGGCTGTCTGTGACAGCTGAGTGAGCTCCGGAAACCAAGTCTGACCCTCCCAACGCGGAGCTATGAGGAGCACCGAGTGGCGTGTTTCCCTGATTCTCTGAAGTACCTGTGGTAAAGCGGGCGTCTGGGCCAGGTCTGGGCTAGCGCGTCCTCGCTCTTTGAGAAAAATATTGGGCAGTGGGTGTTCTCTTCTGAGGCGAAGAGGTCCACCTCTGCTCTGACGAATATTCGCCACAGTTTTTGGACTGTAAGAGTGTGCAGGGACCATTCCCCGGGGGGAATGGGGTTCCTGGACAGGCTGTCTGGACCGTCGTTCAGATGGCCTGGCACGTGCGTCGCTCTGAGCGAGAGCAGGTGACACTGAGACCAAACTAAGATGCGTTCTGTCAGCTGGAAGAGATTCCTGGATCTGACTCCGCCCTGACGGTTTAGATAGGAGACCACGGCTATATTGTCCGAACGGATCAGCACGTGGTGACCGTGAATGCGCGGAAGAAAGCGCGTAAGCGCGTTCTCGACTGCCAACATCTCCAAACAGTTTATGTGGAGGAGGCTCTCTTGAGCTGACCAGGGGCCGAAGGCCGGTGAGCCCTCGCAGAGCGCACCCCAACCCGTGTTGGATGCGTCTGTCGAGATAACTTTTCGGCGAGAAAAGGTCCCCATGGAAACGCCCCGCTGAAACCATTCTGCCACAGTCCATGGCTGCAGAGCTGTGATACAGGTCTGTGTTACTTTTATCAGCTGGCGGCCCGTGGTCCACGCGCGGTGAGACACACGGCTCTTCAACCAGAACTGAAGCGGGCGCATGCGCAGTAACCCCAGCTGGAGCACCGCGGAGGGTTTTCAGAGGTGTGAGTCTGTTCATCTGAAAAGATGCGGCGAGACGCTGAACATGGCGCGCGCGCTGTGTTGACAGACGAGCCGTCATCGTGACCGAGTCTAACTCTATACCCAAGAAGGAGATAGTCTGACTGGGTTGTAGCGCGCTCTTTGTCCAGTTGACAGAGAGGCCCAGAGCTTTCAGATGGTCGAGGAGAACTGTACGATGAGACAGTAGCTCTCTCTGTGATTGTGCCAAAATCAGCCAGTCGTCCAAATAGTTCAGTATTCGCAGCCCCTGACTCCGCAGGGGGGCGAGCGCCGCATCCATGCACTTCGTGAACGTACGGGGCGCTAATGATAGGCCGAACGGGAGGACGGTGTATTGATAAACCTGGCCTTCGAAGGCGAAACGTGAGAATGGCCTGTGAAGGGGATTTATCTGAATCTGAAAGTACGCATCTTTCAGATCTAGTGAAATGAACCAGTCCCCCTGGCGCACGTGCGCGAGGAGTTTTCTGATAGTGAGCATTTTGAACGGTCTCTTCATGAGAACTTTGTTCAGAAATCTGAGGTCTAAGATTGGTCTGAGGCCGCCGTCTTTCTTGGGAACAAGAAAATAACGGCCGTAAAACCCCGACTCGCTCATAGACAGAGGAACTCTCTCTATAGCCCTTTTGCACAAAAGCTTTGCTATCTCTGAACGGAGCAGCGTCACTGCTTCTGGGTTCACAGTAGTTTCTAGCCATGCTCGAAAACGTGGAGGGCGGCGGTGAAACTGTAAGCGATAGCCTAGCCTTATTGTGTTTAGTACCCACTGGGAAATTCCCGGAATAGCTTCCCACGCTTTGAAGCGTAACGCTAGGGGGTGAATGGCTACATGGTCCCCGTCGCTGCACATAGCGGGCTGCGTGAGCGCGCTCATAGTATTTATGACAGCGGGACTTATGCTCAGAGAGGAGTTTTTGGGCCGTGTAACAGAGTGAACAGAGGGAGGCCCACGAGCCCGTGTGCGCGCTTATGCACCCTGAAACTTTTATGCTCTTTTTGCGATTTCTCTGGGTCACCGTGAAAACGGCGTTTGTGCTCATGCAAGCGGGAAAAGAGACCAGCTTGGTAATGGCGGAATACACTGCTGTAGTAGCCGCGTGAGCGGGGACTAATAGAGGGCGAAACTTTGACGGCGGTCCGGCCGCGGCGGGAGAGCGCCGTCTTTTTCTCAGCTGTGTTAGGCAGACTTCGAGTGATCAGGTTTCAGCTCCTAGGCCGAGGCCCCCGTGGCGGCGGCGGTCTGTGGCGGCTGTCAGAGCGAGAACGAGGGCGGCCGCCCTGGCGCCGCTGAGAAGTCTGACTATGCTGAGCTGAGCTGGGCGCTGGGGTGGGGCTCGTGCAGGAGGCTGGTCACGTGAGCGGCCTGCAGAGGAGCTAACGCGACGAGGCAGAAAGAGGTTCATGGCCTGGGAGGCTTTCTGTACTTCGGAAAAACGGTCGACGATACCCGTGACGGCAGATCCGAAGAGGCCGGATGGAGAGAGCGGGGCGTTGAGAAAAAGCGCCGCGCTCAGAATCTCCCATGTCAGCGAGTGTGAGCCACAAATGTCTCTCAGACACACAAATGGCGGCCATGCATTTCCCCAGGGCTTGAGCGGCAGATTTTGTAGCGCGAAGGGCAAGGTCCGTGGCGCTCCTTAAATCCGCGACTGGAGGGGAATTTCTTCCACTCTCATCCCATTCGCGAAGTATGTCACCCTGTAGAATCTGCAGGACGGACATGGAGTTAAGTGCAGAGGCTGCTTGGCCGACGGCTGAGTAAGCGCGGGCGTGAAAGCAAGAAGTCGCTCTGCAGGCTTTAGAGGGAAGCACAGGTGATAAGCGCCATCTCGAGGAGGGCGGGCATAGATGTACGGCGACCAGGTCCTCTACAGGGGGAATGGAGAGATAGCCCTTCTCTGCGGCTCCGTCCACAACGCGAAGCGGGGTGGAAGAGTCAGAGCGAGTTCTAGCAGAGAGCGGGGCGTTCCAGGACTTCGCGAGTTCCGCGTGCAGTTCAGGCAGGAAGGGCGCGGCCCGCTTAGTGGCGGGAGTCGAACGCTGGCGGAAGTAGCTGCCGTCCATACGGTTGGTGGTCTGCTCGGGGGGAGGGGACCACTCGAGCCCGAGGCGTTCGACGGCCTGAGAAAGGAGGCGCATTAATTCCTCCTCAATACCAGCGCGGGTCCCGGTGGATTCTCGGGCCGAGGAGGCGTGAGAACCGGACCATTCCTCACTGTCTGAAGCAAGAAGTGAACATGTCTCCTTGATGTCCGCGGCGTCATCGGAGGCAACAGAGCGGCCACTCGGCGGCAGCTGTATGTCCGGAAGCGGCGGAGATGGAGAGCGGGAGGCGACAGGCTCCGGCGGGATGAATGCTTCAGGCTGGGGTTCCGGCGGCCTCTGAGAGCGGCGTTTCTTCTTCCGCTGCGAAGTCAGAGGCGGCGCGGAAGCATGTTTAGTGGCCTGAAGTCGAGCCCGCAGGGTCGACAACGGCATGTTTTCGCAGAGCTCGCAGCCGCCGTCGGCGAGGGCGAGCTCGGCGTGCTCCAATCCGAGGCAGAGAGCGCAGATGACGTGGCGGTCTCCACCCTCGAGGGGAGCGCGGCAAGAACCGCAGGAAATTTTTAGAGACATCTTGAAAAAGACGCTCAGCTCTTTAGGATACAATATAGGAAACTTTTGTAAAAATTATACAAATCCGTCGGATGGCGCTAGCTCGCAGGACGGCTGAAGGTGGCGAAGACGGCCGGCTTCCTCAGTCTCCCAGATGCTCGCTAAGTTGCCTTTTCAACGACGGCGGCTTCTCTCAAGATCAGCAGATGCGTGTAGCCTCGCTGAAGAGATGAAAATCAGAGTTACAGCCTACGACGCCATTATTTATACTCTCTGACCACGCCCGCTTCGGCGGGCTCTGACGCAATGAGAGCATGTCTGACTCTCATTGGCCGAGAGTTCATTTGTGTCTCCTCATAGGCTTAAGCAGTTCCCTGTGAGCGAACCAATGAGCTGCTAGCTAGCCCGCTCATGGTCTGCTGCAGCTGAACTGCGTTGACAATGGATACAAATTATAGGATAATTTTTTGGCTTCAGTTTCTCAGAAAAGATTAATCTTTCCCGTAGCGTAAGCTAGCTTACGCAATACGAGAGAACCTCTCGTAAGAGAACTTGCTCTTCATGGTACCTAATATATGGGGGGTCGTGACCATCTTTTCTGCCCCCAAGTTGGTCCGCAGCGTTTGACCTGAATGACATGTACTTAGATCCTTTCCTCCGCCCACAGGCCATCCTGCGTGTCGCATTGAGGGTTTGAAGTATCAGTACAGAGTCCTACCCTTCAAGTGCTTCATAGCCAGTTGGGTCTTCAGGTCAACCGGGAGAGAGTAATCTCGCTGTGGCTGAGTATCTCTTTTCTGGTATGGAGGTGGGCTCAGTCCTTCACACCTCCTCAAGGAGAGGGTGTGTCCGGTCGGTGCTTCTAGAAGTGAGAAAGGGTCCAACTGAAAGAACTTTCAGAGGTTCCTGGGGCATATGGGTGACGCAGCCACATGGCTTCCTCCATATAATCCACTTCAGCACCAGCTTCATGGTCGAGTCCCGAGGTGACCGTGGCAGAGCGGCAGTGCCCTGTGTGACAACAGATCCCTGGCCTGCGGCCAAACTCTCTCAGAGGGGCCATGTACAAAGGGCATGCTTTAACGGACCTCCGATTGCATTGGCACTTATTGCCTCGAGTTGTTGTAGTCTTCTCGCTTCGAGCCACCACTGCTCAGTGAGTTAGTACTGGTCTGAAAAGACTCGCCCGTCACCTCCTCCTTGGAGTCGGAAGCCTCTGAGGGCGCTTCATGCCACTATTTCTTCTGGCCTGCTCACTTTGTGCCGCCAACGAGCCTCACGATAGCCTACGGGCCAGGGAGAGTGGAGACTCCATCCCCAGGCGGTCCAGCTAAGCAGGGACCACTTCGGGACGCACAGTTACATCTGTTTGCCTTTCCGGATTCATTCGTCTGCCAATTTAATCTTTTTCTATCCGAGCGGACTTCCCTTGGACAGACACTGGCTCTCAGCTGACCCCGGTGCCCTGCAGAAATGCGTTAAAAATCCCCAGTGAACCTTCTAAAGCGGCTATACGGCTCATTTTCGCTTGGCGCCCTCTCAAGTCAGTGATTTTTTTTATCACACTTGAGCAGGGATGTGTTGAGCAGGGATGTTCCTGTAGCTCAGTGAATTTCATCACACTCAGGTGTTGAGCAGAAATGCTCCTGAAGCTCAGTGATATATTTCACATCTAGTGTTGAGCAAGGCTCCTGTCTGGTGCGCACATGCCGCTTGCACATACTGTGCTAGGTCAGGAGTGCAGCAGGTCTTGATAGTTGCCCCTTATTGGCCCAACCAGACCTATTCTCCCCTTGACAGCCCTTCCTGACTTCCCCTGAAAACATTCTCAGGGACGGGGCACGATGGCACCCGCGTTCGGACCTCTGGAGGATTTCAGGTCGGTCCTAAATTTGGACGCGGTGGTCACCATCACTTCTGCGAGAGCACCCCTGTATAGGATGTTGTGCTTACGCCAATTAGAAGTGGAACCTATTCGTTGAGTGAGTCTTCTCTCCGTGAGGAGGTCCTGAAAGCGTTCAGTCATTTCAGTGCTCTCTTTCCTGCAAGATGGGTTGGAGTAGGGCTGTTCCCTCCACCCTCAAAATTATGTTGCCTCTATTTTTGACGCACATCAAGATGCAGTGGCATGGGAAGCACGTCCTGATTGTCATGTTCCTGCGGGGAGCAAGGGAAATGAATCCCCTTGCGCCCCTCTTTATCCTCTTGGGCCTTATCTCTGGTGCTACTACACTGCAGAGTCAGCCCCTGGGCCACTGCAGGCAGTGAGTTAAAAATTCTGTTTTAAGAAACAGTTCTCCTGCTCGCCTGGTTTCTACTAGAGGGTAGGGACTTGCTCGCTTTCGGTCAACGAGTTGTGCTTGGAATTTGGGCTGGCTAACTCTCACAAGATGAGACCCCGGCCTGGGTATGTGCCCAAGGTTCCTACCTCGCCCTAAAGGTGGGACAAGGTAGTGAGCCTATAAGCGCTGCCTGGAGGAGGCAGACCCAGTCCTGGCTTCTCTGTCCGTCCGTTTCATTATGGGTATACGTGCACAGAGTTTAAGCTTAGTACCTCAGACCAGCTCTTGTCTGTTAAGGAAATCAGCAGAAAGGGAAGGCTGTTTCCAAGCGAGGTTGGCCCACTGAAATTAGTGGTTGCCTTCATCTTGGTGATCAAGATGCACGTGTCCACTTAGGTGGTGAGCTCCTCTGAATCGAGTGTGTGCTCCCGCCTAGGCGTTGACATAGAGTGCTTCGCTGACAGATGTGTTAGAGTTGGGGGCTGGACGACACCTGTGTTCGAACCACTGCTTCTCGTGACTTCTTTCTTATGAAGCCAGTTCACTGTGAGCCCGGTTCTCCTTAGTTGAACCCTGTCGAGTTCCTCCATACCCTTCGGCTACGGACGTGGCGGAACGTCCGAAGCCAGGCCTATCACTTGTATGCACTGGTGGAACTTGTGTTAGGCTGGGTCCATATGTTGTGATCCCTTCGGCAATCCCATATGTGTATTCTTCCTTGGTACGGCTCCCTGCGGCGAGCCCGTGTCTTCCCTTGGCAGAGCCTGTTCTGCCGTCACTGTCTGGTTGAGTCTCCCCCCTGTCTTGGCTGGAGCCACCACAGTGACATTCCATATGTTGTACTGCCTGGGTTTCACCCAGTTCATATGTGTATTTCCACGTTACCTCCTGTGGCAGGTTGTGGCTTCCGCAGCGTCCTTTCCTTCCGTGTATAGGGAACGCTTTCCCAGTGATCCTGCAGGAACAGCAGTAACTTCCCTGGCCTAAGCCCTGTCCCGTCTCTTTAAATCGGGGGGATCAGGTGGCAGCACTAGTGGCGTTTTCAAAGAGATCCCATTTCAGTCGACGTCGACTACGTCTGACGTTCTTGACTGAAAGGGAACGTCCTGGTTGCGTACTGAAACTGAGTGTTTCAACCCCCCTTTAAGTATTTTAATGAGTAAACATTTTGGTTTGATTAACTAGGAGATAAAGGTTATCCCCTCACTGAATACATTGTCACCCCACTGGCAAACCCTACAACAGAGCAGGAGTGCAGGTTCAACACTGTGCACATACGTACACGTGGAGTGCTGCATCGGTCTGCTTAAGGGCAGACGGGGGGGGGGGGGGGGGGTACTTTACATGCTGGAGAAAGTCTGCGACATTATCCTTGCCTGTGGGGTTCTACACAATATTGCGCAGAGTAACGGGGTGCCATTTGATGTTCCGATGCAGAACAATCATGATTTATTTATGTGATGTACATTTCCGGTTCTCATTTATCTCTTTCAACGTATCGTTTATAGCTAGAAGTGAGCGATTAATCTCGACAATTGACAGACATATTTATGTTTGTTTCTCCAGGACCTCTGCTGTCAAAACCCAGGGTTGTGGTGTTGGGCCAGCTCGGGCACTCCGTCACAGGTTGCCTGGCTTTGTGGGTCTGGCTCCAGGCCGGTTTGAGTGTATGGGGGCTGAACAGCACTTGTGCTTGGCTCTGACTGATTTGAAAGAGATAAATAAAACAAACCTACATTTTTGCGTAAGAGTCATTAATATGGACAGTCTTACACAGTATTTTGTATTGTGTGGAAGTTTTTGTTTTCTGATTATGTTAAGATTAAGATATACTTTTTTGTCCCCGGAGGGAAATTTGTTTTGGACACTGTCCATTCCGTAGCTTTACAGAGACGGTACAAAATACATTTCACAGTATTTCCTTAGCACAACGTTTAAATAGGTATACATGTATACCTATTTGTATAGTAGACACAGTAACGCCTTCCATTGGCACTTATAAAAGATTTAAAAACTGTTACATAATTAAAAACTGGCATACTGCACACAGAAAACACACAACTTGCATATTGCATACTTCATAGCAACATTAAAATTACAATTAACATATTGCACTCTCCTTAAGGCCCATAAAATACGCGATTGGCATACTGCACACTCTATAGTACCCCTAAAATACACAACTGATGTATTCCACAAGGCCTATATGATACACAATTGTCACACTGCACACCAATAGCACCCCCAGTATACACACTTATGTATTACACACTCTATCTGGCCTACAAAATACACAATTGACATATTGCACATTCTCTATCAGGGTTTCTACAAGTATCTTCAAATGAAATTTAATGCCTTTTTAATGCCTTTTTAATGCCATTTTAAAAGGTTTTAATGCCATATACGACCCATGACTAACCACGTATATATATTTATATAAGTTTTTTTTCTTTTTTTCTGGAACACATAGGTGTAATTTGCGGGTGGGACACGTCGATTGTCCCCACCATTTTTTAAACATCTCACGGCGTATAGGACGGGTCGCAGGAATGGTGGTCTTTCATTAGTAATATTATTATTAGTGTTTTTGTTGTTGTCATTAATAATTGCTCACACTTGCAAAAGAGAAGATTTGACACATGGCACTGACAATTCAACCAAATAAAAAAGTGTTTATTCTCTTCCTCTTCTACCGGCACCGTCTCCTCCTCTAATGGGCCCTTTTCGCCACCTTCTCTGGGCCAGCATCCTCTAACCTGGCCTTTTTAGGGGGCTTTCCTCTCAGGGCGGATGAGAGGATGCTTAATTGCTTTTTACCTGACATCTTTGAAAGACAGATGCAATGATTAATGCATCCATGGCCCGGATATAATTATAAAATATGACATGATTTTAAAAGTGACCTATAACATCGACTATGCAATACACTTTAATTTATTTAGTGCTTATAAAATTATTAAGCCTATTTGGAGAGAGAGATGTTTATAATGTGACTATGTCAGTCATCGTGTGATAACGAAAATATGACTAGGCCTAGACTACTTGTTCTGAGCAGGTGTTGTCATTGAACAGGCTGTAGAACTGTTGTCTAAGTTACAGACACTCATAAAAAAACTGATGCTAATTATCTGGGAAACGTTTCTCTAACAGCAGTCAAGTTACCATTGTTTGTGTTTAACAAGTTGTGAATTTTTTGTAACATTAAAACAGGAGATCATGACTTATCTTGAATCTTACCCAGATACAATAGTGCTATTTTCTAATTGGCTAATGTGTAGACCCTTTCTTTTTTTTGATTGGCTGATAAGTGGCAGGCTTGACTAGTAAGAACTGCAGGGGAGACGCACTTGATTCCTGTCGGTTCCATAGTGAGAGCGGCGCGGCCAGAGACATTTGGGGCGCTGCGGCATATTCAATATATTATAAAGAGTTTTTCAGCGTAAGAAATACAATGTGAGCATGACAAAAGACCGAAATTAGTGACTGTCACGCTCAATGGGTGACACTTGAGAGCCCTGCGTCAAAGAGTATAGAAGAACAATATACGTTCTTTGCCTGCGTTCTGTTGTGGCTCGTGCCCAACACTTCTTCTCTCGGACGCGCGCTTCAATCCGTTGCGGAGATACTCTCTTTTTGTTACGGTGAAATCACAAAACATAATGCACACAAACATGTCAGTGCTTGATATACAACCACTAATAAACAATCGGTTTTGACGAAAAAAAAACTTCTTACTGCAGATTACAACCCAAAACCTCTGACATTCTTGACAAAAGTTCTGCAACTGGACTATTAAAGTACATGCGTGTAACAGTCGGGTCTATTCTCACTACTAGCAACATATATCTCATTAAACGACAAATTAAACACAATGTACAATTTACATCTAACGCCGATTTGTGGCCGTCACGCGGCATATGGGATTTTACGGCGCTGATTCCCATTGTTCCCAACTTTAAATACTCGTTTACAAACGCCGCAAAATCCTTCATCATTTTCACCACTAACAGGCTGCAACCATGCCTTAAAAGTTTTGTTTTCCAGGCACTTTGGCTGGAATTTGCACGTTCCCATTTTTTCAAGGTTCAGACCTCTCCACCGCTGTACAACAGACCCGCGTCACCTCCGCATCACGGCACTTTTGCTCCGGCCGGAAGCAATTACTAAACTGGTTCCGCGTATTTATCACACGAAAGTAGTGTTAACATACACCATGTGTCACTTTTTGATTGATTTATGGCCCTGTCGCTCATGACTGACAGAATTCTTGTATCATGAAACCAGCGCTTCTGATTTATGATGGGGTCACTGACAGGCTCCGGTATGTCTAGGCTGCGCGACGCCGTGTGACATCCTCCTGCTGTGACATCCTGGGTTGGATGTGTGAAAGAAAGGTGTCTGCCCATGGCCTGCCTGTTTATTGACCGTCTAACTGCGCGAGATAGGTGTTATGTCCGTGTGTATTCTGTCTGCTGGGGAGCCCCGAGTTCACACTTCGCCAAAAGCTGCGTGTATAAATTCATGTAGAGCGCGAACGCAGTTACTGAAGCATACTAGTGTCTCGTGTCTCGTGTCAAGCGCGTCCGTTGTTTTTGCCTCGTTCTCAAACAATTTTCGTGAATCGTGATTGCAAGAAGATGGATGCTTGTCTTAACAGTAAGTTTGTTTAATTTTATTTAGTAATATTATTACGAGGCTTTATTTATTTATATGAATCATTGTTCTATTGCGTTACTAAGGTTTCTCTGCGCTGCAGGTGATGTTGGTCTCTTCGAGATTATTGATGAAATTAATTTCCTGAATCAAGCTAGTGGTACGTATGATTATGTTTAAATATTGCATAGAGTGTGTGTGTGTGTGTGGCTGTGTGGCGGATAATCATGTTTTATTTTGTTTTTGTTTTTACCAGGAGGCGTGACGGTGCATAGCACCGCAGCTGCATCGCACAACAACGCTGGTTCATCTTCACGCGAGAGGTCGGACACGCGAGCCCTCGGTAAATGTTAAATGTTGTTACATCCGTGTTTAAACGCTGTTGTGGATGTGTAAAAAATGTCTTATCTTCTTTGTGTTTTTTGTTTTTACCAGGGGCGAAACGAGTGACTATCTCTGCGTTAGTGCATACAGCTCAGGGCGACAGCGCGAGCGGTAACATTACACCCCTTGGTAAACTGCTTTTGTAATTCGTCTTTATCAAACATTTATATTAGTATACGGTGTTATGGATTGTTGAATTATTTTAAAAACTTTAACATGTGCATTTCCAGAAGGAATATCAAACGTGGTGAGTGCGATTGGTGTGTCTGAATGTGCGAACGATGCAGGCAAGGATGGTTTGGATGGCATAGCGACAAGACCGAAAAATAGGCTTAAACGGAAAGCTGCTGTGTTGTTCCATGCGGACGCAAAAGCTTCTGCTGATGGTTCTTCGAGAGACGTAGGCCTACCACAGACAGCCGCCGCGAAGAAACCAAGACGATCAGCTGTTAAAAGTAAGTAATGAACAAAAGATGCTGGATTGTTTTCTGTTCACAGTAAATCAGGTAGATAAAATGGATATGTGTGTGGTATTTTTATTTATTTTTATTCAGACGTAATCGTGAGAGATTGAATGTTTTTATACAGTGCCAATACGTTATTTTAGTGCTGTTGTTAACATACACATTTTATTTGTTGGTGAAAAAAAAAACATAATACACAAACCTGCATATCTCTTAGAGCAGGCGTTTATTTTATAAATTTTAGCTAACACCAATGGTCAACTGTGTGTAAAAGTGTAGACATGGTGATTTTTTAGCCTATGGCGCCCTCTATAGGGGATGTTCTAGTATTACAGTGTCTGATTCATAGATGTTAGTCTGGTCTTATTTGAGTGTTTGTTCATATTTGTCACCCCAGATATAGGTTGTTATAGAGTTTGGTATTTTTAACATTAAAAACAATACGACTAATAACAGTTTTTTTTTTTTTTTAATTTAATTTTATTTCTTAGACTTAGAAAATATAATAATATTAGTTTTGTTGTTATAATATTAACACACATCTGTACTAACTTAATGTTTTCACTCCTTTCTTCTTCTTAACAGAGGTGTTCGTAGCTGACAGTGCAGTTCCGGATATAAATGATGTTCAGAGCTGGACTGATGGCTTGATACAATCGTGGGATGATTGTGTATTTACAAACTCCCCTAAAGAAACACCGCAGTCTGTCCCATCCAGCAAACGTGTGGTGACCGTGGAAGAATCTGACCCTGAAGAGCTGCCTTCAAATCAGGAGGCTTACAGACGGGAAACACAACGCAATAAAGACAATCAACACATAGACGGACTGATACAGGACTCTGTCAAGACCGCATTGAATGCCTTCGAGGTACGTTTTGACAAACGCCTTAATGCAATTGAGAGACGTTTAGATGCCTATGAGGCTGCACAACAACAACAGGGTATCTGGATTAAACAAGGCCTAGCAGCACAGCGGTTACATAGTGGGGCTATCCAAAAAGTAGCCGGAGAACAATGCATGATTGTGGATTTGTTAAAGCAACTTGTGCTCACGCTTAAAAAGAAACAGGGGTGAGTTGTGAACATTTTATATATTTTGTATTGTTTGTTTAATTCACACAATTTTTTTTTTTTTTTGTTACACAGAGGATGTGATTTTAGCATGACTGTATAGTTATTGGTTAGGTAGTTTTTCTTTCTATCTTTTTTCACTGTATGGACACAGGGTTTATCATCCATAGTTTTTAAATGTGCGACCACCTGTGGTTTTAAATAAATAAAATAAAAAAAGATCTGATTTAAAAATGTCTAAACGTTGTCGGGAGCCAGATGGTTTTGATCAGGGTCCGGTAGCTAGGTTTAGACGTAACGATGGTAGTGTGGTGCCCCTTGAACAGTGCAGTAACGCAGAAACATTGCTCTATTTAATACAGACTGTGGAGGATATGAATAGGTCTGAGTCTACAACTGATACGTTGGTAGAATTATTAAACATTGTGAGATCAATGTCCGATGATGATCCTGAACCAAATAATGATTTTGAACATGTTGTAAACACCCAACAAACAGGAGAGGTGTCAGAACCTCCTCCAGAACCAAATTCTGCAATTGATCATCTTGTGTCTTTTCACCAGTCAGGAGAGGGCCCTGGTACTCGGACACACCGCACACTCAGCCCTGATGCACCCAACATGGGTCTCACAGATAGAGATATAGAATCACTTGTAACAGTGGGTGGCGATGTTAGTGGGTACACTGTACTGCCACGAGCTCGGTTCAACGGTCTGGAAATCCACAGGCTTATAAACCTTCGTGAGATTTCGTCCACAGATTTAGCAGCCTACACCGTGTTTTTACATGACACACTTTCTGAAATTGTGGAGTTTTCCAGACTGTTAGGCGGAGACGGCTGTTTAATCAGCATCACGTTGAGGGGGTCGAGTTTGACATCAGATGTTAGTACGCTTTTGACGGGTAGCAATGGTTATAGTGTAGATCTATTTATAAACGATCTTGAAAAAATAATGCAGAGCAACTCTGACGTCCAGTTTGATGAGAGATTGAATTTAAGACTGTCGATAGCGAGAAGTAAACGCGGCGGTGCTTATCGAAAGATCCGTGATCTTGCCCACAATGAAGTGATTTCCAAAAACAGACTTAATCTGTTCTGTCCCACGAACATTTCAAACAATCTTTGTTTTGCAATCTGTCTGGCACATTTCCTAAATCCACAGAAACCACACGTAGAGCTAGAGTCTGTAGCATCTTCATTGCAGAAGTCAGCTGGCTATGCTGATCAACACAAGATAGCGTTTAATGACATCAGACGGTTTGAACAGACGTTGAACGTTAAAATAGTTGTCTTCTATCGGACTGATACGGGGGTTTTGGAGAAGTATGCAAACACAGACGATCCGCATCCTAAAACAGCATTTTTGTACCTGCATGACGATCACTATTTTATGATTAAAAATCTACGTGCATTTATAGGCACCCCATACGTGTGTGAGTTCTGCTACCAAGGGTTCACCTGTAGGAGAGATCACAGATGTCGGTACATCTGCGATGTCTGTAATGACCCGGAATGTCATAAACAACCCAAAAAGCCGAAACATTGCGGTGACTGTCTGCGGTACTGTAAGTCTGACTATTGTTTTGAGATGCATAAAAAACCACCTCAGGGTATGCAATATGCGCAGTGCGACGTGACTAAATATTGTAGTAAATGTAATAGACGTTACCATGTCAGCGGTGATAAACCCAAACCCCATAAATGTTCTGCAGATCGTTGTGTGCACTGTGGTGAGAGTTTGGTTACCGATGGTGTGCATCAATGTTTTATCCAACCAGTTAAGCCGGAGATGCCAAACGATCGTTACATTTTCTACGATTTTGAGACCCGTTATGAAAATGGTAAACACGTTGCCAATTTTGTATGTGCTATCACGTTTAATGGTGAGGAATTCGTGGCTGAAGGGCCCGATTGTGTGGATCGACTCGTTAAAAAATTCAGACAACCACGCTACCTTAATTACACATGGATCGCGCACAATGCAAGCGGGTTTGATAATTTCATTATTTTGGAATTCTTTACTAAGATGGGGATTGCTCCTAAAATCACAATGCAGGGATGCAGGCTAATCTTAATGTATGACACAGCTTTCAAACAGCGTTTTATTGATTCATACTCATTCATACCCATGCGTCTGGCCAAGACACCTGTTGCGTTTAATTTGACTAATGCTGAGAAGGGCTATTTTCCGCACCACTTTAACCGCATTGAAAATGACAACTACATAGGCCCGTACCCTGACAAGAAATTTTACGGGTATGCGACAATGTCGAACCAAGACAGGGCGTCGTTTGATGATTGGTACAATACCATATCTGACAAAGTGTTCGATTTTAAAAAAGAACTGGCGCTTTATGGTAAAAACGATGTCGTTTTGCTGAGGGAAGCTTGCCTGAAGTACCGCGACGAATTCATTTTGTGTACAGGCCTTGATCCATTTAATTACACCACTTTGGCAGCAACATGTATGGCTACGTATAAAACACACTACATCCCTAAAGACACAATAGCTCTGACACGTAACAATGCGTACACCCACCAGAACAAGACTTATTCAAACATCTCAATTGAATGGCTTGAGTTTGTCCGAAAATCGCGATCCATAGATGTTCAACATGCCCTTAACAGCGGTGAGGCGTCATTTGGGAAATACTATGTGGACGGCTTCTATGATGACGGCTACATGAAAAAAGCATTCGAATTTCTCGGGTGTTTTTTTCATGGGTGCGAGCGCTGTTATAACCCCAATGATATAAACCCTTTATCAAAAGTGCCTTATGGTGTTCTGAGAAGACAATGTGATGATAAGATTGAAATTTTGGAGCGCGCGTACGGTCTTCAGGTCGAGGTGATTTGGGAATGTGATTGGGTCCGCGCTAAACAGACCGACGCAGCAGTGATGGATTTCATGTCCACTTACGAACACACTGAAAGATTGAAACCACGTGAAGCTCTATTCGGCGGCCGTACCAACGCATTAAAACTGTACCACAAAGTTGCGGAGGGCGAGCGGATTAGGTATGTTGACTTTACATCACTATATCCCTACTGCCAAGCTCGAAAATGCTACCCAATTGGGCATCCTGAAATAATACACAAGGATTTTCAAAACCTTGAAGATTATTACGGTCTCGTCAAGGCTACAGTCCTTCCGCCACGGAAGTTGCTTCACCCCGTACTGCCTTATAGGGCCGGGGGTAAGTTAATGTTTCCTCTTTGCAGGACATGTGCTGAACATCAGAACCAGACACACCCGTGTGTGCATACTAATGAGGAAAGATCAATTCATGGGTCCTGGGTTAGCATTGAACTGTTAAAAGCCGTTGAGAAGGGTTATGTAGTGACAAAAATCGATGAGGTCTGGCATTTTCCCCAACGCTCTGAAACATTGTTTTGTGATTATGTTAAAACATTTTTACAGTTCAAACAGGAAAGTTCAGGTTTTCCAAAAGACGTTGTGACCGACGCCGACAAAGAATCTTATGTTAGAGATTACTTTGAGAAAGAAGGGATTAAGCTGAATCTGGACAAGATTGAGTTTAATGCTGCACGCAGATCCATTATGAAGCTACTTCTTAATTCTTTATGGGGGCGGTTCTCAATGCGCGAACAGTTGCCGACAACCGAAATACTAACAGACCCTGAACAGTTTGCCCGATACATTTTTGGCGTTGAGTATGACCTCAAGCATTTCTCATTTGTGTCAGACGCTGTTGCAATCGTTCAGTGGGCTTACGCAGATGGGAAAGGTACCCAGACTCGTGACATTAACGTCTTTCTCGGGGCTTTTACAACAGCCCATGCACGGTTAGAGCTTTATGATCTCATGGACAGGTTGGGTGATAGAGTGCTTTATTGCGATACAGATAGTGTTGTGTTCACGTCTAAAGAGGGTGAATATGAGCCTCCACTAGGTCCATATCTTGGCGACCTTACTGATGAAGTTGGGGATGGAGACCATATTGTTGAATTTTCTTCAAGTGGTCCGAAAAGTTACGGGTATCGGACTTCTAAGGGTAAGGTCTGCATGAAGGCCAAAGGTATCACGCTGAATGCCGTAAACTCTGAGACCATTAGGTTAGACTCATTAATTGGTCTTGTCGATCAATATGTGAGGGGGCGGGGTGACAGTAATTACATTCTCGCATACACCGACAGTATAGTGAGGAACAAAAAGCAGTTCACATTGCACAACAAGTCAGTTGTGAAAAAATTTAAAGTCGTTTACAACAAGCGTATTTTGCTACCCGACCTAACTACGCTACCATATGGCTACTGACAACGTTTTTGGGCATCGGGGAGTGCTAGACCCGAATGGTTTTGATTTCAGATTACAACACCCATTTTCATGTGTTTTAAGTGGTCCTTCTAGCTCAGGAAAAACATTTTTTGTAAAAATGTTGTTGGAAAATGCTAAAAGTGTAATTTCTAAAAAAATTGAAAACATTGTGTACATTTATGATTGCTGGCAACCTTTGTATGATGAATTGTTGAAACTGTATGATATTAAATTTATTGAAGGTATCCCACAGACCCTGAATGATGATCGTTTGTTCCCCACCAACAAGACAAATTTTTTGGTATTGGATGATGTTATGAAAGATGCTAGTAGCAATTCTGAAGTTGAACGCGTGTTCACGACCTATGTGCACCATAAAAACTTGAGTGCTTTGTATATTGTACAAAACTTGTTTTTTCAAGGTAAATCCAGCAGGACCATCAGCTTGAACACGAATTATTTGGTATTGTTTAAAAACCCCAGAGACAATACCCAAATTAATGTGTTGGCGCGGCAGATGTACCCCAGAAACACGAATTTCTTTATGGACTGTTATGAAAATGCGACCAGCATTCCTTTCGGGTACCTTTTGATTGACTTTAAAGCGAAAACACCAGAGCAGTACCGTCTCAGAACAGATATTCTGTCACAACACCCAGTTGTGTACATTCAGAAAAGAAAACATTGACAGAGAGATTTGAAAATGTCTGCAAGACTTTTAAGAAACCTGCCTCTTTTAAAATTGTTATTAAAAGCCACGCCTAAACAAAGACGCGTTATTTTAGAGGCGGCCGCAGACGAGCTCATTGTGACATTGTGTGAAGTAGCTCTTAACGTGGTCCATGGTAATATTCCACTAACACCACAACAATATCAGAAACTGAAGAGAAGAAGAAGCGAGATCAAAATTGTTGCAGATAAAAAGGTTGGAGTTAGACGCAAAAGAAGGTTAATCAACCAACAAGGAGGATTTCTATTACCTTTGTTAAGTGTCGCAATTCCCTTTATAACCAGTTTGGTTACATCTAAATAAGTTTGATGATGGAGTATGCTGAGAAGATGTTTTTAGTCCCACAACACCAGTTGGATAAACTGAAATCCTCTAACACCCGTGAGTCTATACAACAGGTTGTGGAGAATGACCTGGACATGACTATAAGAAATATTTTGCACAGGTCTGATCTGGATCACCATGAAAAAGCTAAGATGTACACAGGGGTTTTGCAGCGGTTTTTAACACTCACTAGACAAGGGGATAGGGAATCCACCACATTAACATTAAGTCTACCACAGCCTGGTAATGTTGAAAAAGAAGACCCACCCGCTACAGACCATGTGAGTGCCCATGACGATTTAGGTGCTTTTGCAGATGAGATTTTAAAGAATATTCCGCAGAGGAGTGTGAAAAATGTTCGTTACATTTTAGATAAAATGTCTAAAACTAAAGATGTAACTTCGTGGACTGAGTCGGGAGAGTTTGTGTTTAAAGGGAGAACAATCCCTGGTTCACACATGCTTGACTTAGTTAAAAGCGTCACGGCTCCACAAAAGATTGCTGACGAGCGGAGACCTGGTGGATGGCGCGAATTTCTGGAGGCTTTTGCTAGTTTAAATTTGCCACACTCTGTGGTACCAAACCACTATGTCAGACATACTATTAACTCTTTCAAAACCAAATCGACCCCCACTATAACAGGATTATCTAAGAAGAGTAAAAAACAGAAAGCGTTTCCGGGCACCCCGATACATTCAGAATATTCAGAAGACCTCACATTCAAAGCACCCGATCTCACCCAGACTAAGTGGTTAAGTTTTTAAACTCACAGTTTGTATGTATTGTGTACTCATTTTCTCTTGTTTTTTTTTTTTTGTTTTTTTTTTGAGAACTTATGATGTGACAATATGTGTGTGTAATAAAAGAGGGTTTAAAGAAATACATTTCCGTTCATTACTTGTTTTATTAAAAATATTTAGCATGAGACATGAACATTTCACCCATTTGTACACACTGAACACATTTGAAAACATTTTCATTACATGGAGCTTGTTTTAGTTTTTTCACAAATGCTGACACCTTTTTGTCATTTTTAATCAAATCATTACAATACAATTTCAACACATAGTCATAATCAAATCCCTTCGCCATGTGGTAGAGAAAGAACACACAATGTTGTCCACACGTGTCTGATGAAAAATCTTGGACTTGCACAGTTGAATGTTGAACTTGACTAGAATTGAGCCTTAAAAAGTTTTTGATAATCGGCGGAAAACCATGGTAGTCTGGTTTATTACCAAAGCTGTCGAAAAAACACCCTACACCGTCCTCATTTATGTAGATGGCCACCCAGTGTTCCCCTGGGAGTCCTGAATGATGTGTATTGATTAAAACCATTGCTGGTAGCTTTCTTAAAGGGGCTTTTGGTAGATAGTCACATGGTAGAACTCCGAGAAAATAAGTATTGCATGATACCTTATCCATGACAGCCGTAAGCTGCACAGTGTTCATTTGAACGTGTTAGTAGTAATCAACCAGGATCTGACGGCGATTTGACACTTCAATCAAGCTGTCAAACAAAGCATAAACAATAAGGTTAATTGTACGTGGTAGTGGTTGTCTGAAACGGGCTTCTAGTCTAATATTGCCACTTTTGATAAGCGACACATGCTGGCTACACTCCTCATCTGGGGCGAAATTGAACGCATAGAGTGTATAGCCGTGCAGAAAATCCTCCCTATTGATGCATAGAGCCTGGTTTTTAAGATGCCTTCCAGTTGCCAGCGCTAATTGGTAAAACTCCCGCACTGCAGAACCGTTTTCATATTCAGGTTGCAGAGGCTTCGCGGGGTACTGTTGACCATCCAGATAAATGGCCAAAAATTCTAAATCGTAGTTTTTAAACGCAAAAGGGTTTTTATTATACGCCCCCACAAATGCATCGTTATCAACCATCGCTAGAACCAGAGATTTTGGTAGAGTTCCTAAGAACAAGTTTTCTTGATTGCAGACACGTGAGCCGGCAGGTACTGAGAAGTTTTTCAGACACACTCTGTCGATGGGGTACTTGGCAGTGGTTGAGAGTAGGGCTTGTGCATGGCCCAGTCTCACAGCGGGTGACACAGACACTTTTTTCACAAATAGCGATGCAGATAGGATGTTCAGTTTATAGGCTGTGGCATTGCTCCTCATCAGGCAGAATTCATCTTTACCTCTAGTCATTCTAATTTTAAGGTCTAGTCCATTAAGCAATAGTTTTTCTTGAAAGAAGATATCGCTGTGAACAGGAGCGAGTAGTTCGACTACATTACTAGCGTTGGTGAAGGCTGCTCTCTTTGTCAGACCACGGTTTTCACCTCCTGGGTCCGCAACATCCATGTGCCCGGCTGTGTCTAGGTAAAAAAGCCCTGCTGAGAAAAGCGTTTCAAGGGTATCTTTACCATAATTGGTAAGACATTCTATCATACAGCGATATGGATATGTGCTAGAACTCTGTGATATAAGCCGATCTCCAAGCGATACATCCACTTGTGAAAAAATAGTAGCTCCAGGATAGTTGACAAGCCCTACGGGATCTCCATCTGCAATGTCCGATCCATCAGCATTAGTGATTTTGAGGCGCAAAAAAACTAATGTGTTGTTTAGATCTATGTAATCCTCTCCATTCCCCGCAATAAAAAACTCCAGCGGCGATGTGTCAGATATTGCTGATAATGGTGGCACTTCTATATAAGTGTTTTTTTCAACTGCGGTTTGAGTTAGTGGCACTGTAAACAGATCCAGTTCGGACTTTAAACACTCCTCTGACATGTTGTGTAGTAATGCCATGATCTAAAATATTGTTTTAACAGAGTTCCTTGATCTTTTTGAAGCAGTACGCTTAGTTGTCTCCTGGCGCTTGCGTTTTACAACTGATGTTTTCTTGGGGGGACGTTTTGTTTTCTTCTGCTTCTGGCCACTCCTCCGCACCCCTGGTGGCCTAGATGCTCTTTTGCGAGCCATTACCATTAGCCCTGAACCGTCTTGAGTATCGTAGTTGTTGTTAAAAGATCGCGATAACGTATTACTAACAACGTCACTTAGTATGTTTTTTGCAGCTGATTTAAGATGCGGCTTGGCTATGCTAAATCCTCGTTTTAGTAGTGGTATAGCCATTCTAAAGAGCCCTCGAAAAAGGCCGCCCAAACCGGCCCCATACATAACTCCGCCTCCTGCATACCCGGGGAGCCCGCTGCCTGCCTGATTCTGGTAATAGGCAACGTAGCGCATAGGGTCGACATTGTGGTTGTTGAAATACACCATTTTAAACTAAATGTTTTACAGGCCTGAAGTGAAGTTTAATGCACACTTTTCCGTAAGAAAATGGGACGTGTTGATTTTGATCGTCCTTCACCTCTATAACAATATCCGTAATGACAGATTTGTTGATAGATGCGTAGTGCGGTTTGTCGTATCGAACACTGACTGTGTTATTGTTATCCCCTGTTATTTGTACACACTCCAGTAGTGGTACGAATGCATCACCTACGGATTGGTAACGGATAATATCCGTGTAGATATAAAGAGTATAGAAACCCCCGTGTATGTCCGACTGATGCATCGCATATGTTACAACATCCTTTTCAAAATTAGTTTTTTCAGGATTTGTTTTTTGCAGAATAGAATCTCCTATAGGGATGCCTGGTTTCAATCCTAAAATAATGGCTAGTTTTCCATGGAATGTTATTGAAATGTTAGGTTTTGCTTTCAGAAATACTTTGTTTTTTACACGGTCGTAGCCGAATACCCCCTGGGTTGCTACTAAATCATTTATTACACTAACTAGAGATGGGACATTGTCGTAATATCCTGTTTTTATTGGAATGCGTAGTTTCGACAAGCTGGTCGTCTTCACATCCACACCGTGGCGCATGCTGTTATTGTATTTTTCACCATCGGCAGTGGTGGGTCCTATGTTTATCTCAAAAACGGCATCATTGCTGTTAAAGGTGTACCAACTTCTTGGATATTCAATTTGAACTAGTCCTACCTCCCATTCTCCTTTTATATTTATAGGGGTAGCCAGTCTTGTTGTATAATTTGAGATTTTATTATTCGGGTACACAGACAGTGAAGCGTTGCAGGGTAGTGTGACATAAAATCCGCCCTCAGCCATGTCTGGTTTTTATACAACTGTATGCATCCTGGGTGTGTGTCTTGTTTTTATGGTTTCTGTACATCAACTAATTCTTTCTGATCGATCCATGAAGCAAATTTCGCAGGCCACCCGAGCCATTGTACCAGCACTAACGTTTTGCGACCTTTTGTCTTCTTATCTAAAATTTTTTCAACTTTAAAGGTTTTGTTTTTGTTGACAATTATTTTTTGCAATTCTTCTGCGTAAAAAACACCATCGATAACATCCCCGTCGTAATCACACAATCTGTAAACAGGAGGATCCCGTGGTATACACGCTGATATAGTAAAATACTCTTGTGTGTAGTTTTCCTCATAACCCTTTGCAAACGGGCCTCTGACTTTAGAAATTCGAACCACATCGCCATTCTTGTATTTAAATATGGGGTTAACACTACGAGGTCGGGTATCTCCATATAGGTTGTGTAACACAACAGACTCGTTTTCTTTCCCCACATCAATCGGCCTCATCTTGATGCTTCTGTGATGGCTCGCATTGTATCCTTGTGTAATGTCTTGAAGTATGTCGATGTACCTTTTGGAGTTTGTAGCTGTTAAATATCTCCACATTCTACCTTTTAAGGTTCTATTAAACCGCTCAACAACACATGCCTTTAATTCTGTGGCTGTTGCGTAATGGGAAATATTGTACTTTTTTGTTACGTTTTGAAAGTGTTTGTTAAAAAACTCCTTTCCTTTATCTGTCTGTAATTTCTGTGGTACACGACCCTCTTTCAGTATGGATTCAAAAGCTTTAGAGACCTCTACACCACTCTTGTTTTTTAATGCCCGTACCCATGCATATTTACTGAACAGGTCGATACATGTCAACAGAAAATGGTTGTTGTCGTTTACCGAGGCATATGCCGACATATCAACTAGATCGGCCTGGAACAACATATCTACACCGTAGACAAAAACCCGATTCCTTTTGTATTTTAGAGGGGCAGTTCTATGTAGTGTATACGCATCCTCACCAGCGAGCCAGTCTGAAACCTCTTTATCGGTTAAACGAACCCCCATTTCTTTTAAAACAGCATCTTTTAAGCGTTTTTTCCCCCCTAAAGAACCGGGGTTAGAAGGTGTGTAGTAAGTCTTTTTCATTTCTTCCGACATGTTTCCACTTCACGCTCCACAAAAGAATAAACACAGATGGTTTAAGTGGTTAAGGTTTTTATTTCTTAAACAGTTAAAAGAAACATTGGCATCATACAGCATCGATGTAGTGTAGAAATTTTATACACATCACAATGTTGTTCTCAAGAATGTAATCAACCAGTGTTTCAACAATTTCACAAACATCAGTCTGATTGTTTCTAGACAATATGTCTACACATAGATCGGTCACATATGTACACAAGCACAATATATCGGCTATTCTAATACAGCTGCCGTATTCAGTCATCAGGTCTAAAATTTTTCTGATAGTTAGACAAACTGGTTCACCCGCATTAACGCATAAACGCATCATATCTGTCCATTCATTTGACACTGTTCTTACAACAGACATTTGTTTCTTGAGATTTGTAAAACGTTTGGTATCAACAGCACATTTGTTTACAGTAACAGATACATTGGTACACTCATTAATGATCTTATACAACAAGCTGGTCATCTCACATCTAATACGTTGTTTAAGCAACCACTTTGCCATTCCAGTTGCGAAACACGTGTTACCCATGTCACTGTTACTGTCAGACAACTTGGACAATACCTTTCCAGCTGTCCACAGCGTCATAGACAATTTGCTCACTACTGACGTCCACAACTTTCTCTCTGACTTCACGAAGCTTTTCCACAATGAAAACTTCGTCACGCAGTTCATGTAAAATAGCCTCCACTGATCCTTGAATCCTCTGGGGGTGAACCCTTAAACCACAACGGCTCAATGCTTGAGCAACGATGTGCTTAAGGTCCGGTCTCACAAGATTACGCGTCAGTTCGTCAAAGTAGGCGTCAAAGAAATAGGGCCCCGGTTCAAATAAGCAGGAGTGTCTAATCTGACTGGGGTGATCCACTTCACAACCCAAACAGAGTTCTTTCAGCTTTTTGTTGATGATATGTTCCAGAAGGACCACAACAGTCGCTTTTATGATTTTGAATCCGTCAGAGCGGATACAGCTGTCTGTGTTGTCAATTCCAGCAAAGGCCGCTGCTCCAGCTATTGCGCCAGTGTTGCCGTATGGTGTTGTAAGGAAGGTCAGGTTGTGATATCCAAGGTCCATACAAAATTTATCCAACCAACTGTTGTCGCATGTTTGAGGGTGGGACTCCAGCGGTGTAGCATTGTCATCAGGCATCGCAGGGGCAGCCTCAGGGTTGTTGCTGTAGGAGTAGACAGTTGTAGATTCTTGAGACATGGTGAATGAATGTAGCAACTGAACCGATCTGCAGGCGTTTTTTAATGACTGTAATATGTGGGTGGGCTTAAGAGGCGGTCTTCAGCATTGGCGACGCCCTCCTTAGGGTGAAACAATTTAATCTTTACAGAACTGTAACGGTCATACATGTCGCACCATCTAAACATCTTGTCCACGCATGTAAATACAGTGTCAAGCATACGAACATCTTTCCACTGAAACAAAAATTTCATGTCATAGCACAAGTGATGCTCAGATTCACGAACAGGCCATGCTCGTTCGCAGAGCTTTGTCTTGTCGTTGCAGCAGAAAACATAAACACAATCGTCTGGTAACTTTTTACTATGGTCCCCGACCACACGAAATCTTGTGTCAGGAATTAAGCCATCCCACTCGGCTACGTACAATGGATTATCACCACAGTCGTGCAAATCTCTCCAAACGTAGTGGAAAAACACAAACCAGTCTTTGTCGTGGAAAATCAGACATGGGTTCTGAGATGTAAAATCTTCTTCAACATCTGCCGTGTAGAGTTTCACACAACGCTGCACCTTGTCAAACACATATCTCACCACACGATTACCAGACATTGGGAAATCACGTTTCACAAAAGCCGAGTCTTCATGAAGAAACTTTGTCAAGCTAACATTTTGCTGTTTCTTCCGCGGTGCAAAAGTTAGATCTTCTCTCATTTCAACAAGTCCTCTTGTTGGCGAAATACACATAACCTTTCTAGGGGTTTTAGGAGTTCTCGGAGCAGCCATTGTATCAGGAAAGTTGTAGAATGTCTTCTGTGTTCAACAGTGTATTCCCTAACCTTATTTAAAACTGCAGCAAAAAACGCAGGTAGTGACGTTGTTGTGAATAAGGTATAACAGGGCGGAACATACCATAAAAACTACAAAGGCAAGTTTTGAGGTGTGAGTTCATTAAACCAGTCGTAAAAGTCAAATTTTAACAACTGCTTGATCTGTTTTGTCTTTTAAATGCCACCGGACATCAGCACGGAGGATGTCACACGGCGTCGCGCAGCCTAGACATACCGGAGCCTGTCAGTGACCCCATCATAAATCAGAAGCGCTGGTTTCATGATACAAGAATTCTGTCAGTCATGAGCGACATAAATCAATCAAAAAGTGACACATGGTGTATGTTAACACTACTCACGAACGTACATATTTTGCAACAGCAAATACAAATGATTATTTATGAAGGCTATATTCAAATAAATTTATATAAAATTCTCTTCAAAACCATAAAAAAAATGTATGCCTCTAAGAATCAAATTTAATGCTTTTTAATGCCTTTTAAGGCCTTAATTTTCGCAAAATCCATTTAATGACTTTTAATGCTTTTTAATGCCCCACGGAAACCCTGTCTATGGCCTACAAATAGTACAAATGACATATCACACGCCTCAACAACCCGCATATTGCACACCCCAAAAGCCTACAGATGCACAAATAACATATTACACACACTACATATTAGAGTTAATGAGCTTAATGGACATAGGTACGAAAGAATTTTTATAACGGTTTAATCTACATTTAGGAACTCTAAATCTTCTGCCAGAGTGTAAAAGCTGAAATTCTGAATGGAGGATATGGGTCGGGTCAGAAACAATTTTTTGTGCCTGTCTGATAACCGACTACTCATAGATTTTCTGAGGGGGCAGATAGTTTTTGACCCCCATAATCTTCATAGCTGTCTTTACTTGGCGAGCGATCTGTGATTTTGAGTGTACTGTCAGGTTACCATACCAGCTTGTAATACCATACTTTAAAATACTCTCTAATATTGCGTGATAGAACAACAACATACATTTTTGTTCTACTCCATACAATCTAAGTCTTCGTAAAAAATGCATCCTCTGCTGGAGTCTGGAGCAGACAGTATTTACATGGTCCTTCCAGGTCAGTGCGTTATCAATATGTACACCCAGGTACTTATAGGAGCTAACCTGAGTAATGGGCACACTGTTAATTACTACAGGCCTGGTGTCACCTATGGATTTTGGGTCAAACACCATCTCCTCAGTCTTAGTTACGTTTAGCATAAGATAGTTATCATCCCACCACTGAACAAATTCCTCATGTAACCATGTTGAAATATATTCATTAGAACAAGATATACAAGTTTGAATAAATAATTTCATAGTTTAAGAAATAGAATGTAAGGTTAAAAAGTTAAGATTCATTGACCTGCAATGAAGTTATGATTTTGCTCAATGAGAGAAAGGTCTATTGGGTGATGTTCATCGTTTACTGTTTTAGTATTTAAAAGGTTAAATATTTGTTGTGTAATAATATATGTGAAAATACTTTAAATATGCCTGTAAAAGTAGGAAGAAAGAATTGCACAAATGTTTTGTGAATTTATTTTATTTCTGAATGTTTTGTGAATGAGCCAATCACATTTGAGGTCAAGGGAGAAGGAAGTGGAAGTCAGAGCGTCGAAGAAGTGAGAGAAAAACGCGTGGGGTTTGCGGAAAGAGAAACATGGTTAATGTTAATGAAACTTGCGAGTTTAGTTAAAGTGTTCAACCAGGACTCTTATACGAAACTTTAAGGGTGATAATTCTGTCTGTGTGAGTGAACTACTCTGCACCCGAAGACAGCAATAAGTTTAAGTTAGCCGCTGATATAGTGGTTAGTGTTTGTGCATGGACTTTTCTATAAGCTAGCGACCAGCGACCTGTATTAGTTAAGCCTGTGTGGAGCTGTGAGATCGACGATGATCAAAGAGCCTGACGGAGCCGGATAGCGTTACCGACTGGTGGACTTTGCCGATCGTCGACCATGTGACTTTTCTTCTCGTCATCTCTTCCTAGTGAATCATCTCGTCCTGTCTTCTGCTGCTGACACTTTGATCCAGTGTGCGTGAGATTACATTCACATGGAGTAAAGGTACCAAATTTGTTTGGCCTGTGTGGTGAAGCAGCCATTTGATTTGAGGCTACAACGTACCCGAGCTACATTCAGGCCTGCATCAGTGAACATTTAAAGGGTATTTCAAATTCAGGTTTTGCCGGCTATTTTATTTTCTTGGGCCCTTTTTGTGTTGAATGTGAATTTGAATCCATTTGTGATCTGAAGTGATTTTGACCAGAGATATTTAATTACTCTTTATAACTCTTTTGACTTTTTCCTGAGTAAATCTGTGATACTTTTTTCTATATAACAGTTGTGGTCCCTGACTCTTTTGATATTTTTTAGTTAAGAAAAATAGTATTTTTGGTTTAAATGTGAATTTCATTTCCAGTAAAGTGTGTAAATATTACTGCTTAAATAGTGATTTAAACGGAAAGAGCATTTCATATTTAGTTAGTATTTACACACACACACACACAAGTTAAACAGTGATTAGTTTATTAGTGAAACCTCACTTATTTGATTGTTTAGATATTTAAAAAACTCAGGATAGCCACCTCTCATTATAGTCCAACACGCTAGAGAGGCGCTACACTCAATTTCTGTATAATACGCGGCTGGACTTTTATCTTTATGCATGAGACCAAGGATTGCTGTATCATCGGAAAATTTAATAATATAATTATCAATATGGTGTCTGAGGCAATCGTTAGTATATAATGTAAAAAGGGCTGGTGAACTGACACAGCCCTGTGGGACACCAGTGCTGATTGGCCTGGGCTCCGTAAGAGCATTATTCACTTTAACCTGTTGAGTACGGTTTGTTAAAAATGAAAAATACCAGTTAAGAATAAAATAATTAACATTCATGTGTTTCAGTTTCTGAATGAGCATGTGAGGCCGTATAGTATTAAAAGCCGAACTAAAATCAACAAATAAAATACGTGCATAGGCTTTGGGGTCTTCAAGATGTTTACTGACCAGATGTGAAATGCTACTGATAGCGTCGTCTGTGCCACGCCCCTGCCTGTAAGCAAACTGAAACGGGTCTAAAAACGCACCAACATCTTGTTTAAGAAATGACACCATTATCTTCTCAAAACATTTCATAACAATAGAAGTTAGCGCCACAGGCCTAAAATCATTATTCACCTTTGGGCATGGTTTTTTAGGTACCGGTGTAATTAATGATTTCTTCCACAAAGTGGGTATGACATGCAAGTCAACTGATTTTTGAAAGATTGGAAACCATGCAGGTGTCAGCTCATCTGCATATGTTTTTAACAAGAATGCGGATATTCCATCCGGTCCCGTTGCCTTCTTAGTACATACGTTTTTAAAATGCAATCTTACCACCTTGGGTTCTACCACCAACCTCACATCCTGCTCTGTGACAGAAATTGTCTCTAAGATATTCTTCCCCTCAAAAGAGAAGCCCTGAGTTTCAAATCTCAGAAAAAAGTCATTCAGTTCATTAGCTCTTTGCAGATCATCTGAAGTGCTGATACGTTTTTGAGCCGGTGTCATATTCGTAATCGCCATCATCGTGTCCCATAGATTTTTTTATTTCTTTTCTCTAAAACTCTCTTCGATTAGTTCTTTATGTCTCTTCCTGGCTTCCCTGAGCAAGTGATTAAGTTCAGCTTGTACAATTTTCAGTTGTGCTCTGTCCTGGTTCTTAAATGCCAATTTCTTACGGTTGATACAGTCCTTAATCTCCTTAGTTATATATGGTTTATTGTTAGGATACATAGTTATTTCTTTTTGCGGTATAATATTGTCCACACAAAATTTTATGTAATCCGTAACCGTCTCTGCTGCTTTGTCCACGTCCAGTTCATGAAAAATACTCCACTCTGTCGATAGAAAACAGCCTTTAAGGGAATCTATGCTGTCACTCGTCCATACCTTCACAGTCTTGGTGTATGGTTTACTGCTTTTAAGGACAGTTTTATAAGTAGGAATGAGATGTACTACATTGTGGTCCGAATTTGACAACGGGGGTTAGCCCTGCTCACATAAGCATTCTTCACATTACAGTAACACTTATCAAGGATTCTATCCTCTCTTGTACCACATTTAACGTACTGTAAGAATCCCGGGAGCGACAATTCCATATTGCAGTGATTAAAATCCCCTAAAATCACAACCGCAGCTTCCGGAGTGCGCAATAGCTGTTGATGTACACAGTCTGTAATGTGTGCCGCAGCGTTTGCGGCGTTCCCACTTGGAGGGACATACACACTGCAGAGGATGATGTTGCCAAACTCTCTGGGCAGATACAGAGGTCTTAGGCTCAAGCACATTAATTCGACGTCAGGATTACAAATACTTTTCCGCAATGTATGTTGCCTGCACCATTTATCATTAATAAAAACGCAAATACCTCCGCCTCTGTCTTTACCTGACGCCTCACTCCTATCGGAGCGAATGATAGAAAAACCCTCCACCTCACACAGTGAGTCAGGAACATCGGGACGCAGCCATGTCTCCGTGAACACCATTATAGATGACTCGCGGTATTCATAGCAGGCTGAAGCGTTAATCCGTAACTCGTCCATTTTCATTTTCAAAGCTCTCACGTTGCTGAGGATCATGGAGGGTAATGGTGGCCTGTTGCCTCTCCTTCGGAAACGCTGTCGAATACCTCCTCTCTTTCCTCTTCTCCGAGTTCGTCTCCTCGTATATCCTCGAAGAGGTCGGGCGGTGGATGGTCTCCCGCAGCGCGAAGGGCCAGCAGTTCAACTCTGGTGTATGACAGCGCCAGACTGTTTCCTTTGGTTTGGCATGGCCGGAAGAGTTCCGCAATAAAAAGTATCAGTAAAAGTTTTTCCAAGGTCGTCTTTGTGTCGACTATACGTATACACACTTACACTGAGTTTTTTTTAAACACAAAACCAACATTAAAAACAAAACAAAACAAAGCTACAGCGTGAAACAAGAGTCCGGGTCGCAGCAGTACCGCGCCACCAGAGCCACCAGAGGAAGTGAAAGATGAAGGCTGATGCTGGCGTACATATGTTATTTATAACAGAATTGACTGGACAGATGAAGGATCTGCATTCCATCAAAGAGATGGAGAGAGGGATGACAGGTCCGACGAAGAGCATCTTCCACCAATTTCTATACGGTGTGTGCTCATCTGTTGTTACTTTGTCATATTTTGTTTTGTGTTTTGTCATACATTTTTACATGGTGCCCGTGTGTTCTGCCTCCACAGAATGGGTGATGCATTAAAGACAGTGTAGTCTGTCTTCCTGTAATTGGGCATGATGAAACTGTGCATGACCTTTCTGCAAATGAAACCTGCTTGAGACAGCTTCTCACAATAATGAAGCTGCCGGTGGACAGATGTACAGGTGTTCTCAGGACTGGTCTGGTGTGTGACAGTGTTGCCCCCATTCACATAAACATCACAGCAATGAGTGCGGAATGGGTAAGTCTTGGCAGTAACAACATAATACAACTGGTAGCAATACAATGCAAATTTCTTGTGACAGACAGTGGTGCAAATCCATTTATCAATCTTCTCTGACTTTTAGATTTCTTCCAATGGACATAGCCTGCGGAGATGGTATTCCCAGCCTGTGATGAAGTTTGGGATACAAGCTGGGGATTTCCTTCTTTCAACCAACATTTTGTTGTCGGCAAATAACTATGGGAAGGTTTCCTTCTTGTTTAAATTCATGAACATGGGCATGGTGAACCAAAACACATTTTTCACAATCCAGGACATACTGTGTTGACGCATAAAGGAATACAGGGAAGAAATAAATTTCTGAGGCCATCTGTCAACTTCAAGGGAAAGACGTTGTGGTGCTAGGTGTGCATTTTAAAATTGTACATGGTGCATGTATAAATTACTTGCAGCAATGACAGATTCTTATATATAACCTAAGAAATATGCCTGGGTTTTTACTGGGGATGGCAGAAATTATTCACTAAGGCATTGTACCCAGTACTGCAGCTACACCACGATGGAGCTTGACACCAAGGAGATCATTAATGTAGTCATAATGGACAAGCGGCAGACAACGTGGAAATCCAACATGATGGAGAAGAAGGGATTTATCCATACTGTGGACAAGCTTTCCAGAGAGATAAAGCTGGTGGAGATCTCCACAGATGCTCATATCCAGATTGTAAGTTCTGGATACTTACCCTTATAAGTAAGTGCTCCTCTGATAAAATGTGTGAATACAAATATTCCAAAAAGAGATGTTTTGAGATGCAATGATTTCCCACTTCACGGACAAAGGCAGATACAAGGACCTTGGGATTCATCACAGTCTGGACATGTGGCACGGTGGCAAGAATCTGGCCAAAAAAATGGTCTTGGTTACTTCACTGTAACCTTGTTCCCTGAGAAAGCGGAACGAGATGCTGCGCTGCTCAGCGCATAGGGAACGTCTTTAATCGTGACCAGCTGTGCATATTGTGTGTAACACATCGATAGAATTGACCCGGAGGTAATGTAGCCTCGGTCGATGATATCATCGGCGCGCACCCGCAACACGAGGCTATAAATAGATGAGCCACAGGTGCATCGTCAGGATATTTTGTCTGAAGAGCAGTCCTGGGACATCTTCAGCACGGCAAAGTAGCGCAGCATCTCGTTCCGCTTTCTCAGGGAACAAGGTTACAGTGAAGTAACTGAGACCGTTCCCTTTCGAAAGCTACAATCGATGCTGCGCTGCTCAGCGCATTGGAAAAGAGAATACCCACGCCGCCGTGCTTGAACATGTCTGGACCCCCACGGTTGTGCATGTGCTCACAAGAATGCAAGAAGCCCTCAGACACTAGCCTGTGATGTTGACTCAAGGACATGAGAGCCCGGAGTGGCATGAACATCCAAACTATAAAATCTTATGAATGTGTGCGGAGAGGACCAACCTGCCGCATCAAAAACCTGTTGTAAGGGAGCACCCCTCGCCAAAGCACTAGAAGAGGCGACCCCCCTGGTGGAGTGAGCTCTAAGACCTATAGGCGAAGCTTGACCGCGCGCCTCATAAGCAAGAGCAATAGCATCCCTGACCCAATGAGACATGGTCTGCTTGGTGGCAGCTGCTCCTCTGTTACTACCACCATAACAAATGAATAGTTGCTCTGACTGGCTAGTGCGGTGGATGTAAGCCTGAAGAGCACGGACTGGACACAGTCTATGAGATTTCTCCTGCTCCAGCGTTGTAAACGGTGGGGGACAGAAGGCTTCTAGAATGACCGGATGTACAGCTGAAAATGGAACCTTAGGCAGGTAATCAGGATGAGGATGCAAAATCACTTTCACCATTCCTGGGGCAAAGTCTAAGCAGGATGGAGAGATAGACAGAGCCTGCATATCCCCAATTCTCTTCAAGGAAGTTATTGCCATTAGAAAAACCATTTTTAGAGTCAGTAGTTTATCAGACGCTGATTCTATAGGTTCAAAGGGGGTTTCAACCAGACCCTCGAGGACTATAGCTAAATCCCATGAAGGGATCTTGGTTTTTACAGGAGGCCTCAGTTGCCTGGCCCCACGAAGTAAGCGAGAGAGCAGAGGGTGTCTCCCGAGCGGCGCCCCGTCAACTAAGGCGTGGCAAGCCGAAAGAGCGGCCACATAAACCTTAAGAGTGGCAGGGCATGTGCCCGTTGACAATTTCTCTTGCATGAAATCCAGAACTGAAGCAACCTGGCAGTTGACTGGATCTACATTGTGTACAACACACCACCTTTCAAAAACACCCCATTTACCGGCATAACTTTGTCTAGTGGAGGGAGCAATCTCTCGCGATTGTGCTAGTATTAACCAATCGTCGATGTAATTTAAAATGCGAATACCCTGGAGTCGCAATGGAGCCAGTGCTGCATCCATGCATTTTGTGTATGTGCGGGGTGACAAGGCTAGGCCGAATGGAAGAACCTGAAATTGGTACACTTCACCCCCGAAAGCGAAACTCAGGACTTTCCTGTGTTGTGGCAATATTTCTATGTGAAAATATGCGTCCTTCAGATCGATCGTGACGAACCAATCGTGATGTTGAATTTGCGTCACGACCGTCTTGACGGTTAACATCTTGAACTTGAGCGCTTTGACAGTACGGTTTAAGCCTCGAAGATCTAAGATTGGACGCAACCCCCCATCCGTTTTGGGAACTAGGAAGTATCTGCTGTAATAACCTGACTCCCTCTCTGGAAGAGGAACATATTCTATGGCCTCTTTGCTCAGAAGAGTTTGCAGCTCTCGCGACAGTACATGCATCAGCTCCGGTTTTACGGAAGTGAAGATCACGCCGTTGAAACGTGGAGGACGACGAATAAATTGGATTCTGTATCCTAACTGTACTGTGCTTAACACCCACGCAGAAACGCCTGGCAGAAGTTTCCACGCTGCCAGACTTTCTGAGAGTGGTATTAATTTTGATACTTCCTCTTGAGGGGATGTTAGATGTTCCGCGTCCGGAATGACAGCCGGAAACAACGGAACATCTAACATTTCGCTGGAAACTGCTGCCCCCCGAGGCACGAGAGACGGCGGGGATGGAGTGGTTTTGTGAGGGCAGCGGGAAGGGGCGAAGAAATCTTGAACGCGCCCCATCCCGCGGGGGGCTACGGCTACCCCCACCAGATCGGGCGCCAGGCCATCAGGACTTTCTCTTTTTGTTAATAATAGTCCTGATGTCTGGCTTGGGAGGTTGCTGAGCTACGGCTACGGCTACCTGGCCACTGCGCGAGTAACAACCTCTAGCAATTCCTCGACAGATTTTTTTTTCGCGAGAGGAATGCTCAGAGGCTGGCTGCTCGTGATCTGAAATATCAAGAGATACATCATCCCCCTCGTGAACCGAAAAAGCCCCGGAGCGCGCTTCGAGATCACAAGACGGGATGTTTGGATCTGGTGACGCAGCAAGAGAAAGGGACGGACCCGTCTCTTGCTGGTCATGCAGATCCATACGCGAGCCCCACGATGAAAATGTGGGTGCGGACTGGAAATAGTCGAGACAAGCGCGAAGCATCTTAACAGTGAGAAGCTCACACTGCCTGCACTCGCCTCCCTCTAAAGCCAGTACCATGTACCACT
>JAULUF010000044.1:8992500-9012500 GCA_031834385.1 Semotilus atromaculatus | reverse complement strand
CTTGAGGTTCTTTTCAGGTGTCAGCTGTCTGAAATTGGAAGCAACAGATATGAAAAAGAATGCAAGACTCTGGGTTTCTGGAGAGATTACCTTCAAGATGCTGAATGTAAGAAATGCCACCCATGCACCCGCCTTAAATTCCTTGTTTATTTTTTTTTAAATGTGTGTATTATTATTTTCTTTGTCATTTCAAGCATGTACTTATCTTTAAAATGTTAATATTACTTTGTCTTTGTTAGTCAATATGCAAGGTGTTACACTTGAGGAGATTCTTATCTTTGCTACCGGATGCAACTCCCCACCAGCTCTTGGCTTTACCCCAGAGCCATCAATGACTACGTTTACATGCAGCCAATAACCCGTTCAAAACCGGAATATTAGCAATAACCCGGTCGCGCACGGCCATGTAAACACTGGCAAAAACCCGAATATGCTCATATACCGGTTTTTAAAAACCAGAATATTATACCTGGGGTACCCCTTTTCTAACCCGAATATTTGGTCATGTAAACGCGTTTCGGCATATCCCCATCAAAAGGAACATTGATTTGTGTTCTGCGCATGTTCTATTCGCAAGGAATCTTGGTCTTTTGAGTAGAGGAACTTCCGTCTGGCGCATACAAAAACCCGCGTGCAGTATACCGGAAGTAAACAAGAAGTGATGGCGAGACGCAGCACAGCACCATACTTTTGGAGCGAGGAGGAAATTAATTTCGATCTATTTCAAAGGCGATCGCTATCTGCCCCGAACTATTCATTATCCGCGTGCTGCTGCTGTTGTTGTTGTCTTTGGATACAGGAAGAAGAATCGGAACTGATGCATATTGCGTCTTAAGGTTGTCCGTACGTCCAGACGCTAACCGTGCGTCGCCGTTTACGTCGGGATATTGCCAATTGATTACAAATTCCATGTATACAGGAGTAACTCTCTCTGCTCACGCATGTAAACGGGTTATTCCGAATGTTTCAGAAACCCGAATAGTGTCCTTAACCTGACCATAACACGAATATTGACAGCTTGTAAACATAGTCATTGGAGTTTATTTCAGTCTCCAAATTCCCTGTTGCTAATACATGTGAAAATATCATCAGAATTCCACTGAAGGACACTTATGAAGAGTTCAAAACAGACATGGACTTTGGCATTAAAAATTCGCCTGGATTTGGCCCGGCCTAAATATGCGTTTGTGTGTGTGTGCTTCACACAACAATAAAGAATGCTGCGTTCTGTTAGTGATCTAGTTTCATTATATTATCAAGCATCAGGTGCTTTCAGTATGCATGCTTAGTAGTTATGGGGAAAAAAATAGTAATAATGTTAGTTATTAGTTGGAGAGGCTTTTTTGATGGAGAATATTGACCATTTAGTTATTTGTAGCTGATATCATTGTATTTTATGTTATGTATTATTGAGCACCTATTTTCATAGTTTGACTTGATTCAAACATGCAATAACATGATAGGACACGAAGGACAGAAGGAAAAAAAAATGTATTCCTGTTACACAAATATTTCCAAGTTTTCACATATTTTGTCCTACTTCTATCACAAAAAAAAAAAAATTAAAAAAAAAATAATACCTTTTGAAAATAAATATCTCTCCACACATCATGTTCCATTTTGGTGGATGTTAAAGTCAAGGAAATGTTAATGTTGGTGAATGTTAAAGTTTAAAGCAGCAATAAAGTGCAGTGACATTAACTGACTAATTACTCTGTCATTTGTAATCATTATATAACCATTATTTGTCAAATTTTGGTTACTTTTCTGTAACATAGTTAGGTAACCTTTCTTAATCCTTACATATAAACACCAAACATCCAGAATGTTGCAAGCAGAGATGAAGTGTTCTATGCCATGGTTTCCATCATTTGTTAAAGGGTTAATTTGATGCCGGTCAGGATCCACTGTGTCTTGCAGTGTGCATTCCCTCCTCCCAGCTAATACATTTTGTCCTTCACTCTGAATTCTTCCAATTGTCCATAGTTGGACTGGAGACAAACTGTTCACAGTGCTAAGACTGTGATTGTTCCATTGATTGGTGTATTCTGCTACAGCCCTATTTATTCTCGGAATGAAAACAAAATGTAAAGCTCTAAAGTGGGTAGGGTTGTTGATGTGTAAAATCCCTTCAGCCTCCATAAAAAGAAACAAATCTTTGAAGTATCCTGACAGGACCCGGTTTACCTCTGCCCATAGTCTCTCTATCCTCTGATTGTGCACGCTTGGTCCAACCAGAAAACTGCCACGGTTAAGTCCTCTCTGTTCTATCATGAAACGTGCAATGTCTATATTTTCTGAGCCTGCATCACCTCTTACTCTACTTGGTAATCCAAACCTATCCACAGCATCTCTGAAAAGTTCCAAGGCAGTTGAAGATCTGTTGTTATTGCAACATCTCAAGTATCTGATGCATCTGCTGTAGCCGTCAACACAGCCATGATAAACAAGGCCCCAGTTTGTGATTTGTGTCCACATGCCTGTGTAAGACAAAAATGTATCAGTTTTAGTAATAAACTCAATTAAGCCATATTAATAAAATTATCAGCCTACGATTCACTTATTTCTTAATTATTGTCATGTAGTGTTGGGTAAGGTACTTTAAAAAGTGATTAGCAGCTACTAATTACATATTCAACAGTGTAATTATATTAATATACAAATTTCTCTCTCTAAAAAGTATAGCATAACATACATTTACATAAATTATTTTTGAACTGGCCACAGTACTTAATGTAAGACTTTCATGGAAAAAGTAATACAATTACAGTAATGAATTGCTCCATAATAAGTTGCACTCAACACTGTTGTCATGCACACTTTTGGACATAAGGTGTAGGATTTACCATAGGTCGTTTGGTGAGCTGACATGATATGCTCTTCTTCGGATTGCTCTTCGTCCCCTTAGCACCCTGCCTACTGGATCAATAGATCTTAGTCTTTCCCGTACTCTCCATCTCTGAACTCCTGAAGTCCTCTACCTCTCAAGCTGCCTCGAACATATGTCTCCCCAGAATAAGGTGTAGACGACAATATGCTGATCAAGCTCCACATCTGAGATTGAAGTAAATCCCCCATAGTCGTCCAGCCTTAGTTCTCTTCTGCAATTAAATAAAGTCCGGACACTGACACACAACATTTGTGAAATGGTGGTCCAACTGAAACCAAGATCACGCAAATTTTCCAGCTGACTCCTTGAAATATGGTACCTAGAAAGGAAGACAATACTATATGTAAATACGTATACATGATACATTATTAAAAATAAGTTCCAAAAGAGGGTTTTTGCAGTGATGCCATAGAAGAACGTCTCGGTTACGTATGTAACCCTCGTTCCCTTCGTCGTCACTCACTACGTAACTCGGAGTGACTACGAAAGGGAACCAATTTTTCTTCTCTAAAGAACCGTTCAATGAACAATTTATTTAAAGAACCATTCTTTGTGTGAAGAACATTTTTATAATCTAAAAAAAAATCAATGTACAATGTTACTAGTAAAAATGCAAATTCCTGATATCAATAATTAAATTGGCACTAGTTGAAATGTCATTTCTTGATATCAACAATTGAATTGCTATTAGTAAAAATTTTAATTTATGATATCAGAAACTAACATTGTCATTAGTGACAATCAAATTATTGACATAAAAAATTAACATTGTTATAGTAGCTATGTAATTGTTGATATCAAGAATAGATATTTGCACTAGTAACAAAGTAATTCATGATATCAAAGATTATGATTTTTACAAGTAATAATTGTATTTCTGATATGTGAAATTGGGATTTCAGCCTATGGTGACATTTCACAAGTGAAAATACAATTACAGATATCAAGAATTATAGTTTTTACTAAGCTAGTGGAAATGTAATTCTTTTTATTAAATATTAGCACTTTAAATAGTGAAAATTGAAATGCTGATATGAAGATTTCACATTGTTACAAGTGGAAATGTAATTCCTGATATCAAGAACTGAATTGTTGATATCAATAGGCTTAATTAATATCCTGAGCCTCTGTATTGCCATAAGCCTCATCCCTTACGAAACTTGACCATGGTTTGACAACAAATAAAACCAAAAGAGCATGGTTATTGTATTTAAAACACGTTAACCACAAATTAACCATGGATTTGCTACAAAAAAATAAAGTTTTTTTTAAAAAATAAAAAATTTAAAATACATTTAAAAAAACAAAAAAAAAACATGGGTAATTTTCTTATTATCTTACTTTATTACTTTTACTTTAATAAATGTTATTCCTTTTGCATACCACTTTAACGTGTCATCTCCTTTGTCACGGTGTCACAGTCTTCGTCTGCACCTGTCTGTCTTCGTCTTCACTACACTCCCCAGAATCCTCCTTGTCTCCACACCTGAACTCACTCCCTCACTTACCAGCCTGTTCCTCGTTATCATCATCTGTGTCACCTGTCTTCACCTTGTTAGTCTTCATTTGTATCTGTATTTAGTTCCTTCAGTTCTGTCTGTCCTTTGTCGGTTCTTGCGTCTATATACGTTCATGTATAGCGTGTGTTGTAGTTCCTGAGTTTTGTTCATTAAAGCCTGTTCCACGTTATTCCTCGTCCTTCCCGGATACATCACCGCGTGACAGAAGAACCGACCACGTAAAGAGTCAGCATGGGAATTTTTCTCACCCCGGGTAACCCAGCTCACTCTCCATTCACCCCAGCCGATCGTCTGGTCCATTGTTTCCAGGATGGCTGCCTGATTGAGGAATATGTGGCTAAATTCCTAGAAATTTCTCACCTCGTGGACTGGGCTGATGGTGTTTTAAAAACCGTATTCTGGTGTGGACTGGATGAATCTTTATACCAGCAAGCTCCAGCGGCGGCTATCCCAGGCTCGTTTGCCCAGTACCTGGACCATGTGCTGTGGTTGAGTGGCTCAACCTTCACCGTAGGTGAGGTTGATGACATCGCCACTCAACCACCATCTCCAGCCATCTCCACCACTCCCAGCACAGAGCCTTCACAGCCAGAGACCGTCCAGCCGGAGACCGTCCAGCCGGAGACCGTCCAGCCGGAGACCGTCCAGCCAGAGACCGTCCAGCCAGAGACCGTCCAGCCAGAGATTCACGTCAGCCACGTCCAGCCAGAGCTTCACGTCAGCCACGTCCAGCCAGAGCTTCACGTCAGCCACGTCCAGCCAGAGCTTCACGTCAGCCACGTCCAGCCAGAGCTTCACGTCAGCCACGTCCAGCCAGAGCTTCACGTCAGCCACGTCCAGCCAGAGCTTCACGTCAGCCACGTCCAGCCAGAGCTTCACGTCAGCCACGTCCAGCCAGAGCTTCACGTCAGCCACGTCCAGCCTGAGCTTCACGTTCCCTGCAGCCCTGCCGAGCCTGAGCTTCCCTGCAGCCCTGCCGAGCCTGAGCTTCCCTGCATGCCTGCCGAGCCAGTGCTTCGCGTCACGCCTGCCGAGCCAGAGCCTTCCCCGCTGGTCCCGTCCAGCCCTTCAGAGCCTTCTTCGCTGGTCCCGTCCAGCCCTCCAGAGCCTTCACCGCTGGTTCCGTCCAGCATAGCCGGGCCTTCACCGCTAGCCCAGCCAGAGACTGTTCACGTCCCGTCTGCCCAGCCAGAGACTGTTCACGTCCCGTCTGCCCAGCCAGAGACTGTTCACGTCCCGTCTGCCCAGCCAGAGACTGTTCACGTCACGTCTGCCCAGCCGGTCCCAGAGCCTGTCCCTCATCCAGTCACTCTCCCCAAGAATTTTTTGGGGGGGGGCCATAGGTCATCGCCATGGCCACCCGAGGGGGTCTCTCCGCCATGGCCACCCGAGGGGGTCTCTCTGCCATGGCCACCCAAAGGGTCTTCACCGCCATGGCCACCCGAGGGGGTCTCTCCGCCATGGCCACCCGAGGGGGTCTCTCTGCCATGGCCACCCGAAGGGTCTTCACCGCCATGGCCACCCGAGGGGGTCTCTCCGCCATGGCCACCCGAAGGGTCCTCACCGCCGTGGCCGCCCGAAGGGTCCTCTCCGCCGTGGCCGCCCGAGGGGGTCTCTCCGCCCTGGCCGCCTTCACGTCCTGCTCCGCCCTGGCCGCCTGCACGTCCTGCTCCGCCCTGGCCGCCTGCACGTCCTGCTCCGCCCTGGAGGCTTCCCCTCCTAGTTTGGTCACGCCCTGGCCAGCCTTCAGGGCGCCCGCCCCCCCACCCCTTTGATGTTCTACGGCGCGAGGTCGCGCCTTGTTGAGGGGGGCGTTCTGTCACAGTCTTCGTCTGCACCTGTCTGTCTTCGTCTTCACTACACTCCCCAGAATCCTCCTTGTCTCCACACCTGAACTCACTCCCTCACTTACCAGCCTGTTCCTCGTTATCATCATCTGTGTCACCTGTCTTCACCTTGTTAGTCTTCATTTGTATCTGTATTTAGTTCCTTCAGTTCTGTCTGTCCTTTGTCGGTTCTTGCGTCTATATACGTTCATGTATAGCGTGTGTTGTAGTTCCTGAGTTTTGTTCATTAAAGCCTGTTCCACGTTATTCCTCGTCTCCTCGTCCTTCCCGGATACATCACTGCGTGACACACGGCTTGCGAGCGGGCCGTGACAAATGGGGGCTCGTCCGCTCATCTGCTAGTAACCTTTGAAAATTCCTGTTATTTTGTCGACGTGATTTGGGAAGCGTTTTTGTTGCATTCGGTTATTTTGTAATGAACTTGGCACGTTCATTAACCGAACGTAAAAACAGGAAGAATGCTGTTTGGTTATCGCTATTGTTTGAGATGTTTTATTCGTCGTTTGGAAGGAAATGCGCGTTGAATTTATTTTTGAGGACATGTTGCTGTATCCTTTGTTAGATGTTCTGTGCTGTTTCTAAGAGGTAAGTGACTTTGCAAATCTTTTCGTGGGGAGAATATTGTTGATGTTCCCTGGTTAGGTGTAGCTGCTTGGTTCCTTTTGGAACAAGTAGGTAATGTAATTTTTTTATTTTTGTGTGGTGACCGTGGGTAGAGCAGTCGTCTCGGGAGCATATCCGTGGTATGAGTTAGTCGCCAGCATGCTGGTTGCTTTTCTTGTACCAGCGGTAGTTGGTGCTTAAATACCCCTCGCCAGTAACCACATGAAGATTAGGGGTGAGTTAGCTAGTTGTTTTTTCCTATAGATAGGGAAAGGGAACCTTTTATTCCTACCACGTGAGGTTTGTGAATCACACTAATTATTGTAACGTATATTTTAGCGGAAGTATGTCTAATCTCATAGAAGATTTTATTAATTCTCCCTCTGAAGCATTGCTTGAGTCGTTTACAAAAGATCAGTTGTTTAACATTGCGGAGCATTATGAAATCGAACTTGAAGATAAGAGATTAAAAGAGAGTACAATTAGAGAAACAATTAAAACAAAACTGATAGAACAGGCTATATTGATTGAAATGTCTGATACAGCTACTGCTAGTCAAAGTAAACAACCTGTTGGCTTGTTAACTTTTGAACAACATGAGTGGTTATTGCTGTTACAGCTTGAGCAAGAGCGTGTAAAGTTAGAAATGGAGCGTGAGAGAAATAGAACTAAACAGACAGATATAGAGCTGCAGAGATACCGTTTGTATCTGAGAAGAGAAGGCAGAATAGATGATGATTTTCAGGGTGCTTCTGAAATGTTTGACACGGCGGGAAACTTGCGTTTGATGCCCAAATTTAGTGAACGAGATCTGGATAAATTTTTTACCTTGTTTGAACGGATTGCGGAAGCGAGAGGTTGGCCCAGTAAGGAACGTACACTACTTCTACAGTGCGTGCTTACGGGTAGGGCTCAGGAAGTTTACTCTTCTCTTCCAGTCTCAGACTGTAACAATTATGACCTGCTAAAAGCAGCAGTTTTGAAATCGTACGAGTTAGTACCAGAAGCGTACAGACAAAAATTTAGAACGCTGTCCAGAGGGGTTAATGTTGCGCATGTTGAGTTTGCTCGAGAGCTTAGTTCTGCATTTAATCGCTGGTGTATGGCATCTGAGGTAACCACATTTGAGGAGTTGACAGACTTAATCGTGCTGGAACAGTTTAAGAATTCTGTACCTGCTCGTATTGCAACATATATAAATGAGCAGAAAGCGGACACAGCTGCTAAAGCTGCTGAATTAGCCGATGATTATGTGTTAACACACAAGAGTTTTGAGTTTCGGAGAAGGGACGAATTTTTCGGAGATAAAGGAGATCGTATGTCTAGAGATTCGTCTCTTGTCTGTAATTATTGCCATGGTAAAGGCCACTGGAAAAGTGAGTGCCCTGTGCTTAAAACCAAGAGTAAAGGGGGAAAGTTTCCTCGCGTTAAACCAGCTGCTCTTGTGGCACCCGTGTTAAGTCCTGTTAAATCATTGTGTGAAGGATTTCCAAAAGTGGGTAACCTTTTAGGAGATGGTGATTATGCGCCTTTTATCACCCACGGACATGTGTCGATGATTGGTACAGAGATAAAAATTCTAGTAACAATATTAAGAGATACGGGAGCTTCGGAATCTTTTATATTGGAGAATGTGTTGCCATTTTCATTTTTGAGTGACACTGGTACTAGTGTTCTTGTTAGAGGAATTGGTTTGGATGTGGTGTCTGTTCCTTTACACAGAGTAACGTTGTCATCTGAGCTTGTGAGTGGTGAAGTGGTGTTTGGAGTACGTCCGTCACTGCCCGTGGATGGGGTGGATATAATCATGGGGAATAATTTGGCAGGGGGTAGGGTGTGGCCTGATACCTTTTCACCTCCTGTGGTTTTATCTGTTCCTCTTCCAGGTCCTGACGAGAGTCACAAGAATTATCCGGAAGTGTTTACTGCGTGTGCAGTAACTCGTTCCATGACCTTTGCACAGCCAAGGGTAACTCCTGATTCTGCTGTAGTAAAACCATTCTCTTTGCCTGATGACTTTTCTGTTTCTCCTTTTGAGTTGCTCCAGGAGCAGCAACTTGATTCTTCTCTCCATCAATTGTTTGAGAATGTGATGTCTTCTGATGAAATTAGAAATGTTGCTCATGGGTATTTTTTACAGGATGGCATATTGGTGAGAAAATGGATTCCTCATGGTAGTGATTTTGCTGGAGATCCTATCATGCAGGTGGTAGTTCCAGAGAAGTATCGCTCACTGGTATTGCAGATGTCCCATGATAAACTGGCAGGTCATTTAGGGGTAAAAAAGACCTATCACAGAATCCTTCGTAATTTTTTTTGGCCAAAATTGAAGAAGGCTGTGTCACAATATATAAAGACATGTCATACTTGTCAACTAACAGGCAAACCAAATCAGAAGATCAAACCTGCTCCATTGTTTCCTATTCCTGCTGTCAGTATGCCGTTTGAGCACCTAATTATTGATTGTGTAGGCCCGCTGCCTAGATCAAAGTCAGGTAGCATTTATTTGCTCATGGTGATGTGTGCCTCTACTCGGTACCCTGCAGCATATCCTCTTCGTACTATCACTGCCAAATCAGTGGTGAAGGCATTGACTCAGTTCATTTCCATTTTTGGCATACCGAAGATTGTGTAAAGTGATCAAGGTTCTAATTTCACTTCTCATTTATTTTCTCAGATCTTGAAATTGCTGCACATTAAGCACAATAAGGCTAGTGCTTATCATGCTCAAAGCCAGGGGGCTTTGGAGCGTTTCCATCAGACGCTGAAGTCTTTATTGCGTTCTTATTGTACAGAGATGGAAGGTGATTGGGAACAAGGATTGCCGTGGTTGACGTTATCAGCACGTGAGGTATGTCAGGAGAGTACTGGGTTTAGTCCCAATGATTTGGTGTTTGGGCACACAGTTTGGGGTCCACTGGCAGTACTCAGAGACCAGTGGGTTGAAAGTGCACCACCAAAAAACTTGATAAGTTATGTGAATGATTTTAAGCGTAGGTTATATGAAGCAGGTAGGGTGGTAAAGGAACAGTTGCATTCTTCACAAAAGCGTATGTAGCGCCCCCTACCTGTCCTTCTGATGACTAGATAGAGAACAGCGCCCCCAAATTCATTAACTATATGCCCACAGATGTTGTAGTTAGGCCCCTCTATTGTCACTACACTAATTAAGTTTATTGAAGAAAAATAGAATAATAATCTATACTTTCATAGTATGAAGTTACTCAGAATTAACTCTTGACGTCCCTTAACTGATAAAGTTAGAAAAACCCTCCTGGAAAAACCCAACACTCAGGTAAGAGTACAAGAAAAATAAATGATTTAATGAACATGAATGATCACTGTTAAATGGCTCAATAACTGAATTTAACACATGTATCTGGTTCACACAATCACATTCACAGAAAAACAAAACACAGTTGAAGCCCCGAAAGGCAATCTCTCAGAAACCAGTACTAATAATACCAGGATTCAGAACAAATAAAATCAGTATATAGGATACCGAGAAACTCACGTATGTTAAGGACACGTATGAAATACCTCACAAATATAATGAACCCACACTGAGGGTAAAGGTTACAATTTAGTGCACTGTGTAAAGCTATATGCAACAATATTCACTGCAGTGGGCCCACACACACACACACACACACACACACCAGTCATTCACTCAAACCCACCCCGTAGCAGGCCTGAAACGTGGCTTGAGATCGTGGTGGCCGGGAAACTGACAAATGGCCCCTTCACTCTCCTGAGCACAAAACAAATACAAAACAAATACCTCCAATTCCACTGGAAACGATGCAGCGATCCTCCCGATCCTGAAGTAGGCCTCGCGCAGCTCCTCGTCCTCTCGCTCGCTCGTAGACCGAATGAAACGCTCCTCCCACGTCGCCAGAGGAACCCCAAATAACACGGGTATCTGGGGCGCCATCTGGTCCTCAGAGATCCAACGTTGAATGTAAACCACACGCTAACTGTCTTCAGTCTGTATACTAAACGTTATAGCATTAACGTTCAGAGGCACTGCTATCCACAGTGATTGTTAACGTTACACTAAACAGTCTGTATACGACCAGACGGCCGATTAACCACACGGTAAACTGACTGTAAAACACTGGTAGCGAACTAAAACAGCACACCAACGCGATTACCTCTGTGTCAGTACTTACATCAGATCTACATTCGATTTAAAGATATTTTAAACCTGTAAGATACTTCAATCAAATCACTCTCCTACCGCAAGCGCGTCTCTCTCATGTCTCAATCTATAACTCTCCTCCCGCGCTTGTCAAAAAAACTCTCATCTCCCCAACAACCACTCACGTTACACAAAACACCAGTGAGGGTGGGACTTAATGCCCACAAACCAATAAAATAATGAACTGCCTAACTTGCTTGTTAAGGCCACGTTCTACACATGTACACATACATCAAACTTGTATATCATGCACGCGCGCTCTTAAAGGAACACATACACATATAATCACAAACAAAGATGAATGGTTAATTCAAATTTTTTCGCTTAATTATACCTAAATACAAGCTAATAACTTGAGGTAACTTATTAACAGCATACTAATAACCTACTGGGTTACACGTATGAAGACGATTTTCGATCGATGATCTGAGGAACGGAAATTTATGCCTGGCGATCAGGTTTTGGCTCTGCTACCTGTTGAGGGCTCCCCGTTTCAAGCTCAGTTTACAGGTCCGTATGTGGTAGAAAAACAAGTTACTGACTTAAACTATCTGATTGCCACTCCAAAGAGAAGAAAGTCCACCCAGTTGTGTCATGTTAATTTGTTGAAGCCTTATTATTGCCGTTCTCACAAGATGAGGTGAAACCTGCATTAGTAGTTGAGAGAATTTCGCTTGTGGGGGAGGAAATGGATGAGGGAGTTTCTTTTCCAGATGATACTGTGCTATTGGGACGTCTAAAAAATTCTGAGACTCTTAAAGAATTGTATAAAATGCTGGCCCATTTGCCTGAGGATAAATGTGGCGATTTGATTGATATTGTTAATCATCATGTCTCCTTATTTGGTGATGTACCTTCGCGTACACATTGGTTGGAGCACGATATTGATGTTGGGGATTCGAAGCCCATTCGCCAGAATTTTTATCGTGTGTCCCCAAATAAACTCCTGCATTTTAACGCTGAAGTTCAGTATATGCTGGATCATGATATTGCACGACCTTCATTTTCTAGTTGGGCATCTCCCTGTTTGCTTGTGAATAAACCTGATGGTACCTGATGGTATCGTTTTTGCACCATCTATCTGGACGATGTAGTAGTTTTCAGCGATTCATGGGAGCAGCACTTAAAGCATGTCGCAGCCCTGTTCTCTCATCTTGAAGAGGCATCGTCAATTTGGCTAAATGCGAGTTTGCCAAGGGCACTGTGACTTACTTAGTGTGGCAACGCGAGTGTTATTGGGCGGGGCGGAGCACTGATTGCACCCGTGCTCAGCTAACTTAATTTGAGTTCACTTTCCAACTACGCCACCTTGGGAATTTCACCCAAGGAAGTAAACGCACCCTCTAGAGGCACGCACAGGTTCGAATCACCATTAGAGCCAGAGACAGAGGTAATCATACAAAAAATATTTTATTAAGAGTTATCAAATGGGCATCAACAAGCAGCCACACTCATCTCATTAAAAGGTTCAATTATCACTGGCAAGAGAACTGGGGGCTTACCAACAGGGGCAGTCTCCGATAGAATAAATCACCATTAAAGAATGCAAATCACTCAAATCACAGTGCACTCACACTCTAGGACACACACACGTCGCCTCCCACAGCACCGTATTTCTGGTTACTCTCCAGCACCTTGCAGAGCTCCACTGTGGCCAGAGGGTCTAATTTTGTGTCCGAGTCACATACCTGATTACAAAAGATTGCTTCTGATTGCTCGATTGCTTCTGGCTGCCTGTTGTGAGTTTGTTTGCGTCGTGGCTGTCTAAGCCTCGTATTAGCATCGTATTTCTTTCTGTTTTTCCGTATTTCTTTCTTTTATCCTGCTTTGAACCATCATTTACCTCATAATTACAACTCGGACTGTTGAGCAGACCGTCTCAAGCGTGACCCAACACTGGGTCGTTACACCTGTGGGTCACGGCTGAGCGAGTCTTCTTTACACTCACTTACAAACAAACATTTTCTCGTCTATCGTGCGTCTACATTACACCCGTACCACTAAAAAGACGGATTATACCCAAGACTTCAGTCATAAATTAGTATTAATATTAATAGCATCACTGGTTGCATCGTTGCTAACTTACTGTCCATCTGTTAAAATGGCGAATATATCAGATGTATATCTACCTTTTGGTGCAGATGAGAACAGATTTGAGATGCTCGCGGTGCAGTCTGAATTAGAAGCTGTTGAGAAACAGATCCGTGACCTTTTAGAGAGACAAGCTGAGCTGAGAGACCGGCGTTTAGCTCTTGAAACATCACGCACCGATGCACACGGATCGGTGATTAATGTTAGTAACCCGCTGACCCTCGCCGCGTCTACTCCGTGCGTTTCTCAGCATTGGTCCCGAGCGTCCAGGTCCCGATCAGCCATGGTTTCATTCACTCCGGCTCCGACACAACACCACGAAGCCTGGGTGGTTCCGCGGAAGCCGCGAGCCAGGACCAGAATCTTTTCGCCCCTTCCGGTTTTCGAGATCTCCACTCAGAACCGCTTCTCCTCTCTTCGCGAAACGGAACGCGATGCTGTGATCATCGGCGATTCCACCGTCCGACACGTCCACGCTACGTTAGGTAAAAGTAAGGTGCACAGTCATTGCTTTCCTGGTGCTCGTGTTCTTGATATCGCTGCGCGGGTACCTGAGATCTTGAACGGTGACGAGCGCGTCGGAGCTGTTGTGTTGCACGGGGGAGCTAACGACACTAGGCTGCGACAGACAGAGGTTCTGAAGAAAGACTTCAGGAGCCTGATCGAAACGGTTCGCAGCACATCGCCTGAAACAACGATCATTGTGTCTGGACCGCTTCCCACGTACCGACGAGGGCATGAAAAGTTCAGTAGATTATTCGCGCTAAATGAATGGTTAATGTCATGGTGCAATGAGCAGAAACTGCTCTTTGTAAATAATTGGAATCTGTTCTGGGAGCGACCGAGGCTCTTCCGCGCTGATGGCTTACACCCAAGTAGAATCGGGGCAGATCTTCTGTCGGATAACATCTCTAAGATGTTAAACACCGTTTGACTAGTAACCAAAAATCCAAATCACAGTCTCTGCTGCACCAATTTAATTTATATTAATACTAGTGTAGAACATTGCATAGAAACTGTGTCTATTCCTCGTTTACTGAGATCAAATAATAAATCTACTGCGGGATCTAGAAAAAATCGAATTGTTATTAAAACAAAAAAACACGCTATTAGTGAACAAAAACAATTTCTAAAGCTAGGTCTTCTTAACATTAGATCGCTCACACCTAAGGCGGTTATTGTAAATGAAATGGTCACAGATAATAATTTCGATGTACTGTGCCTTACTGAAACCTGGCTTAAACCAAATGATTATTTCGGTCTAAATGAGTCTACTCCGCCAGGATACTGTTATAAGCATGAGCCCCGTCTAATCGGTCGTGGCGGCGGTGTTGCAACAATCTACAGGGATATCCTTAATGTTACTCAGAAAACTCGTCATAGGTTTAATTCGTTTGAAGTACTTGTGCTAAATGTTACACTCTTAGATGTAAGAAAAAAATCCCTATTATCTCTAGCCTTGGCTACCGTATATAAACCTCCAGGGCCTTACACTGTTTTCCTAAAAGAGTTTGCAGATTTTCTCTCAGATCTATTGGTCAACGTCGATAAAGCATTAATTGTTGGAGATTTTAACATACACATCGATAATTCAAATGATGCGTTAGGGGCTGCGTTTACAGATTTATTAAACTCCTTCGGGGTCAAGCAAAACGTCACCAGACCAACTCATCGTCTTAATCATACACTCGATTTAATTATATCATATGGAACCGATCCAACCGATATAGATATCATTCCACAAAGTGATGATGTCACTGACCATTACATGGTAACTTGCATATTACGTACGTCTGTAATATGTCATGCTGCGCCATGTTATCGACCAGGCAGAACAATCCTTCCATCCACCATAGATAATTTCTCAAATAGCTTATCTGATCTGTCTCAGCTGCGGCCTGAACCCAAACGAACAGATGAACAAGACGAACTAACTAGCACTATGAGCACCATTCTCTCTAGAACATTGGATATTGTTGCACCCATTAGATTAAAAAAGGTCAGAGAGAAAAGTATAGCACCATGGTACAATAATACTACGCATGCTCTAAAGAGAGAAACCCGTAATTTAGAGCGTAAATGGAAACAAACTAATTTAGTGGTCTTTAGAATCGCGTGGAAAGACAGTATGTCACGTTATAAAAAGGCCCTAAAAGCGGCCAGGGCTGAGCACCTCCGCAAACTAATAGAAAACAGCCAAAACAATCCAAGGTTTTTATTTAACACCGTGGCTAGACTAACAAATAAACAGACGTCGTCTGAACAAAATACCTCGTTACAGTTTAGTAGTAATGATTTCATGAACTTCTTCAACGAGAAAATTGAAAGCATCAGAACCACAATTGTAAATGTTCAATCCTTGCTCCCGCCTTATGATTCGGCCACAATTGTCGCTCCGCAAGAGCAATTACAATGCTTTACAACTATAGAACAAAAAGAGTTAAACAAACTTATCACTTCATCTAAAACAACAACATGTTTATTAGATCCTATACCAACTAAACTACTGAAAGAAGTGTTACCTATAGTGGAAGAGCCTCTTCTCAATATTATTAACTCATCTTTATCTTTAGGTCATGTTCCAAGAACGTTCAAGCTGGCAGTTATAAAACCTCTTATTAAGAAACCACAATTAGATCCAAATAACCTAGTAAATTACAGACCCATTTCAAATCTTCCATTTATGTCTAAAATATTAGAAAAAGTTGTGTCCGCTCAACTCAGCTCTTTCTTACAAGAAAACGACATCTATGAAAAGTTTCAGTCTGGATTCAGACCGCATCATAGCACTGAAACTGCGCTGGTTAGAATAACAAATGATTTACTTTTAGCTTCGGACCAAGGCTGTATCTCAATACTAGTTTTACTTGATCTTAGTGCAGCGTTCGATACTATAGATCACACAATACTCCTAGATCGACTACAAAATTATACTGGTATTCAAGGACAAGCATTAAGCTGGTTCAGGTCATACTTATCCGACCGCTACCATTTTGTCTATTTAAATGGAGAAAAATCGATCATAACTTCGGCAAACTATGGAGTGCCACAGGGATCTGTGTTAGGCCCTCTATTATTCTCAATATATATGCTGCCACTTGGTAATATTATAAGGAAACATGGAATTAGTTTCCATTGTTACGCCGATGACACTCAAATATATATTTCATCACGGCCAGATGAATACGCTAAATTATCCAAATTGACAGACTGTGTTAAAGATATAAAAGATTGGATGACGCGTAATTTTCTTTTATTAAATCCAGACAAGACAGAAGTAATACTTATCGGTTCTAAAAACCGTCCACAAAACCTCTCACAACACTACTTTAACATAGTAGGATGCCCTGTTACTTTATCCTCTACTGTAAAAGACCTGGGTGTTATATTAGACTGCAACCTGTCTTTTGAAAAGCATATTTCATATGTTACAAAAACAGCCTTTTTCCACCTTAGAAACATTGCTAAACTACGTAATATGCTATCAGTCTCTGATGCAGAAAAGTTAGTTCATGCATTCATGACCTCGAGACTAGATTATTGTAATGCTTTATTAGCTGGTTGTCCTGCATCCTCAATAAACAAGCTACAGTTAGTCCAAAATGCAGCCGCTAGAGTTCTTACTAGATCAAGAAAATATGATCATATAACACCGATTTTATCATCACTTCATTGGTTACCTATAAAGTTCCGTATTAATTACAAGGTATTGCTACTGACCTATAAAGCCCTAAATGGTTTAGCTCCAGTCTATTTAACGGACCTTCTATTGCCCTAAAATCCATCGCGCTCTTTAAGATCACTAAATTCGAGGCTTCTTGGCCTACCTAGGATATCCAGATCCACCAAAGGAGGGAGAGCATTTTCACATTTAGCTCCGAAGCTCTGGAATAGCCTTCCTGATATTGTTCGTTGCTCAGACTCGCTCTCCCAGTTTAAAACTAGACTAAAGACGCATCTCTTCAGCCAGGCATTCATATAAAATTTTAAAACTTACAGTTACTGTAAATCCGGCCTCTAGTTCATAAAAGCCAGAGGAGATCTGGCCCCCGACTGAGCCTGGGTTCTCCCAAGGTTTTTTTTTCTCCATTGGGTTACTTGATGGAGTTTTTCGGTTCCTTGCCACTGTTGCCTTTGGCTTGCTCAGTTGGGGATATTCAAATTAATTAACCAATCATTAATAACATTGATCAGCCCTTCCAAACTTGGATGTCTTTTTTATTTTATTGTTTTCCACTAATAAACAAACATTGTTATGTTGTTTTGATTGATACTGTGAAGCTGCTTTGATACAATCTGTATTGTGAAAAGCGCTATATAAATATACTTGACTTGACTTGACTTGACACACAGTGAAGGAGGCCACCACCCAGAGAAAGTCACTCGTCTGCCCCTGGTGCCCAGATCTGCAGACAACAAGAGAGAGAGGTATGCATAAACACTATATGACAAAAAAACACTATAAACAAATAAATACAGCGATAAGGTTCAATCATAATAATAATATTAATGTAGGTTCCATAATCACAGTAAATTAATTAAAACAAAAACCCAAAACAATACCAACTGGTTGAAAACTGATTAAAGAAATTAACCAAAAGACAAAACAACAGAGACTATAAAGTATTTCGAGGCGCACTTCTGCGACCAGAGCTCAGAAAAGCACAGCAGATCCAAATTAAAATCAATATGGAACGCTCATTGGAAGCACATTAGTCTCATGCTAGACACGGAACAATTCCGTCATGGAAACAGAACAGCAACCCCGAGATAAGCCGTAGAGCGTCGGAGCATACAGCACTTTGTCAGAACACCGTCATCACGCGCGATAAAACCTGCTGCACCGGGGTTTTATATCCCGAATTCATAGAGTCAGGTATCCCCGCTAAACTCAGTGGAGACTGCGAATGGACTTTAGACATCTCGATGTCCACTTTCGATTCCCCCAACACCACGAGTCAGTGGCTCAAAAGCTTCGGTGGTCTTTATGACTGGCCTTACATGTTGACATTCAACACAGGCAGCGGCGGCGCATCGATGACGTCACAGGCCCCCGAAAGTGACGCACGCCTACAACTGGCACCTCATGTTCTTATACATCCATGGTCACAGCCCATTGGCCGAACCTTAAATTACGAACAAATAGGAGGGGTTAATAGTCCGTCCTGCCACAATCTACCCCTCCCTTTTGCATCGGCGCCCCGACGATGAGCTCGATACAGAGCCACCACTTATGACCAGGGCCTAAACAAGATGGACGTATCCGCAGTAGTTACTTCAGGGCCAACTGCGACCCTGCTCCCTATCTCTCCTACCGTACAGGGAAGGTGGTGCACGTTTGCATGCCGACCAGCCCCAACTCGGCCTGTTTGCCGGGGGGCGACAACCCTACCCCCCAAGGAGCTAGAAGGCACCGCAGGTTCCCTCGCCATGACGGCTACACCAACACACGAGCGACCTATTACAAGTCATCTGCCATGACGGCTACACAAACACACAAGCGACCCATTACAAGTCCTCTGCCATGACGGCAACACAAACACACGAGCGACCCATTACAAGTCCTCTGCCACGACGGCTACACAAACACACGAGCGACCCATTACAAGTCCTCTGCCATGACGGCTACACAAACACATCGTTCCGGTGCACTAGCACCAGAAGGTTGGAGCACGACCGGTGGAGCATTAGAGGTGCCAGACAGGGCTGCACCATCCCCCAAAACACCAGCTGGCGCCTGTAACTGCTGCATCCTGGCATTAGCAGCTCTTAACTGAGCTACTAACTCCTGTACTTCATCCTCCAATTCGAACCAGAAACGGACTTACCACACCGCGCTGCTGTTCTGTTTCCAAAAAAAAGGAAAAGAAAAGTCAAAACACTACAAACAATAAAAACGCGGAAAACCTATTGTCTCTGACCCAGATCTGGCAACCCTGCCGACTACGCCAAATGTGGCAACGCGAGTGTTATTGGGCGGGGCGGAGCACTGATTGCACCCGTGCTCAGCTAACTTAATTTGAGTTCACTTTCCAACTACACCACCTTGGGAATTTCACCCAAGGAAGTAAACGCACCCTCTAGAGGCACGCACAGGTTTGAATCACCATTAGAGCCAGAGACAGAGGTAATCATACAAAAAATATTTTATTAAGAGTTATAAAATGGGCATCAACAAGCAGCCACACTCATCTCATTAAAAGGTTCAATTATCACTGGCAAGAGAACTGGGGGCTTACCAACAGGGCAGTCTCCGATAGAATAAATCACCATTAAAGAATGCAAATCACTCAAATCACAGTGCACTCACACACTAGGACACACACACACAGTGAAGGAGGCCACCACCCAGAGAAAGTCACTCGTCTGCCCCTGGTGCAGACAACAAGAGAGAGAGGTATGCATAAACTCAAATGACAAAAAAACACTATAAACAAATAAATACAGCGATAAGGTTCAATCATAATAATAATATTAATGTAGGTTCCATAATCACAGTAAATTAATTAAAACAAAAACCCAAAACAATACCAACTGGTTGAAAACTGATTAAAGAAATTAACCAAAAGACAAAACAATAGAGACTATAAAGTATTTCGAGGCGCACTTCTGCGACCAGAGCTCAGAAAAGCACAGCAGATCCAAATTAAAATCAATATGGAACGCTCATTGGAAGCACATTAGTCTCATGCTAGACACGGAACAATTCCGTCATGGAAACAGAACAGCAACCCCGAGATAAGCCGTAGAGCATCGGAGCATACAGCACTTGGTCAGAACACCGTCATCACGTGCGATAAAACCTGCTGCACCGGGGTTTTATATCCCGAATTCATAGAGTCAGGTAT
>JAULUF010000044.1:8742500-8987500 GCA_031834385.1 Semotilus atromaculatus | reverse complement strand
TGTAAGAGCTAACGTTACACTGAAGTTGACAGTTTGATAAATGCAAGTTAATTCATTCTTTGTGTCAAATAAACAAAAGCATTTCATCAATGTCTTCTCTTTTGCTGTATAAAAATGTCACCGGCTTTCCTCAGAGATGGTCTCTCAATGTGCTTAAAGTCAAGTAAAAAAAATACTGTATCCTGAATTGTGGATAATTAAGCTATGGCCCATATCGTATGCTGAAGTACATTTCTGGAGTGTTAAAGATTAAAAGAAAAAATAACAACAAGAACCGTACAGAACCGAAAACCGTGACCCTAAAACCGTGAAACGAACCGAACCGTGGGTTTTGTGAACCGTGCCACCCCTAGTTCAAAGTCACTCAAATCACCTTTCTTCCCCATACTGATGCTCGGTTTGAACTGCAGGAGATTGTCTTGACCATGTCTACATGCCTAAATGCACTGAGTTGCCGCCATGTGATTGGCTGCTTAGAAATTAAGTGTTAAGGAGCAGTTGGACAGGTGTACCTAATAAAGTGGCCGGTGAGTGTATATATATATATATGTGTGTGTGTGTGTGTGTGTGTGTGTATATATATATATATATATATATATATATATATATATATATTAGGGATGGTAAGATTCATCGATTCGCATCGGTGCATCGGTATAAAAGCTAACGATGCGATGCATCGATTTAAATAAGTGTGCATCGGATACAAGTTGGCATTTGTATCGCGATGCATCGGTTCTAACATATCTGCATCGGTAAAAAAGATTTATTCATATATAATTATTAGTAGATGCGTTATACTTTTACTATTTAGAAAGTGACCAATCATTTGTGACCATTATGTAACTGCTGCGTTCACACCGGACGCAGATGTAGCGTCTGTAGCGGGAGATTTCCATGTTAAGTCAATGTAAACAAAGACGCGTTGACGCAGGTCTGGAGGTCCTGCGATTTCGCCTCATTCGCGCGTCCAGTTCGACTAGATTGATTTCTTCTTTCTAAACTGTTGCTCGAGCGCGTTCTCTCATCACCACTGCTGACGCTGCTGTACGTGAATATGACGTATCACAACACTACGAGTGCGAGGCGTGTCCTGATATCACCTATACATTTAAACCTTAAAGTAGGACATTTAAATTAATCTGGTTTACAGGAGCCTGTGACTCCAAATAATCGTTTTTCATATATATATATATATATATATATATATATATTGAATACAGTTATGAAAGACCTGTTTGTGAAAGTTTATTTTATTTTTATTATTGTTTATGTTAAAACAGCACCTGCTTTCTGGTCACTGTTAGCCTACCTGCTAAAATCACATTAGGAACATTTCTTTATTGTTTATCCCTGAGCATCCTTAGATTGTTTCACTGTTAAATGTGTGAGCTGTTAAAAAATTTAACTGGAGACAGGACAGGAAAAGTATGTCTGTTTTTATTTAGCCTAATCTTGTGTTTGTGAAAGAGCCATGCGTTAAAAGTCAGATATATGGCACTTAAGCTACTTTATGATTTGTTGTATGTCTGAACAGAAGAAATAAAAGTTAACTATCTATGCAATATTGAATTGCATGGCATCATATTTTTCTCCATTGGATCGTATTACATTGAATCGCATCGCGTTGAATCGAATCGAAATCGGATCGCACCGAATCGTTAAAGTAGTGAATCGTATCGCATCGCATCGGTAGATGCTTATTTGTATCTTTAATGTATCGAATCGTTGGCTGTGCATCGAGATGCGTATCGCATCGGTCTCAGCTATGGAGATGCACATCCCTAATATATATATATATATATATATATATATATATATATATATATATATATATGGGTAGTAGGAGATGAGCGCTTGGCTTCTGGGATGCGACTACCACCAATCAGAGCATACATGGATGACATGACAACCATGACTACAACAGTAGCCTGCACTAATCGGTTATTGGGGAAGTTAACAGATAATATTGAATGGGCACGAATGCAATTTAAGCCCTCTAAATCAAGGAGCATCTCAATAGTTAAAGGAAAGGTAGTAGATAAAACATTCTTCATTAATGGTGAGGCAATACCAACAGTTTCTGAGAAGCCAGTGAAGAGTCTTGGGAGATGGTACGATGGGGATCTAAAGGACACAGTTTGGGTGGGAGAAGTTAGGCGACAAGCAGTGGAAGGGTTGAAGAGCATAAACAGCTGTGCTCTACCTGGCAAACTAAAACTCTGGTGCTTTCAGTTTGGTCTACTGCCGAGGTTGCTGTGGCCATTGACTGTGTACGACGTTTCTTTGACAACAGTGGATAAGCTGGAAGCGTTGATAAGTTCATACATCAGGAAATGGTTGGGAGTTCCACGCTGCCTCAGCAGAGTGGCACTTTACGGTAAAGGAATATTGCAGCTGCCAGTCTCTGCTTTTATCGAGGAGTTTAAGTGTGCCAAGGTCAGACTGGAAATGACCTTAGTAGAGTCACGTGACAAATGTGTAAGGGAGGCAGCCTGGTAAAAACAGGTAGAAAGTGGTCAGCAAAGAAATCTGTAGCCGAGGCAAAGGCTGCCCTTCAGATTGGGGATTTCGTGGGACAGGTACAGCATGGAAGAGGGGGTTTTGGGCTCAGTTTAGCTCCGCCTAAATGGCACAAGGCAGGCCCAGCTCAAAGGAGGAAGCTGGTAGTCAACGAGGTGCGAAAGCAGGAGGAGAGGATGAGGTGTATAAAGGCCATTTCCCAGGCCAAGCAGGGAGAGTGGATGAGATGGGAGAGTGTGGAACAACGCAAGATGGGCTGGAAAGACCTTTGGTCAATGGAAGAGAGTAGGAGCCGTTTCCTTATTAGGTCAACATATGATGTTCTCCCATCACCACAGAACCTAAACCTCTGGGTAGGAGAGGATCCCTCTTGTCCTTTGTGTTCATCACCTGCCACATTAAGGCACATTTTGAAAGGATGTAAGGTGGCTCTTAGCCAAGGTCGGTTTACTTGGCACCATGACCAAGTACTGCGATGTTTGGCTTTAGCATTGGAAGGCAAGCGTAGTATGACCAATAAGTTGCCGCCTGTTCTAGCAAAGCATTACACGCAGAAGACCATATTCCTCCGCCCAGGCGAGCAACCACCAAGAAAAGGTGTTAACATCAATTCTCGCCCAGGACAACTGGAAGCTGCTAGGGACTGGAAGATGCTGGCTGATCTTGATCAACGGCTTATTTTTCCACCTGAGATTGCCACCACTAACCTACGACCAGACATTGTTTTGTGGTCTGGATCAGCTCGCATTGTTGAACTGATAGAGTTAACAGTGCCATGGGAGGATGCGGTAGATGAGGCATATGAGAGGAAGAAACTGCGGTATGCTCATCTGGCCACTGAAGCAAAACAGCGAGGATGGAGAGTCCAGGTTTATCCAGTGGAAGTGGGTTGTCGAGGTTTTGTGGCACACTCTACAACCCGGTTCCTCAGAGAATATATATATATATATATGTATATGAGCCGTGGTAGCGCGTCAAAACATTCTCATGTATGCAGCTATACACAGTAGGTGATTTTCAATTAATATTTAATGTCGATATACAAGGGTCAAGGGAAAACAAATGTCCTGCGAAAATCGTCTTTTAACATGTAAAAACAGACATTTTCAAAATTCCAAAGCTTGTATAGCCTACAATGTGTAGGCTAGTCATAAAAAAATAAACCTATAATATGAACGCAACTGCGGAATTTCCTATTAAGCGTTTTCTTTTTAACAGGCTCAGGAACGTGAAACGTTGCGCGTCGCGTTCATATAGCCCCTTGTATGTAGGCTATAGTTTTCCTCCCATAGAGCCTGTATTATTACGAAAAAGCTTAACGTCAATGCAGTAACACGGTGATATTAAAACTCAGTAGCCGATACACTGAACATGCAATGCACTGTTGCACGCGAAGCGTTTTATAATGGTTTTCTATGGGTGTTGATCATAATCTGATTGCCTTTATAAAGTATGCTTTATTAATAAGGTAGTAGGCCTATATTGTGTACTAAATTTGGTGCTTCAATATCACTCACATTAAGCGTTTTAAATGGGGATCACGCTTGATTACGCTGCCGTTGTCTGTTTTAGAAGAATACTGCCGTAGGGGTGGGCGATACTGCCGTAGGGGTCGATCCGATACCAAGTAAATACAGGGCCAGTATCGCCGATATCGATACCCATACCAATACTTTTTAATTTTAAAAGCATGCAAGTGAACTTATGTGCACTTTCCTGTGCTAGAGCAGTGTGTCATGATTTATGAGGTGAATGCATCATTAATATGCTAAATCTGAATACGTTTTCATGACCACTAAATATTTTGTGATTTGTGCTCTCAACTCGCCTGTAATTAGTCAGTGACTTTTACCAAACTACCCTTATAGTAAATGCACTATTGTACACTAGCCTACTGTTCAAAAGTTTGGGGGCTGTAAGATTTTTAATTCTCTTCTGCATTTATTTGATCAAAAATACAGTAAAAACTGTAATATTATTACAATTTAACATAGGCTATTCTATAATTTATTCCTATGATCAAAGCTGAATTTTCAGCATCATTACTCCAGTCTTCATGATCCTTCATGATGAGAATTCATTTTAATATGCTGATTTGCAGCTCAAGAAACATTTCTTATTATTATCAATGTTGAAAACAGTTTCATGTTTTTGTGGAAACCAAATTATTTTGCATAAAATGTATCATGATGAACTAAGTTGAAAGAACAGCATTTATATGAAATAGATTTTTTTTAACAGTGTAAAACCCTTGACTGTCACTTTCAATCAATTTAATGCATCGATCTTTTTTGAATAAAAATATTAATTTCATTAAACAAATCTTACTGAGTCAACATTTTGAACCGTTATGTAAACTTTTAATTTGTTTATTGCGAAATAACTCCCGATTGTTTCTCTAACATCTAAGCAAGGCTTCCTTTCCCAAACGCACTGTGACAGAAGCACCAGCTTTGAATGCTCTCTGTGATTGATTGGTTTTGTCTTGTATCCAGATGACTAGGAGAAATAGTTCTACCCTACACAATTATTCGCTAACATTCGCTTATTTTTAGGCACTGAATTGCGTTCTAAATTAATACAATTTACTGGTAAAAAAAACACACACTTGGATCGATATTTTTTAATGTGAGGATCGATCCTTTTCGATACCACGTCAGTATCGAAAGTATCGATACTTCAGGATCGATCCGCCCACCCCTACCATCTAGTGGTAGCAGGTTTTCTCAGACAGCTGTGTGTGGATCGTGCAAGGCGAAACCTGTGAAATGAAAGTCTCAAAATCCAAATGAATCAAATAGGATCGACTCAGAAAAACGAGTCAGTCAATGAATGCACGCGTGTCACCTCATCCACAAATGCACATCTTACTTGTTGCATGCACAAATTCTGGCCTAGATTAATACAAAATTGAGGTTTTGTATTAACAACTATCTCTCTATTTGTACAAAATGCTGCACATTCATGTGATTCTGGATTTTGCACACACAAGTTGTATTGTATTAGTTTAAATGTAGCGATGCACATTTGTGAATTTGTCAAATAAATGGGTAGTTGTGCACACATTAATAATTAGCACCAGGCCTATTAATTTGTAGTTGTTTGTGTGTGGGTTGTGAAATGCTTAAAAACAGCGAAATGAAAGTCTCAAAATCCAAATGAATCAAATGAGATCGACTCAGAAAAGAACTCAATGAATGCACGCGTGTCACCTGATCCACACATGCACATCTTCTTTGTTGCATGCACAAATTATGATATACTAATACAAAAGAAAACATTTGTATTCACAAAAATGTCTATTTGTACAAATTGCTACACATTCAATTTTTAATTTTGCACACACAAATTGAAAGGCATGGATAAAACATTTCTGCAACATGCATCAAGTTCATTGATAAGTGTGCTTGCACGTGTTAATCATTTTGATACTATAATCATCCCATAATTTATTCCTGTGATCAAAGCTGAATTTTCATCATCATTACTCCTGTCTTCAGTGTCACATGATCCTTCAGAAATCATTCTAATATGATGATTTGATGCTCAAGAAACATTTATGATTATTATCAGTGTTGAAAACATTTTTTTACATTTTTATTTCATGATGCTATGATGAATAGAAACTAAAAAAGAACAGCATATATCTGAAATCTAAAGCTTTTGTAACATTAAACTCTACCCTTCAAAAGTTTGGGGTCAGTAAGAATTAAAATTTTATTTTTGGGGGAAAGAAATATAATAAATCAATACTTTTATTCATCAAGGATGAGTTAAACTGATCAAAAGTTACAGTAAATACATTTATAATGTTAGAAAATATTCTATTTTAAATAAACGCTGTTCTTTTGAACTTTCTATTCATCAAAGAATTTTGAAAAAAAAATTGTACACAACTGTTTTCAACATTGAAAATAATAATGAATGTTTTTTGAGCATCAAATCATCATATTAGAATGATTTCTGAAGGATCATGTGACACTGAAGACTGGAGTAATGATGATGAAAATGTAGGTTTGATCACAGGAATAAATTACACTTTACTGTACATTCACATAGAAAACCGCTGTTTTAAATTGTAATAATATTTCACAATATTACTGTTTTTTTTGTTGTATTTTTGATCAAATAATTCCAGCCTTGGTGAGCAGAAGAGACTTCTTTTAAAAACATAAAAAAATCTTACTGATCTAAAACTGTTGCACAGTACTGTATATATATGCGTGTGTATATATATATATATATATATATATATATATATATATATATATATATATATATATATATATATATATATGTGTGTGTGTATATGTATGTATATATATATATATATATATATATATATGTGTGTGTGTGTATATATATATATATATATATATATATATATATATGTGTGTGTATGTATATATATATATATATGTGTTTGTATATATACTGTATAACACAGGACAAAAGAGGAACCCTACCAGCCTACTCACCTTGTCTGGCCGGAGTGTGTCATAAGAGCGGCCATTGATGAGGAAATACACAACAGGTGTGCACGAGAGCCCCGCGATCGCTGATTGGGACACACAAGAGGAATTTGGCTGATAAAAAGGGATCACAGAGACTGGAGAGGGGGTTCGGTTCAGCTGGAGAGACAGGACGCATGTTGGAGTTGTTGTTGTTGTTCACGGGCTGGCTGTTGGACCTGTTGTTCATTGTATCCATGGAAGATCATTGAGGAGTGTTGTTCCCACTTGAGGAGGAGGAATTGGGGAAATTGGAACACATTGATGCACTTGAGAAAGATAAGTACTCATTGACTTTATTCAAAGCCTTCAGTACTGCTGTTATATGGATATGAGGAGGGGAATATGTGTTAATGGAGAAAGGAATACTGTGTGAAACCCGAATTTGAAGATAGCTGGGACGTGATCTTCTGCTCTCTCTCCTCTCAGTGTTTGTTGTGTGCATCACCTCTTTCCCAGATCGCTGTGCCAGTGTGCTTGGACAAGTGCTGAACATTATTTGTAATCGTGTGCCTCTCGGGTCTCCAGTTTATCCCTCGGACACCCCGACCCCGTCCACGATTGTAGCAGAGGAGTCAGGTTAGAGTGTGGGCAGTGGCCTTATCTCACCCAGCGTGTGGAGTGTGGTGTTGAAATTGATGTGTATCACGGAAGTGTGTTGAAGTGGATAATTATTGAGTGTGGAACACAACCTTGCTGTTGTTCACGACTCTGACTCTCACAGTGCTGTTCAGTCACAGGGGAAGGGAGAAGACCCGCCCAGCTTGAGAACGTGTCCATACAGGGTAATACAAAGCCTACTCGCCACTGACCAGAATGGGTCCACCCAATTGAAAGCTCTTGTCCTGTGTTATCTTGCTGTTCGCCTGAAGAGGAACCATACCTGCCTACTTACCTCGTCTGGCTGGAACGTGTCCATCCAGCCGCCTGTCTGTGCCCTTCCCCTTAAAGTCCGTCTAAAGAGGAACCCTACCAGCCTACTCACCTTGTCTGGCCGGAGTGTGTCAATCTAGCTGTCTGTTCGTGTCCTGTCACTTGAAGTTCATCTGAAGAGGAACCATACCTGTCTACTTGCCTCGTCTGGCCTGAGGGTGTCCATCCAGCCGCCTGTCGGTGTCCTGCCCCCCTAGAGTTCGTCTAAAGAGGAACAGTGTCAGCCACTCACCTCGTCTGGCCTGAGGGTGTCCATTCAGTGGTATGCCTTGCCCTGTCATTTGAAGTTCATCCGAAGAGGAACCAGGAAACCATATGTTTCATGGTTAGTGTGTGTAATCTTCTGCCAGTTTTTGAGTAAATGTTTTGTATTGGAGCTTTGTGTCAGCCTCTCCTTCATCCTGTACCACAGGGGTCGGCAAGTAAGTTTGGCATCGGGCCAAACAAATTTTTTCCCACTAGATGGCGGGCCAGAGCATAGTCAACGGATAATTTAAGAAATTAACTGATGAAAAATGCGAATTGCCTGCTGTGACAGACTGGTACAGTGTATTTTGTAACTGGTACTGGGCTGTTACTCGGTGTTAAATCCTGTAGTAAAACAGTAATTAACAAAAAGCCACATAGACATATGTGTGGCGGTGTCCGGGTTTTACACTGACGAATATTCGATTAGTTTATTTAATTATAGATTTTCGAATAGGTTGTGTGATTATTGTCTAAAAAATCCCCATGTTTGCGGTGTTGATTCAGTGGTGACGCGTTCATGTAATGAGAGGGTGACGCTGTCAACAGCCTAACGCAAAAGCTGTCACAAGGAACCGGCAAAAGTAATGATTATGAATGCTATAAATGTAGGAGACATTTTTATTGTTTTTAATAAACAAGCTTTCTATATGCAAGTCCCGAGGTAGATAGCGTTCGTCAGCTCCAGTTTGTATCCAGCCTCTCACGGAGACTTCAGATGATCCAACACCTGTGATGAGACGACAAAACGCCTGTGGAGAGACGACTCAACGCCGGCGATATGTTATGCCCTAAATTAATACATGATGAACTAACTGTATTTTCTATGTAGGCTACATTTCTAATGCACTTTCTGTAAAGCTGCTTTGAAACAATGTGTATTGTGAAAAGCGCTATACAAATAAATTTGAATTGAATTGAATAGAATATATATATTTCTCGTGTCTGTGAGGGAGCTTAAACGCTGAATTTCGGTTCATTTATAAGACGAGCTCCAGTTCACAAGCAATCGCGGCGGCGCCTCCATGTCCTGTTATTTTGTCTGCTATTTGCTTTTTATTCATTAAATCCAGGGAATTGGTTGTTGAAACCTTGATTAAAATTAAGATACAATTGATACAAAACGAAAATTTAAAATTCACATTTTAAACAGGCTTTCTACAAAACAAAACTCAATGAAGAGGTCAAATCATGTCTGACACACGTCTCCCCGAAATATTGCGGCATCTTACAACACATCCCGTCTTGCTAAAACACACAATGTGGGCTATCCAATCTTTTGTCAAGCAACATTGTCTTTATTTTAGATTTAAAAGACGAAAGACGACATTAAAAATTGCTACAAAAATGGTTGTTTCTTTGTCTGTTTGCGCCCGCAGTAGGCAAATAATCGTGGAATATGATGGGTCCGTGTATCATTCGTTCAATCATTTTTTCAAATTAAAACCAAAAATAAAATAATGAAAAACGACTTGTTTTTCCATTATATATTTGCTGAACTATAAAATGAAAAAACGAATTTTCTGATTGTGTGCTCAGATAAAAAAAAAAAAAAAAAATTAGCCTAGCCTATACTGAATTAGACACATTTTTATTTTTAATTTAACACCGTAGTAGGCATATATCAAAGTAGGCATTTTAAACAGATCAAGTACCAAAACGATTGAACGAATGATACACGGGGCATTTGTAAACCGTTATTGTAAAATAAAAATAGGCTAATAAAAAATTTTTTTTTTTTTTTAAAACGGACTTCCAAAATAATCCGGCGGGCCAGAAAATATTGCTGGCGGGCCAGTTTTGGCCTGCGGGCCGCCTGTTGCCGACCCCTGCTGTACCATAACCCGTGACAATACTATATATTATATGAATATTTTATATATAAATAACACTTTTTCTTAAATATATAAATGCACGTGTGTGTACTTATATATATATATATATATACAAAATAATTTTACACCGTACAAACACATTATGTAAACACAAACTTTTATTTTGGATGCGAATAATCATTTGACAGCCCTAATGTGTGTGTGTGTGTGTGTGTGTGTGTGTGTGTGTGTGTGTTTGTGTGTGTGTGTGTGTGTGTGTGTGTGTGTATATATACACACACACACACACACACACACCAATGTGTGTGTGACTTTTTTTCTATTCAACCAGGCAGACCTGGAGTCATTCCAGAACCACATTCTGATGTATGCCAGCAAGCGCTTTGCTTTCACTCCCCCGGTTTATGACACAAGAGTTCTGCTAGCAGCTCTTGACTACAATTTCCTCTGCAACAGACCAACAAGTACTATGTATGAGGGCCAACAAATGTAAATTTAATACATGCAGTATTGTCTTGTAAAGTAAACACACAGGCACACAGTGATTTGAGATTGATATGTGCTCTCAAGTTTGTCAGTTGTTGTAATGAGTAATTGACCTGTAATAGTTGACCTTTGTGCCATTACAGTTTCAGAAGACTGTACAACAAACATGCAAGACGATACAGCTTGTACGCCATGAAATCTGAGAAAACATACAAATACATCTCAGAACTGCAGGGGAAAAACCAAGAGACTCACAAGTGCAGTTGGGATGCCTCGAAGGAGACTTCGGCCCAATGACCCAAGAACACTTGGTGTCGTTCAGTCAGAATTCCGGTCGACAAAATGGATCGGATTGGGAGTGGGCCGGGAACAGCCAGCGGCTGGATTCTGAAATCGGAAACTTAGGAAAGGTTGAATTAATTAATAAAAATTGAGTTTTGAGAGTTTAAAAAAAAAAATGATGGGGGTTTATATTGGGGGGGGAAGGAGTTCGGTCAGAACTATGGTTCACAAGATAGGATTTGAGTGGACCAGATACAGCCAGTGGCTGGATTCTGAAATCGGAAACTTATTAATGGTTAATTAATATCTAGTTATGTTACGTGTGGGTATTTGTTGTGTCTTGTATATCACGTGATTCCCTGTTTGTCATGTGATCCTGCCATGTGTCTTGTCTTTTGTTATGTTGTTGCTCATCTTTGTTTATTAGTCTCCCCAGGTGTTTCTTATTAACCACGCCCCCTTGTTATCTTGTTTAGCTTGTTTGTCTGTGTATTTAAACCCCTGTGTTTCAGGTGTCGGTTGTTGTTTAATGTTTGTAACTGAGTTCCATGTTTCTGGTCTAAGTTTATTTGTGTTGTTTACCCTGGATTACCTGTTTGTTTAGTTAAAGTGCTTGCGGTTGGATTCACTCTCTGCTTCATTCCTGCCTCAGCGTCACAAGTTAATATATAATTAAAGTGTAAATAAAGTGTAATTAATGATATATAGTAAGAAGTACAATAGATTATAATAGTTAAATCGATTCTTGGGAGTGCGATGCCTGGCCAGGATAACTGGGCCATGACTATTGGGGTATGGCTCGGTTTACTGGTCGGGAGTAAATCCAATCAAAGATTTTGTACTCCTTAATAAAGAAAAGGATGAGATCTGTTGGTTTTGTTGGTTAGTACGGGTGACTCAGTCTCAGCAAAAACATGCGGCGGCAGGTGCATTTCTGCTTCCTTCCTAATCCAAACTGGAGAGCCAGGAGGGCAATCCGGGGGAAGGCGTTGTCCTTTCAAAAACCTAACCTAGTGTGTGCCTTTCGGACCTGGGGGGACTGAGAAAATCCAAGTGTTGATTAGTTTGGTCAATTATGAGAACGCTGCCTCACTTGGTTCTGAACCGGGTGATCTGGGTGGGAATCGAATGGGGGAGCAAAAAACAGGAGGCTGTCTCCGGCACCTGTGGGAGCACTGCGTAGTTACCTGGTCCTTCCCAGTTCGTTCTTCCCATGAGGTTCAATAGTAGCCCGGGCCAGGAGACGGGGAATGGCCTCTTGGGGATGCGATGCTTGGCTAGGATTATCGGGCCCTTATCCTTCGGGATGGGGCGAGGTTCGCTGGTCAGGAGTAAATCCAGTCAAAGATTTCGCACCCTATGATTAATTGGGATTTATTTTTCTTGATGTTTATTACAATTTATATTATTTTTCTTGATATTTATTACAATTGATATTTATAAAAAAACTTTTTTTGAGTACGATGCTTGGCCAGGATTATCGGACCCGGACCTTTGAGGTGGGGCGAGGTTCGGTGGTCAAGACTAAGTCCAGTCAAAGATTTCGTACATGGAAAAAGAGGAAGAGAGGGAGAGTAGGGGTAAGGAGACAAAGATAATGATGGTTGTTTCTATTTTAGGTTATGAAAATGGAGCCAGAGGATTGTTTCAGAACCTTGGTGAGACTCATGCACAAGTACATCAAAAGTACTCATCATTTGATCAATTTGCGGGAGACAGCGGAAGACCCAGGGCCTAGGTCCCTACAGAAGGTGACTAGCAGATTAGGATCAGTAGTCTTGCCATCAGGTCCAACACCGGTGGTGAGTTGGAAACTGCACGGCTGCGCGAAGAAATGGCTTTATGAAAGCTTGGACATCTTAAAGCAGCATTATACATCAACTCAGGAGGAAATGTTGGCTAAATGTAGAGATATGGACTTGTTTAGAGGAGAGGAGGCATTGGTGGTAGCGGTTAGGTGGTCCCGTAGAAAACTAAAGAGGATCCAGCAGAGTACCATAGACATGAAAATGGATAGGATTAGACACAGCGAGGATGGAGTCCGGGGACCTTCCGGTGGAAACAAAGAGGATAAACCCCTTTGGCAGTGACTGGAAAAAGGAACAACTGGGGAAGGGGAACTGCGAGAACAGGATCAAGTAGTAATGGTTGGATCAGAGGAAGAAGGAGGGGAAGGTTCTTCAAACAAAAAAAAGGATCCACGGGTACGGGAAGACCCAGTAACACCAGCTATAGTTGACAAAACAGAGGAGGAGGACATTTGGATTACATTGGATAAAATGGATAACAGTAACACATCACAAATAATGCAGGAGGATGAGGAAGTGAAAGAGAGGAAAAGGAAGAGGTCAGTGGAAGATCAGGGAGAGACATACGAAGATCTACAAGGAGGAGGGGAAAGGCCACAACAGTCTAATGAGATATTGGGTTGGAATGGATTTGAGAGGCAAGACCACGGGGGGCATAAGTTGGTTTTAACGGCCTAAAAGATGACGGGATTCAAGTAATGTGTTACCCAGGGTCACGTTGGTTGCATGCTCATCACATCATAAGGAACAAAAACCCCACGACCAACTGGATTAACGACAGAACCTGTGCCTCCACCGGTTGGGTGGGGCAGTCAGTCCCTCCAGGATTTCGCGATGTCGCGATCGCAACTATTAACGCAACTTCAACAAATCCACGTGAATTCAGTGCGCCTTGCAATTTTGAAAAATCACCGCAACTTTTCTGCAACTTTGACCAATCATCGCGCCGCGGTCTCCTGCAAAGCGTCGTCATACGTCAGCAAACTCGCTTGTTTTGTTCAGAAGACGCAGCAGAAAAAAAAAGAGACTAGAGACAAATCTAGCGACTGTTTGGACAAACCTCAGTAACCAAATGTGTCCAGCACAATCCTGCGAGCGCGAGGTTTGCTTCTCCCTGCCGTCACACTGTCTCTGCATCCCCGTTCAGTGACCGGCTGAGAGGAGCAGCAGCGGCCGCTGACAGACGGGAATGAGCAGTGTTGTTTCCATGGACTTATCACTTATCTGCTTCTCTTTTGTTTTATATTTAAAGAATTGAGTTTGACCATTTTATTTTCCTTTCTTTTCTTGTGTTTATCACTTGTAATAGGCTACTCACCAGCACATTAGTTCACCCAGTTCCCGAACTCTCTCAATTAAGATAATTTTACTAGTGCTGTCAAATGATTAAAATATTTAATCGCGATTAATCGCATTAATGTCATAGTTAACTCGCGATTAATCGCATTTAATCGCACATTTTTATCTATTCTAAATGTCTCTTGATTTCTTTTTGTCCCATTATTTTTTCTCATTTTAATGCTCTTATCAACATGGAAAAGTGGATCGGCTTGCTTTGTGTAAATGTTTTTTTATTGAAAACAATATTGGCATATATACTGTTCAATTTCACACTAAAACATTGTCACTTGGAGCAAATAATCTCTCACACAATGTAACACTGTCCATCAATAAAAGGGTGAAAGAAATACTGACGAGGTCCTGATATTGACGAGGGGGCGGAGAATTCGCATCAGCTGTGTGTGTGTGTGTGTGTGTGTGTGTGTGTGTGTGCTTGGCCATCATCAAGTGGTATTTCAGACTGGACGTGCTGCGATGATGATAGCTCAGTTCACAATGACAAAACACACAGATCACTTTGGTCTTGTCAATGGGACCATTTGGCAACTTTTTAAAAGTAAACTTTCAATTCAGAATCTTATTGGCATCCATTTCGGCGTCTCGCGCTCGTCATCCACTCAAAACTGGACGTTTTGAACGTTCCTATAACATTCAGAAATAACGTTTTTATAACTTAATGGGAACGTTATGAAAACGTTCTTATAACCTAAAATGGTTAGCTGGGGAAGAGGAGAGATTCGCGATTGCACTGACTGAACACGTTTTAAGTGCAGGCATATTCTCTGAGTGAGCCCAGAGAAAATTCTTACAAGAGCAGCGTGTATTTGAGAGCGCGCGAGGCACGACTCGAGCAGAGAGATTCGCACTCACGCATCCGGCTCGCAAGCCCAAACAAGTGTGTGCGGCGTGCCTGTTGTTTTGTTTCCGGTCTAGCTAGATCCGCTTGCGCTTTCAAAACGTCCTCGCGCGGCGCAAGCCATTGAAATGAATGGGTTTCATAGCGCAGCGCCGCGCATGCCGCGTCCTGGTGCAAAAGCATGTGAAAAAAACCTACAAAGTTTGCTAGGCCAAAAAGACCGTTAATCGCGCGATAAAAAAATTAATGCCGTTAAAATGGGTTTGCGTTAACGCCGTTAATAACGCGTTTAACTGACAGCCCTAAATTTTACACATAAAAAATTACTACTCGTTCTATTGTCTGACAAAAAAATTAAGGAAATGAGAACAGCTTTATTGGATATTCGGCTATATTATAATATATCATATTAAAATACATGATTAAACTTTTGATTTTTCCACCATTTAACTGTTGTGGCTATTCCTAAGAAAACTGTATTTTGCACTTTATTAGTAGCCTATTGGCATCTTTCAACATAAATGCTGCTTAATGTTTGTGAGGTTCTGCACATTTACAATTTTGCAGGTGCAAAACTTGTTTAAAAAAAAAAAAAGCTTAGTTTGTTCGATTTTGCTATGTCTTTAAATCGTTTGTTTTGCCTTTTTATAATGTTACTAAAGGTTAGTTAGTGGGATTGTTCTCATTAACGTGTGTTACAAAGTGAGCACGTTTGTCTCTGAAGTAAATTCTGGACTACAATAGAGCAGATGGTGAACAGTGTTTTCTGTGGGACATAATGAGTCCCTTTGGGGTGGAGTTTGGACTTTTTTCACTTAGTAAACCTATAACATGCACAAAAAAAGATATATAACACAATAAAGGAAAGGGGAAAAGCCAAAAAGCATTATATTAGCACTTTAAGTAAAAATATATCTACCTTTGCCGTTTTAACATAAAAACAAATGCAGAAGAACATCGCAACTTTCATCGCAACTTTTTAGAAAAGCGGCCGCAACATCAGTCATTTTAGGCCGCAACAATCACAAAAAAGGCCCGCGAAATCCTGGAGGGCCTGGGCAGTGGATTAGGAAGAGTGTGGATGCGGCAGAACTCACTTTTCCCAACGCACAGATCTGGATTCCTATTAACTTTAACAGGAATCTAGCAGGATCAATGACCATATAATTAGCACACAAAAAAACAATAAGGTTGCTTCCTTGCCAGCAGTTTCATACAGGATCAGACCTTACTCATTGGACAGGGATTACGGGTCAAGCAACGTGGGAGAATTGGCTCACTCATTTAAATTGAGGGGGGAGAGGCACCCGGTCAACCTCTCCCGAACCAGAATTCTGGACCAATTTGAGATGTCCCTTTTACAGAGGGGTTTATCCTTTATCCCCAAGGGGGCGGGAATGGGGAGAGCCACCTGGAACCGATTGGAGATGGAGGCGGGACTTACAGAGTATCACAGGAGATTAAAACTGGTTTCTGTTTTTTTTGAAGGGGAGGAAAGAGGGAGGGCATTATTTACACCAAGTTCAGGATGGGAACCTCAGGACAGCCAGATTCCGGGGGCAGTCTTGGAAGTCATAAAAGAGGATCAAAAAACTATGAAAGGCACAAAGGAGGTAACGGAAGCATGCAACCTGTCGGAGGGTGAATGGATGGCCCTAAAAAGATTAAGGAAGGATGAATCGATAATCATCAAGCCAGCAGACAAAGGCAGCATGGTGGTGATAGTGGATAAGGAACAATACGTGAAAGAGGCAGAGAGGCAATTGATGGACCGTGAAATTTTATATGGAGATCAAGAAACCTATATATCCAGAGTCAATTCAAGTGATTAAGGAGGAGCTGCAGAGACTGTAGGAGAGGGGGATCCTGAATAAAAAACAAATCCATTACCTTAAAGGACCAGGTACACCTAGGGGGAGGAGATTCTATTTACTTCCAAAGGTCCACAAAGACAAAGCATCCTGGCCCTTTCCGGATATTCCTCCTGGAAGACCGATCGTTTCTGATTGTGGAAGTGAAAGCTATGGGATAGCAGAGCTTATTACGTCCAATTTGCTTTCCAAAAAAACACAACAGCTATTTCAGAGACACTTACCATTTTCTGGAAAAAATTAAAGGAATGAAGATCAGCCCTCAGGCTAAGCTTTTTTCCATGGATGTAGAGTCTCTTTACACTAACATTGAGACAAAGAGGGGGTTAGAGGCGGTACAGAAATGCTTTAGACGATACCTGGAGGAAGGAAGACCGGATTACGTCTTGTTAAAGCTCTTTGAGCTCAGTCTCACTAAGAATGGCTGATTCTTCCTGCAGATAAATGGGACTGCCATGGGCAAACGTTTAGCGCCAGCCTATGCGAATATCTACATGGCTGAGTGGAAGAGTCTGTGTTCCCAAAATGCAAAACTTTACCCACACAGTACTTTAGGTACTTGGATGATATCTGGGGAGTTTGGGAGGGCACGGAGAGGGATTGGAGGGAATTTGAGGAAACCCTCAACACACATCACCCATCCATCAGAATAAAGTGGGAACTGGAGACAGATAAAATTGATTTTTTGGACACTACTATTTACAAAGGGCCGAGGTTCGGGGAAACCGAAAAATTGGATGTCATGGTTTTCTTTAAGTCAATGGATACTCATGCCTTGCTACACCGAGATAGTCACCATGATAGTCACTGTTGCCTTTGGCTTGCTCAGTTGGGGATACTCAAATTAATTAACCGATCATTAATACCATTGATCGGCCCTACCAAACGTGGATGCTTTTTCCACTAAGAAACTAACGTTGTTATGTTGTTTTGATTACAGTTTTTCTCAATTGCTTTGGCACATTTTTAGAAACAGTCTTAACATTCTCTAAACTGTGAGTGTAAATGTCACAACTGTTTGCAGGAACTTCAAAACGTTATAGCATGTCTGCAAAATGTAGTTACTCACCCAAAACATTTACAGTTTTTCTCAGTCGCTTTGGTGCATTTCTTAGATCAAAAGTGCAATTCTTAAAACTACTTGTACAAATTCCAAATCATCTAGTCACTTGTGCACATCATTAAAGCAATTTCTTATTCCTTTGAACAAATTGCAATTGTATTTGCACATATTGCAATTGATAATGTACAAGTGCCAGCTTTTTTCCACATTTTCAATTGCTCATGTCATGTTGATCAAAATATAGTAGATGGTTCTCTGTTGAATAGTCTTACCCCTCAAAACATCTAGGCATTAGGTCATTGCATAAGCCATTACATGCTAAACTGTCTGTTACGACCCGGCTCAAAGTCATAACATAAAGAGGACAATACACCAAATAGATTTCAATATAGAAAAGATCATTTTATTTAAAGTTAAACAAACAATGTCTAGGGTCAAAACACAAAGTAAACCTACTCTTCAAAACAAAGTCACAAAACAAAAATGAGAGAGAGCTAGACAAGATCCAGGAGCTCCTTAAATAGGTTGCCACAGGTGCCGTTGATCTTCGTTAGGGCAATCCCGCCCTCCAAGGAGGAGTTAGGCCTGGAATTCTCACCAAGAAAAAGAAATTAAGAAAAACAGGGGCAGGGCTGTAACACCTCCACCCACAAAATATTAAATAATCTGGATTAATTAATACAAAATAAACATAATCGGACTGCCGCTGCCCAAATAAACCTCAAATTGTTGGATAGCCAAAATCAAAGCCAAAGTTTCATTCTCAATTACAGAATAGTTTCTTTGATGGACATTAAACTTTTTAGAAAAGAAACACACTGGATGTTCAACCCCGCGGTCATCGTCCTGCAAAAGAACTGCACCAACACCCTTTTCACTGGCATCCACCGCTAGTTTAAAAGGAGTCTGGAAATTTGGGGCTGACAAGATAGGAGCATTCACTAACAATGCCTTGGCATTATCAAAGGCCTGCTGACAACCGTTTGTCCACACAAAATCATTCTTTGGACTTAACAAGTCAGTGAGAGGACTCACTACACTTGCAAAATTCTCACCAAGAAAAAGAAATTAAGAAAAACAGGGGCAGGGCTGTAACACTGTCAAGCATAGTTTTACACATTTCTAGACATTTTCTACAAAAACGTGAATTGATGAATCGTGCAGGTGAAACTGACCCTCACTTATGAAGGAATGTAAAGTGTTAGTTCAACCAACAATCAACTAGTTGTCTAAATTGCCCAAAGGTGCATCTCATGAACAATCAATTGGCAAGCATATATAGACAGACCACAACACAGAGTTGCAATTTTTTAGGTCATTTAATAAGTAGCTGGATTCACGGGTCCACTCACGGAAGCTGGTCGAGGACTTGATTGGGAGGAAGGGCGGATTGGGAGACAGCTGATCTGTGACTGGAGTGTGCATGGCAGGAAGTGGATCCGGAAGCGATTCGGAAATGGAGGATGAAAATTTTGACGCGGAAGGTGAAGGGATTGGAAATAGTGAATGGAGTACAGTAGGAAATCGGAAAAGGAAGAAAAATAGAGGTAATGAATCTGAAACTGAAAGTGAGAATGGATTACAAGTGACAAGGAGAAGGAAAGAAGAGTTTAAGATATTGTTGACATTTGCTGCTGGATTGTTCAGTGTCATTAACCCACTGAAATTATCTAAAGCGATTAAGGAAAAAATAGGACTGGTTGAAAGTGTGAAGTTGAGGGATGGTAGATTGATTATATTTTGTAAGGACAGTAGACAACAGAAAAAGGCTCTAGAAATTAAAACGATCATGGGACAAGGTGTGACGTGTTCAGTTCAAGAAGAAAAGAAATGGGTTAAAGGAGTATTTACAGGGATTCCCACTGCACTGTAAAAAGTCGTTCAGTGCTATTGTCTATATGACTTAATTTTAAAAACTATATTTATTCCAATAAATTAATTTATTTTTCTTTCTTTGTTTTTTGAGTTATCAAAAAGTAAAAAGTGTGACTATTTTCGTTACTTAATAATTTCTAGAATAAAATTAATTTCATTGGACTTCACCATAAATTGATTTTACAAAACTCATTTTAAAAGTTTACATCAGACGTGTCATACGTAAAAAGACACGACCCGCCCACCTGCATCCACGGAAGAACAAGCCCGGGCGTCTGTTCCAGAAGTTTATTCGAACGGGGTTTTCTACGGAGCCGGATAATTTATACTTCACGTACCTCATCTCATGTAAGTAACTCTTTGTATTGTTAAAAGTTAGATTTTACCCTAATTAACGTGTTTGTGTTGCGCAATCGCTCTGTCGAAGACCGAAGAGCGCCAATTTCGAATGTGCTCTAACATTACTTCAAACAGTTTGTAAACTTGAGCCACATACTGTATTAATCTACATGTGTGTGCGTTGTAAGGTAACGTTATGAGTAATGTTGTCTTTTTAGTGATAGTTTAATCTTTCAGAGGTGTTTGTTACTACTTCAAAAACATTGTTGTGGCTTCGACAATTTGGGAGTAGACGCACACGAAGCCACAGCTAACGTTAGCTAAGTGATTATCGTCGGTTGGAGATTAGCTGCCAGAGCAGCAGTTAATTTGTCGAGTACACAATCCACACAATCTAACCTAAACCACATTGACGAGGGAGCAAACATTTGCCACTATGAGTGTGGGCACTGTTAGTTTGTGTGGATCAGCACATAGCCCGACATAATTTAACGTTACACCCACACCGCCCGCAGTTGCAACGGTGGTGCTCCAGGTGCAGGCCCATTTTTTTCTCCTAATCCAGCGTGCTTCACACGTGTTTGTCCTAACGTTAACAGGAAAACTTTGTATTTGTCGGCATTGTGGCACATTCACACATCTCACACCAACACTCTTTGCAGTCATTCCAGTTGTTCCACTAATATTTCGGTAAGAGAGGTTACAAGTTAACGTTACAAGTAATTTATCTAACCATCACAATTACCGGTAGTCCAAAGCTGTTTAATTATGGTAAAGCAAGCATAGTTAAGGCAAATATCCGGCATAGGTCCTCTTTCACAAAAGTGTTTGCTCACTATGTAATTATGCATAACTCGTAACCCAAATTTCATATTTGTATTGCTATGTAATTATTGGGTGCAGATGTCTAACCCCTGTCTCTTGATATATTTATATGAATTTTGTTGATGCATTTAACATTCCTTCTCCTAATATTGTAATTAGTTAACTGCCTGTAGGTGCTGTATGATGATATCAACACAAAAAATCAGTGGGGTTTTGACGTTTCAGATTATTTACAAAAATAATTTTGTGATATACGAAAGTTAATCATTCTTGTCTTGTTCAGCAGGATAATCTTCACGTGTATTTTTTAAATGTCTTTTATCAGGCTTGTATTCAAAAGGCTAGAGGTAACTAACTCTTTTTTTTTATTTTATTTTTTATTGACAGATGGGATGGCCCTGTAAATTGTGCAGCACTGTGGTACCAGGAAAGAGTGACATTTTAAAACATTATAGACTACATCATGGGACTTTTGGACACAGCCATGCCTTGCCTTGTATTCATATAGATTGCCCATGTTCTTTTAAATCCTGGAGTTCCTTCCGCTCTCACCTCTCAAGATACCACCCAGAAGCTAAATCCTTTAACTCGCCGCAAGTAAGTCTTTCATTTACCTGCCCTTTGTGTCAAAACCCTGGATTTCACAATGAAAAGGATTTTTTTGAACACATAGGTCATCATCTCAAGAATAACGAGACTGTTAAGTGTGTCTTCATAGGATGTAATCACCAAACAAATGTGTATGGGACGTTTGCAACACACAAACACCGAAACATAGAAATTGTGACTTGGACATAAGATAGTAGACTAATCTTTAAACCCCCTTAAATAAGTCAAACATTTGCTGTCTTACAGGTAAATGAGGAGTTCCGAAGATGTACTGCAGTTTCCCTGGAAGCAACGTTTATGTCACAGCTGGACAAGCACACCCCAAAGCTCCTAGAACTCTTTAGTGGCAAGGGAGGAGCAACTGGTCAACGCATCAATAACTTGTTGATGGATCTGATACAGGTAGGGCAAAATCAGTTACAAAGTTAAAAGGTACAATATTAATCAATTGAGTAGTTTGTTTTTCAGTTATCTTGCCTCTGTTTTTTTTGTTTGTTAATTAGCCCCTTTTTTCTAAATTGTCTCAAGTGTTATTACTATTAATATTTTATAATGAATAAAAAAGAAAAACTAATACAGACCTACAGTAATGATGGCATTACAGGGTTGGAGTGAATTTAACAATAAAAATAATTTATTTGTTATTGTTCAATTAACTAGGACCCAAGTGCCACTGCAATGAAGAAGAGAGATGTCACTCTGAGATGCCTCTGAGTATATGGGAGAGAGTGGACAGGAGCTTATCTCGGATTACTGTGTAAGTATTGTCTCAAAGCAGGTTTGGGTCAGTCTGGTGAACAGGTTTAAATTGTGCTGTTAAAGAGTAACTCTCGCCAAATTGCAACCTAGACTATTTTTGTTAATCTACCCAAGTCATATTTTCGTGTATAAGCATAATTAGAATAGAAACGACACTTAAGATTGACCGTATTTTCATGAAACTGCTTGAAGTATCACCAGGGGCTCTACACACAAACTCGAGCATTGAGAACATTGTTTGTGTACACAAAGTTTTCTAAAAAGAAAGGTTTTGTATGACTCACTTTATCAGTTAGTGTTTCCAGTGGGTGGAATTTTGTCAGTCAAAAGTAGTCAATCTCAGAATGCAACTTATATGCAATTAACAAGTTTGTTTGCCCATAGAATCTTTAAGATATTAGGTTAAACTTATTTGGCTTGCTGTCCACTGGAGAGGGGCTCGATGAAGCAGCTTCAACTCGAGCTCTGATATACCACCCCAGTGGCTAAATGTAGGACCTGATAATTAAAAGGGCGAGGTACCTAAGATGAAGGTGGAGTTTGGGGAGGTGGAGGGATACTGGAACAGCTGATGCTATAGGGAGAGGTAAGCGGCTGCTTATATACTCAGCTGTTGATTGAAAGATTAGATTGGCTCACTCCTCCCTAACTTACGTTTAGGAACTTCATTTAACGAGTTCGTTTGCCCATAGAATCTTTAAGATATTAGGTTAAACTTATTTGGCTTGCTGTCCACTGGAGAGGGGCTCGATGAAGCAGCTTCAACTCGAGCTCTGATATACCCCCCAAAAGTGTTGAATAAATATTTGGGACAGCAAGTTAGAATAACGTGATCAAATACAGGATGCCTAAGCTTAAAGTATTTTAACCCCCAAAAAGAGTGGAAATTGAAAGCTGTATGGAGCATGGATGGACGCTGCTGCGGCAGTGATGTTTAATGGGGCTCCTGGCTGGACTGCGTCTCCCTACTATGCCCACCATGTGGGGCTATGATTGGAGCTCCGGCGGAAGCTGTGTTTGAAAGAGTGTGTCTGCGTTCGTTGTGGAGTGAAACGACATGGGCTTGTGGAAATTTGACGGGGGTACATATCACCGCTGCACTGCTGCGGCAGTGACTTCAGAAATTACTCCTGCGGGAGTATCTTGGGACTGGAGGTTTGAGTACGAGGTTGGAGAACGCCCTGCCACATCCATGACATGGAGCTCCATGGAGTTAGAGAACATAGGGCTTCCAGATGTCACAAACGGGGAAGAAGGTCCTCGTCCCTAAAGGCAAACGGGCCACCAGTATCTGAAGCGAAACTCCCTACGCAGCAAGAGGGAGCCTACAGTATACATGGGAAATGCAGAACTACCATCCTTCTGACGCAGGGGGCGGAGATCACATAGACATAACGGCCCGTCGCGTTCGAGGGACGTACGATCCTTGGTACCTCCAGTCCTGTTTTTCGGATAGGAGGGCCCACACTGCGATCCGAACGGGAGAGCCTCCATGGTTAAAACATGAAGGATCACACAGCGATTCAGAAAGGGAGAGCCCCCACGGCGCCCGAACTGAAAGCTCATACTGCGATTCGACCGGGAGAGCTCCCGCTGCGTTTCGAAGGAGAGAGCCCGCCCATATGTATAAATAGGGAGTTCACTGGCCACTTACTCAAAATATCAGTTGGTTCACTAAACTTAAAAAAAAATAGTTGGAAAATGTTGTCTTAATTTTATTGAGTTAGATCCAAGTAACACTTTTAACAGTGTGATGTAACAGGAAAAGATTAAGAAAGGTCTTACGGGAGGCAAAGTAATTGGCGTAAAAAGACTGAAATGTAATCGAAACAATGAAAGGGGAGATAGCCTCTCGGTGATGATTAATTTTGATGAAGATAAGATACCAAGTAAAGTCTTTTTAGGATTTATGAGTTTTTTGGTTAGGCTTTACGTACCCCCGCCTCTAAGATGTTACAAATGCCAAAAGTTTGGACATGTAGCGGCTGTATGCAGAGGTAAACAAAGGTGTGCAAGATGCAGAGGAGAGCATGAAAATGGCAAATGTGAGCAAGGAGTGGATCCCAAGTGTTGTAATTGTGGAGGGGAACATAGTGTGAGATATGGAGGATGTGAGGTGAGGAAAAATGCAGCTCAAGTGCAAAATATAAGAATAAAAGAAGGATTGTCATATTCGGAGGCGGTAAAGAAAGTAGGAAAGACTTTAGAATCAGGGGATAATGGTAAAGGAATTCCTCAACAAAAGATGGAAACGGCTCAGGAAAAAACTAAAGAGAACTTTGGGATTAAGAATAAGGTGGCGTTTGTAACCTTTATAGCTGAAGTGGTAAACTGTTCTGCGCAAACAGAAAGCTGGACTGAAAGAATTAGAATAATAATAAAAGCAGCTGAAAAATATCTAGAGATTGAGGGAATCTCTGTGGAAATGATTAATGAGAGGTTAAAGGTGCAGTTAACAAATACGCAAGCAGGATGTGGTGGTTCATAATGGTGTTTTTAATATTACAGTGGAATGCGAGAAGCTTAATTGCTAATGGACAAGAGTTAAAAAAATTCATTTCTGATCTGGATAAAAGACCAGATATTATATGTATACAGGAGACTTGGCTCAAACCTCAGTTAAATTTTGTTTTACAAGGATATCAATTAATTAGGAAAGATAGGAAAAAAGGTAATGGAGGTAGAGTAGCAACATTTATAAAACATGGGGTGGGATTCAGGAATATAGAAGTGAGTGAGGATCAAGAGGTGTTAATGATGGAAGTATGGTAAGGGAATTTAGGCTGTTCGTGGAAATTTTCCCATTCATTTAAGTTGCCATTGGACGCGTAAGCACTCGGAGGGATCTCTGCATCAAATGGACGCCCATTTGCCGCTTAAGCCAATGGTGAAATGGACACTTTGCGTTTTCGTGGGGTAAGGAGTGGTAATTTACTACATTGCCCATAGGGCCATTGATGGACACCTTTAGGGGGCGATCACGCTCCACCGTGGTGTACACAGAGTGCCTATGAAGTCCACGGGGGGCCCCTATGTCCAAGAGCTGCACATACCATCCCCCTGACAGCCTACTCTGTCCACGAAGCGCCTATTTGTCCACGGATAGCCTAAATTAACCTAAGGGGGTGGGGATTGATCCTGGCCACGCCCCCTGTCCACGGACAGCCTATTCATCCCCCTGACAGCCTATTCTTCATCCTTTTGTCCACGAAGTGCCCATGGTGTCCCCTGACAGCCTACTCTGTCCACCAAGCGCCTAATTGTCCCCTGACAGCCTACTCTGTCCACGAAGCGCCTATTTGTCCACGGAAAGCCTAAATTAACCTAAGGGGGTGGGGATTGATCCCGGCAACGCCCCCTGTCCACGGACAGCCTATTCATCCCACTGACAGCCTATTCTTCATCCTTTTGTCCACGAAGTGCCCATGGTGTCCCCTGACAGCCTACTCTGTCCACCAAGCGCCTAATTGTCCCCTGACAGCCTACTCTGTCCACGAAGCGCCTATTTGTCCACGGAAAGCCTAAATTACCCTAAGGGGGTGGGGATTGATCCCGGCAACGCCCCCTGTCCACGGACAGCCTATTCATCTCCCTGACAGCCTATTCTTCATCCTTTTGTCCACGAAGTGCCCATGGTGTCCCCTGACAGCCTACTCTGTCCACCAAGCGCCTAATTGTCCCCTGACAGCCTACTCTGTCCACGAAGCGCCTAATTGTCCACGGAGAGCCTAAATTAACCTAAAGGGGTGGGGATTGATCCCGGCCACGTCCCCTGTCCACACACAGCCTATACCATCCCCCCGACAGCCTATTCTTCATCCTTTTGTCCACGAAGCGCCTAATTGTCCCCTGACAGCCTACTCTGTCCACGAAGCGCCTATTTGTCCACGGAGAGCCTAAATTAACCAAATGGGGTGGGGATTGATCCCGGCCACGCCCCCTGTCCACGGACAGCCTATTCATCCCCCTGACAGCCTGTTCTTCATCCTTTTGTCCACGAATTGCCCATGGTGTCCCCTGACAGCCTACTCTGTCCACGAAGTGCCTATTTGTCCCCTGACAGCTACTTTGTCCACGAAGTGCCCATGGTGTCCCCCAATTCGACTTGGAGCTCCAAAGTCGGGTGTGGGGGGGCACCACTGAGACCCCCTTGACCCCAGAGTATGGACCCCCAAGTCGGCTTCTTTCCTGAGATACGGCCACTTCCGGTCCAGCATTGACCGGGTGTATCTCGGAAACCAGGCCGAGTTGGAGCTCCATACTCTAGGCGTGGGGGGGTACCCATGAGACCCCCTTGACCCCAGAGTATGGAACCCAGAGTTGGCTTGGTTCCTGAGTAATGCACGGTCAAAGATGGGACTTTGACCGGGTGTATCTCAGAAACTATGCCGACTTGGAGCTCCAAACTCCGGGCATGGGTAGGCACCCATGGGCCCCCCATGACCCCGGAGTATGGAGCCCAAAGTCGGCTTGGTTCCTGAGTAATGCCCGGTCAAAGATGGGACTTTGACCGGGTGTATCTCAGAAACCACGCCGACTTGGAGCTCCAAACTCCGGGCATGGGTAGGCACCCATGGGCCCCCCATGACCCCAGATTATGGAGCCCAGAGTCGGCTTGGTTCCCGAGATATGGCTACTTCCTGTGGAACTTTGACCGGGTGTATCTCGGAAACCAGGCCGACTTGGAGCTCCAAACTCCGGGTGTGGGGGGGGGGGGTACCCATGAGACCCCCTTGACCCCAGAGTATGGAGCCCAAAGTCGGCTTGGCTTTGGAGTTACATCCGGTTAAAAAAACATCCCACCTGCAACTTATTCGACAGGGCCCCTGTGAGCTGTCCGTGGACAGTGTGATTTTATGCAAATTATGCATAATTAATGGCTATAATGTACATCACTGTGCTGTGGTGTGTCCCCTGAGTGGTGTACAGTAGGTTTGACCCCAAACAACCAAATTATTTATGAAATATGACCTTTTAATGCAGTGTCCACGGGGAGCCTACAGGGGCTCCGTCAAATAAGTTGCAGGTGGGACTTCACCACATATGGTGAAATCCCCAATTGTTTACGGGAATTGACCCGCTGAAAACGTCTAAGTCGAAAACAGCATCCCACCTGCAACTTATTTGACGCTGCCCCTGTGAGCAGTTCGTGGACAGTCCATTTTTATGCAAATTTCGCCTAATTAATAGCTATAATGTACATCACTGTGCGGGGGTGTGTCCCCTGAGTGGTGTACAGTAGGTTTGACCCCAAACAACCACATTATTTATGAAATATGACCTTTTAATGCAGTGTCCACGGGGAGCCTACAGGCGCCCTGTCAAATAAGTTGCAGGTGGGACTTCACCAACTGGAGCTTTGACCGGGTGTATCTCAGAAACCACGCCGACTTTGAGCTCCAAACTCCGGGCATGGGTAGGCACCCATGGGCCCCCCAAGACCCCAGAGTATGGAGCCCAAAGTCGGCTTGGTTCCTGAGTAATGCCCGGTCAAAGATGGGACTTTGACCGGGTGTATCTCAGAAACCACGCCGACTTTGAGCTCCAAACTCCGGGCATGGGTAGGCACCCATGGGCCCCCCATGACCCCAGAGTATGGAGCCCAAAGTCGGCTTGGTTCCTGAGTTATGCCCGGTCAAAAACAGCATCCCACCTGCAACTTATTTGACGGAGCCCCTGTGAGCAGTTCGTGGACAGTATGATTTTATGCAAATTTTGCCTAATTAATATATGTAATGTACATCAGTGTGTTGTGGTGTGTCCCCTGAGTGGTGTACAGTAGGTTTGACCCCAAACAACCACATTATTTATGAAATATGACCCTTTAATGCAGTGTCCACGGGGAGCCTACAGGGGCTCCGTCAAATAAGTTGCAGGTGGGACTTCACCACATATGGTGAAATCCCCAATTGTTTACGGGAATTGACCCGCTGAAAATGTCTAAGTCAAAAACAGCATCCCACCTGCAACTTATTTGACGGAGCCCCTGTGAGCAGTTCGTGGACAGTATGATTTTATGCAAATTTTGCCTAATTAATATATGTAATGTACATCAGTGTGTTGTGGTGTCCCCCCCCTGAGTGGTGTACAGTAGGTTTGACCCCAAACAACCACATTATTTATGAAATATGACCTTTTAATGCAGTGTCCACGGGGAGCCTACAGGCGCCCTGTCAAATAAGTTGCAGGTGGGACTTCACCACATATGGTGAAATCCCCAATTGTTTACGGGGATTGACCCGCTGAAAATGTCTAAGTCGAAAACATGATAAATGATAAATCATGGAGGGAGAGGGCCTCCATGAGCAGTCCAAGCACAGCCAGGGTGCACTTTGGCTGGGATAAATCATGGAGGGAGATAGCCTCCAGGAGCAATCCAATCCCAGCCAGGATGCACTCTGGCTGGGGATGAATCCTGGAGGGAGAGGGCCTCCAGGAGCAATCCAAGCCCAGCCAAGGTGCACTTTGGCTGGGGATAAATCAAGGAGGGAGATGGCCTCCAGGAGCAATCCAAAACCTAAGTTCAAAATGTTGAGGTGTTTGCATGACGTGGTCCCGGCTGGGTTTGAACCCATGTCCTCACCCGCAAAGGGCCCAAACCCCAAAACAAGAGTCCACACTGACCACTACCCCACAGAACATATAGCAATTTTAAGTATAATTTAAACTAAGTCACTATCTAATGCACGTACAATCACTGCATGTAGTTGGGCCCATAAAGGTCCACTGGTTTAGATTAGTTGAGTTTATGAAGACACAACCATGTTCCTGTGGAGTTCATTATGTGAATTGAGAATATTTAGATAGATAAGATTAAGAATCCATTAAGTGAAAACCATTTTTTTGTTAAAAAGATTACACATGGGCAAATATGGATTCTTTGTAGAAATTATTATGCTCTTTGTGAACTTATAAATGCATTGTTCCATTTTTTTCCACTTTGCAATAAAGGGTGTATTAGGATAGCATGTGCCAAGTTGGCCGAACCTCCAGCCATTATCACCTATACATATGCTAATGACCGAGGTTAATAGGCCATCCGGAGTCAGAGGTAAGGTCATTGCAGGAGTTCTTCACTACATTGTGGCTGTTACCTTTTATAAATGTAAGTAATTTCAACTTTATATAATGAATATTTCATCTTTATTTCACAGTTGTGCATGATCTGTTAAGACATTTTAAATGTAATAACTGAATTTTCCCATTCATAGATGTCATTGTTGGAATGCCCCATGTGCACCTCAAATGTGACTCACCTGAGGCATAATTTGAGGTCTGCACACAAGATTCTAAACCCGGAGGAGCGTCAGACACTTCTCAGGTTGGCCAGAGGACGGGTTAAACTGCGTAATCTTAGCTGCCCAGTGTGTTCCAGCAAGTATACTTTCGTTGAGAGGCACTTGATCAAACAGCACTCTGATCTAACAGTAAGTAATCTCACAACTGTCCCCCTAGCCTAACTCAAAAGCTTGTTGTTGGTCTAAGAAAGATTTTCCAATAGTTGTGTATTGTAAACATTCATTGTATCACATTGTTAATGTGTTGTTACAACTTTATTACACTAATATTACAATGTCCTTACAATCTGTTTGTTGTTGTTTTAGGCTCCTGTTGTTAGACAGCTTATCAAAGACCTCCAGTGGAAGGTGACAATGGAGGTGCTTGCTCGACTGAGGGAAACAAATCCACAGACTCCAATGGCCAGCACTTTGGATTTTGTTGTCAGCCTTAACCAGGCAGACCAAGTGCCAGCTTGCCATGATCCCCAAGTGGAGGATTCTTTTTTTGAATTGCTCGGTAAGTAAACCAACCTGCAATCTTATTTGAACATGAATATTTTGTACAGAATTGAACATTTTTTAATTTTTCCTCTTTTTTTACAGCTGAATGCATTGATCTGCCAGAGAATGAAGAAGGTGATCACCGGGCAGACGACTTACAGGATGAGTCTTTAAGTATGCAGGGTAAGTGTTAATTGGTCATGACATTCGTAATCAGGCTCTATTGTATTGTCTAAATGGACTGTTAAAACTGAAATGTTTGTTTTTACAGACACATATCCTGAGTTTGTCACCCTCAACTTGGAGGACCTCCTGGATTTGGACTAGATTGCAGGGTAAGTTTTATTTGGTCAACACATTTTTAATTAGGCTCTATTGTATTATTATATAAATGGACCGATAAAAGGAAATGTTTTGTTTTTACAGATCCTGCTCAGGACTGGGAGTCTTGGACCTCCTGTCTAGATGTCGAACACTTTTTCATTTTTATTTTATTGCACTTTTTATGTATATTTTTTTATTATGTTTATTTACTATTTACATTTTTAAAACTTTTAAAATATTTTTATTGCAAATCTTACATATTTAATAAATCGATATATATCTACATCTCTATATGTGTCTGTGTGTGTGTTTAATATCATGAGTGTATACATTTTAAGATTATTTACTCAAGCTTTACTCAACAGTGGATTACTTGAAATTATACCTGCAGACCTTGCCTAGTAAATTTTGAAGTAAGGTGCATGTAGTTGCATTGATTTACTTTAAATTATCAGCACACACCTGCTAGTATAACTTTAAGTAATTTTGCATGTAATAACAGTGGATTACTTGAAATTGTACCATCACGCCCCTAGTCAATTTCAAAGGAATTGCACTGTAATTTCCTTTAAGCTGTATTAAAATGATGCCTTCACTGGGAGGGAACTCATGAGACAATTCCTCTGTTCAGAGTTTTCACAACACACAACTCTCTAGATCACTGAACTTGCAGCATCAATCATCTGTAGATCCTGAATTTTCAACATCCAAAATGCCTGTCGAATCGTGCCCGATTTGCTGTCGTTTGTTTGCGCGCCTCGGCCAGCACTTGAAAGTGTTCCACAACGTGCAAAATGTGAAAGAAAGAAAGTTGCTTCTTTCTCTGGAGTCAGGGAGGATTAATGTCCGTCAAGGACGCTGTCCAGTGCCTGGCTGTGGCAAAGAAACATCTCGCCTGGACCGGCACTTCAAGGCCCATGTGGAATTGTCTGAGGCAGCCAGGAGTGAGTATTTGATGGTCAGTAAGCGGGGCAAAGTGCTTGATCTCTTAAGCGCACTGAGGGCTACAAATCCGGAGGTGCCAATGGTATCCACCCTTGACTTGTTACCTGAACACCCCTGGATGGAGGATAACACCGGGCCGATTTTTGATGAGCAGAACGAGGAGGAGGAGTGCACTAACGCTGCCTGTAACGTCCGGGTAGCAGCGATGAGGGCACAGATCTCGGACCTCAACCAGCAGGTAGATACTCTTACCAGTGCCCTCAAAACTGTGACTCAGCGGTACCGGGTCCTGAGCAGGAGGTCGGGATCCAAGGGTGCGGCCAGAGTCCAACAGGTGACGAAGAGACTGCTGTCTTCTCTTGGACCAGTGGAAGAGCCAGAGGCCGCTGACGAGACATCTCCTGGGTCTCCAGAGAGGCTACCCTCCACCCACGAGGAGCCCTCAGACACCCGGCCGCCCTCAGACACCCAGCCATCCTCCGTTCCCCGGGCACACTCCAGCAGAGAGGTGCAAACAAGCCAGCATCCAGGGGGGCCTGGAAGTCCACCTCACTACCCGGATCATGTCGTTGTCCTGAGTGAGTATAACATTTGCACGGTTTTAAAAAATTTTTTTGTTGTTGAGAAATGTTTTGTAAAAGATTGAAAGCAAAAAAAAAAAAAAAGTGTGAAATGTTTTGTGAAAGGCTGTGACTGCGCTGACAGTCTCTTTGCTTTCCTCTTTCTTTGTGTGCAGACTCACTGCTCGAAGAATACCGCAGGTACCAAGAAGGACCGGATCCAACATATAAATTGAAGGAAAATGTGAGCGGGAAGATCTACAGAATCAAAAAATTTCTGGGCTACATGTCAGAGGGCAAAACCAACCTAGCCAATCTTTGCTTTCTGAATGAGACGTCAAAGATACACGCGTAAGTCCTGTTCTTCTTGTGTTGTGAAGTTTGTTAAAATAGTAAAAGAGAGCGCCGCAGGGTGTTAGAAACAGCACTTTTTAAACTGACTAAACCAATGTATTATAAAAATGTAATTTTACACTCAACTTTGACCATTTACTTAAAAATATACCTTCTCACCCCCAGCATATTTTCGAGTAATTTTACATGTAATTGCTGTGAATTACCTGAGATTATACCTGCACGCACCCACTTGTAAATTTTTAAGTAACGGTGTATGCGATTACAGCGATTGACTCTAAATTATCAGCACGCCCCTACTATAATATTTTGAAGTAATTGTACATGTAACACCAGTCTGGGCTTTCTGAACTAAATGTCCAGAATGAGAGTGCAAGTTCTGTTTTTCTTGTGCTATCACAAGTTTGTTTAAGCAGTAAAACGGAGCTGTCCGTGGTCCTGAAGTCTTAAGGCTAATGATGCACGCTTCACAGCTGTAATGTAATGCTGCCAAATAGATTTCTGATGGGATGCATTTTTGAATTTTGTGTTTTTGCAGCAAACCTGATTCTGTACATGACCAGCCCATCTGTGCACTTCAAGACAGTTTGCCTATATGTGATGCTACTTTGAATTGAGCGTTTCCTGATTTCTGATGTTGTTGTTTTTTTGTTTTGTTTTTTGGTCTGTGTGCAGGTGGATCTCATACCTGAGGCAGTCCCGCATGAAGGAGACGACGGTTAGGCACTATGCCCAGAATGTTGCCCAGTTTATTGATTATATTACAGAGACACCTCCGAACTCCTGCCGCCTCAGCAAGACGGTGCTAATCGGCCTGCGCCGGGAGATGCGCCAGGTCCTCAAGAAGATGGGCAGGAGTGTGGCCATGCACCAAGTGGAGGTGAAGGCCATGAAAGAGGAGAATGTGGTTAGCAAGGCAACCCTGCAGAAGTGCCAGGAGCTTGCCAGCAAAGCCATCCCTGATATTCTGGGTAAGATTTTTTATTCAAACATGAGTTAACTGTAAAAATGTATTTGCCATTTAATTGCTGAGATTTTACTCTTTGTTTTTTTTTTGTTGTTGTTGTTGTTGTTGTTGTTGTTGTTTTTAGCCAGTTTGGAAAAGAACCCTACCTACAAGAACCTGTGGAGGTTCTACGGCTACTTTTCGGCCTTCCTGTCTTCCCTTTATGGACACAGGGGAGGCGTGTTGCAGAACATGCTGATCCAGGAGGTGCAAGGGGCTCGGTTTTCCAGCTCTGAGAAGGCACATGTCATAAACGTGAGTGTTTGTAATTTATATACAAAAATGTTCTGGGGGATCTGTTCTGTTCTTAACTGCCTTTGTTTTTTTTGTGTGTGTGATCAAGTCAGCAGTCACAAAACCAACAAGACTTTTGGACCGGCACAGATTGCCCTACTCGATTTTGAGTTTGAGTGGGCAAGACGTTTTTTGAGCATAAAAGACAAGCTGCCGGGCGGAGAGGATGCTAAATTTTTCTTTTTCACCTCCAAACCTAACCCGTGCAAAAATTTAAACGGTTATTTCCAGGAGGCATGGAAGGAAATGGAGCTCCCTGGATACCCAACCTTTACGGACATACGAACCTCCATCGCCAGCCACGTAAGTGTGTTCTCACATGAGCACATATTTTTGGTTAGCACTGTGTAATGTTTTATCTTACCGATTTGCCTTTGTTTTCCCTCTTTTCCTCTGTGTTTTTTAGGCCAAGTTCACTCACAGGGACGATGACAGGCAAAAACTGTCGAAATTTATGTGCCACGACGTCCGCACTGCCGACAAGTATTACGTCACCAACCTGACAGTGAAGCAGGCCGTAGAACATAGGAGATTATTCCAGGCAGCGCTGCAGGGAGAGGAGAGGTCACCGTCTGAACAAGAAACAAGCAAGAAGAGAAAGCGGCCCCTGAGAAAGGCACCTCGGCCCCGCAAGCGAGCTTCTCCGGACTTGACGGACGTGACGTCAACCAGCACCAGCCCAGAGGATGCTGAGAAACAGGAGTCGGGGGTGTCCACTCTGGGGTCTGAAAAGGTAAACTGATATCATGTAATGAGACTACATCCATACATGTTGTCTTGATTGGCAGACTAATGATAAATTGTTCTCCATGTATTTTTTTTGTTTGTTGACAGGATGAACCAGCAGCCAGTTCAATGACAGGCTCTGAAGAGATGGAGGCGGCAGAGGTGACAAAGGAGGAGAGGCACGGTGAAGGCACGATGAAGCTGAGGGTGGTCCTGACTCCGCTGGGCCTCAAGGCTAGACTGAGGCCCAGGCTGATCTCGCCACTAAAAGTGCGGAAAGTTGTGATGTTGGGAAAATCTAAAGATGCGGCAAAGAAAGTAAAAAAACGTATAGAAATGCGCCGTAGAAAAAGATGAATCTTTTTTAAAACACTGAGTTATTTTGTTCCCCAATATTTTTACCAGTTTACCTATTAAAGGCGATACATATTTTTCTAACATAGTTACTTTTTTTTTTTTTTTCAATTCAGTGTGTTTAAATATTATCAATCTATTGTTTCTGCTCTTTCTATATTATTATTATGTCATTATGTTGTTATTACCTTTTTTTTTCTAATAAATATACTTGCTTATTTTGGAATTTACACTTTTTGTCTGTCATCATTTTTTTCCTACAAAGGGTATTTATTGTATTTACTGTGGTAAAGTTTGATAGAACTCAGCCAAAATAATAATAATTATCAAAGATCCAGCAGCTCAAACTTTCTAAGTCTAAAACAGCATCCCACATGTAACCTGGTGACAGGGCCCCTGCCGTCTGCGGACATTTAATTTCAGAGCTAATTATTCATAATTAATAGCTATAATGTACATCAGTTATATCAGAACACTGTTATATTGTTTATAAACCACTCATTATTAACAATGACCAGTGACCTATGTAAATAAATAGTCTTAAAATGTAAACATTGTGCTATACAACACACACACACACACATACAAATTGTACAAGTCATTCATGTGTAGTCTTTACTTGCATTCAATAGTCACTTACTTTAAATTATACCTTCACTCCCCTATTCCATTTTGAAGTAACTGTACATGCATTACATAGTGACTTGCTTTAAATTATACCTTCACGCCTCTATTCCATTTCAACATGGAATAGGGGAGTGAAGATATAATTTAAAGTAACTTTACATGAGAATTTAAAGCAATTCACTATGTATCTTTGTGGGATTTTTTTTCTAATAAATATACTTGCTTGTTTTGGAATTTACACGTTTTGTCTGTAATAATTTTTTTTCCTAAAAGGGTATTTATTGTATTTACTGTGGTAAAGTTTGATAGAATCCAGCAAAAAAAGAAAAGAAAAAGAAACATTTTTTCAAAGATTCAGAACATCCTTTGTAACAATAAACATTAACAGTCAAAAGTTTGGGGTCAGTATTGATTAACTTTTTTTGGAATAAACTAACAACATCCACAATCTCTAGTCTCCAGTCACCATCCACGATCTCCAGTCCAGGCCCGGTCCAGGCTGGGTTCGAACCCACGTCCTCACGAGCAAAGGGCCTAAACCAAAAGAAAAAAAAAAGTCCACGCTGACCACTACCCCACAGAATTTCAATGTTCAAATTTCAACCATAACATCAGCCTACAGGCGCCCTGTCAAATAAGTTGCAGGTGAGCTACAAAGTTTGAATGGCTATAACTCGGGGACCCGGCGGCCTAGCGACACCAAACTCGGGTCAAAGTAGGGTCTCGAGGGGCCCTCTCCAACGGGCCCTAGCACGAGGCTCTAGCGCCCCCACGGTCCGAGATACGGGGGCCAACAGGAAAGGGTGCACTTCAGAAGGAAGGGTCCCAGAGTCTCGGGACTCTGGGGTCCGAGAGGGGCCCTAGGCACCCCTCCCCACCCCGAAGGACGACTCGCTGGGACACGCCCTTTCCGAGATATTGACCGTTTTGTCCAAAAGTCCCTTATGTATAACCGGGTGCATCTTGGGAGTTAAGCCGAGTTGGAGCTCCAAACTCCGGGCATGAGGGGTGCCCATAGGGCCCCTTCGGACCCCACCGTCCCCAGCTCGTGGGACCTTCCGTTTCCGAGATACGGCCACTTCAGGTCCAGGTTTGACCGGGTGTATCTCGGAAACCAGGCCGACCTGGAGCTCCAAACTCCAGGCGTGGATAGGTACCCATAGGCCCCCCATGACCCCAGAGTATGGAGCCCAAAGTCGGCTTGGCTTTGGAGTTACATCCGGTTAAAAAAAAACATCCCACCTGCAACTTATTCGACAGGGCCCCTGTGAGCTCTCCGTGGACAGTGTGATTTCATGAAAATTATGCATAATTAACATCTGTAATGTGCATCAGTGTGTTGTGGTGTCCCCCCCGAGTCGTGTACAGTAGGATTGACCAAAATTAACCACTTTATGTATGAAATATGACCTTTTAATGCAATGTCCCACGGGGAGCCTACAGGCGCCCTGTCAAATAAGTTGCAGGTGGGACATCCACCAAAACATCCCACCTGCAACCTATTCGACAGGGCCCCTGTGAGCTCTCCGTGGACAGTGTGATTTTATGCAAATTATGCATAATTAATATATGTACTGTACATCAGTGTGTTGTGGTGTCCCCCCCCCGAGTCGTGTACAGTAGGTTTGACCACAAAAAAGCATTTTAATTATGAAATATGACCTTTTAATGCAGTGTCCACGGGGAGCCTACAGGCGCCCTGTCAAATAAGTTGCAGGTGGGACTAGATTAGAAGGGGCCAAATAGGCTCTTCTCGGACAGAGTAAGGCCATTGGAAGAAATTTTCAGCATTTTTGACTTTGGACCCCCGTTGCGGGGCCCCTGGGGGGTCTAGAGACATGGGGTTTTTTCCATGGATGCCTGGGGAGTCCCAAGATGAGGCCAGAGGCGTTTCGTTGTCCCCAAAACTTTTTTTGAGGTCAGTGCGCAGCGTCCAAAAAATACCGTCCACCCTGTGTCAATTCAACACGGCGAGTAAGGGACTTCCCTTTATTAACAGGAAGGGAATCAAATTTTTATAATCCATGTGAAAAGTTATGTAAGAATGCGATGGAAAAAATAAGAGGTAATACTAATCAGAAGACAGTATGGTGTGGAGATTTTTATGCACATAATACATTATGGGGGAGTGTTAAAACAGACTATAATGGGTTGATAGTGGAAGAAATGCTAGATTGGGGACGGTTAGTATGTATTAATAATGGAAATATAACAAGAATAGATGTGAGTAATGGGCGTAATTCAGCGTTAGATATAACTCTAGTTTCAGAAAATCTAGCTAGAAAATGTGCATGGAATGTAAGCAAGCAAAGTTCATTGGGAAGTGATCACTATCCAGTATGGTGTCAAATTGGTGTGGATATTGTACAAACCGTGGGGGAGAGAATGCCAAGATGGAAATTTTGCTAATTGGGAGCTTTTTAAAGAACTGTGTAATAACAAAATGAATGAAATGGGAGAAATTGAAGAAATAGAAGAGTTAAGTATGGAAATAACTAAAGTGTTAAGAAATACGGCAGAGGAAGTAATAGGAAAAAAGAAAACTATAAGTAGTAGAAAAGCAGTCCCATGGTGGAATGAAAAATGTAGTAAGGCAGTAAGGGAAAGAAATAAAGCAATGAAAAAAGCCAGAAAATCGGTATTGTTTGATTATATTATTTTTAAGAGAGCTCAGGCTATGGTAAGGAGAGAAATAAGAATAGCAAAAAAAATTTACTGGAGGGAATATTGTAATAAAATAGGGGAAGACATTGAAATAAATGATGTTTGGAACATGATTAGAAAGATGGGAGGGATCCAGAGAAATAATAATATTCCAGTTTTAGTAGGAAATGGGAAAATAGCGATAAAAGATAGTGATAAAGCAGAGATGTTAGTGGAAGCATTTGTAAAGGTGCATAGTAATGATAATATTACAGATAATATGAAGTATAGGGAACAGAAAGTGAAAGAGAATGAGCATATATATGAAAAGAAGATTACATCAGGAAGTAGCTTAGACTCAAAATTTACTTTATATGAATTAAAGAGAGCACTTGCAGGGGTTAAACATACTTCACCAGGAAAGGATGAAATATGTTGAGATGATTAAGCAATTGTCAGATGTATCATTGAATATAATTTTAAGACTTTTTAATAAAATTTGGGATTTAGGGAATATGCCTGTGAATTGGAAACATGGAGTAATAGTTCCAATCGCTAAACCTGGAAAAGACCATTCCCAGCCAGTTAGTTATAGACCTATTGCGTTGACATCTAATTTGTGCAAACTTATGGAACGGATGGTTATGAATAGGTTGACGTATGAAATGGAGAGTAAAAGCATTCTGTCAGCATGTCAAAGCGGATTTAGAAAAGGGAGAAATACGATGGACTCAATTCTGAGTTTGGAGGCGGAAATTCGAAAAGCTCAAATTAATAAAGAAATGTTGATGGGAGTATTTTTCGATGTTGAAAAGGCTTATGATATGTTGTGGAAAGAAGGGCTGTTAATGAAATTGGAAAGTTTGGGAATTGAGGGAAAAATGTATAACTGGATTTCTAGTTCGGAAAGAACTGGATTTCTAACTGGAAGAACGATTCAAGTTAGAGTGGGGTCTGAATACTCTAGGATTCTCTCAATTGAGAATGGAACTCCCCAGGGAAGTGTGAGCAGCCCTATTCTTTTTAACTTAATGATTAGTGACATATTTAGTAATATTGAGGCTGGAATAGGAAGATCATTGTATGCAGACGACGGGGCATTATGGAAAAGGGGACGTAATATGTTGTTTGTAGAAAATAAAATGCAAAAAGCAGTGAAGGAGGTGGTGAAATGGGCAAATAGTTGGGGTTTCCGGTTTTCTGTGGTAAAGACACCAGTAATTTGTTTTTCAAATAAGAAAAGTAATCCTAAGTTAAATATTAAAATGTAATCAAATAGGTGACTGATGCACCATCATTTTCTCCCTACTATTTACGTCCATTTAAGACATAATTGTGTTTAAGTGAATAAACTGTGTTTCTCAGAGCTGGTCATTTTGACATCTTTATGTATATTTGATAGTTTAGGACACACGAAGCCCAAAGTAAAGTATACTTTTCTTGTCTCGTTGCAGTCCGTTTCAGAGAGCGCACCGCCTTGTGAACAGCGTCTCTTGCGCAGGTTTTTGTGTTTTTAATCGCCATTTTTTTTATCTAGCAACAGTAGAGACAGCATTTTGCAACAATCGCCGATCGTGCTGATTCTGACGGTAGGCTATACGTTTGGGTTTTAGGAAGAACTGACAGTGCACCGCTGTGAAGTGAAGGAAGTTGCGCTGGAAAGATCATGCGTCTCGTTTTTAACGGTTTTATCTCAAATATCTTTTTTTTTATAATCTTTGGAAGCCGAAATCTAAAATAAAATTAGAATAATATTCCAGATCTAAAGTGTAACCACGTTTGAATGTTTAGTTCTGTCCTCATTGTCACTCATTAAGCAAGGGCTGTCGTGTTGTGCGCGCTGTGGCTCCGCGTGAGAGATCGCTCTCTCTCTCTTCTGAACTGCGAATATCAAATTTGCATCACAGACAAATGGTTTAATTAAAATATAGTTTATATATAGAAATGGCTGGCGAGATAAACATGTTCAAGATAACGTCTTTATAGGAATAATAAATAGTAGCCTACGTGTATTTTCTTAATTTCTCCAGTAGGCTACCGACAGCAGAACCGATAACGTCCGAGCTTATCGATACAGTGGTCTTTCAAAATTCAGCACCGGGGCCCGTTTAATACCGGGTTTCGGTAACCATCCCTACTTACAGGGCCATACAACACCAAGCATCTACTAAATTTTTTAGAGACTCTCTACAGGGCTCTCATCCCTGATGATGAGAGGGGTCTGTTTAGAGAGGATTTGCCAAAGTATGTGGTCATTTGTGATAATGTGAGTTTCCATCGATCAAACATCATAAGGCAATGGTTTGTGACCCACCAGAGGATGCTCATAGAATTCCTTATGCACCATTCCTTAACCCAATTGAGGAGTTCTTTTCAGCATGGAGATGGAAGGTGTACGATCGTCAGCCACACACACACATGACATGACCCTGCTGCAATGGATGCAGCATGTGAGGACATCACAGTAGACGCCTGCAGAGGATGGATAAGGCATTCCAAAAGATTCTTTCCACGTTGCATTGCAAGGACTTATTATTTTGCACATGTATGAGAAAAACTGTAATTCATGCTTCAAAACCTAGTTATTGTGTCAATAATTTGGCCAAGGCCACCAAAATCTAAAGTATTTTTGTCATTGTGTGAGCCACACTGGTCAAAATGTTTAGTTGTTTTTTCACCACAACAGTCAGCCATGAAAATTAAGGGTTTACTGTAAACAAATCTCATATTTGTTGAGGAAAGTCAATAGTATGTAGAAAAAAAAGTCTATGAACATTTGTATTTTTACAGTGTTTATTTTTGTACTTCATGTGTACACTCACCGGCCACTTTATTAGGTACCCCATGCTAGTAACGGGTTGGACCCCCTTTTGCCTTCAGAACTGCCTCAATTCTTCGTGGCATAGATTCAACAAGGTGCTGGAAGCATTCCTCAGGGAGTTTGGTCCATATTGACATGATGGCATCACACAGTTGCCACAGATTTGTCGGCTGCACATCCATGATGCGAATCTCCCGTTCCACCACATCCCAAAGATGCTCTATTGGATTGAGATCTGGTGACTGTGGAGGCCATTTGAGTACAGCGAACTCATTGTCATGTTCAAGAAACCAGTCTGAGATGATTCCAGCTTTATGACATGGCGCATTATCCTGCTGAAAGTAGCCATCAGAAGTTGGGTACATTGTGGTCATAAAGGGATGGACATGGTCAGCAACAATACTCAGGTAGGCTGTGGCGTTGCAACGATGCTCAATTGGTACCAAGGGGCCCAAAGAGTGCCAAGAAAATATTCCCCACACCATGACACCACCACCACCAGCCTGAACCGTTGATACAAGGCAGGATGGATCCATGCTTTCATGTTGTAGACGCCAAATTCTGACCCTACCATCCGAATGTCGCAGCAGAAATCGAGACTCATCAGACCAGGCAACGTTTTTCCAATCTTCTATTGTCCAATTTCGATGAGCTTGTGCAAATTGTAGCCTCAGTTTCCTGTTCTTAGCTGAAAGGAGTGGCACCCGGTGTGGTCTTCTGCTGCTGTAGCCCATCTGCCTCAAAGTTCGACGTACTGTGCGTTCAGAGATGCTCTTCTGCCCACCTTGGTTGTAACAGGTGGTTATTTGAGTCACTGTTGCCCTTCTATCAGCTCGAACCAGTCTGGCCATTCTCCTCTGACCTCTGGCATCAACAAGGCATTTCCGCCCACAGAACTGCCGCTCACTGGATGTTTTTTCTTTTTCGGACCATTCTCTGTAAACCCTAGAGATGGTTGTGCGTGAAAATCCCAGTAGATTAGCAGTTTCTGAAATACTCAGACCAGCCCTTCTGGCACCAACAATCATGCCACGTTCAAAGTCACTCAAATCACCTTTCTTCCCCATACTGATACTCGGTTTGAACTGCAGGAGATTGTCTTGACCATGTCTACATGCCTAAATGCACTGAGTTGCCGCCATGTGATTGGCTGCTTAGAAATTAAGTGTTAAGGAGCAGTTGGACAGGTGTACCTAATAAAGTGGCCGGTGAGTGCATATGTATATATATATATATATATATATATATATATATGTATATATATATATATATATATACTCCCAAAGTTAAATGGTTAAATGGTTGATTCATAGTAGAGGTAATTAGCAATTAGATTGCGAATGCAATTAGAGGTCATGTGCCAATTTAGCAAACATTACAAACAATGTCAATGTCAGATATATTTTAGAATATACATTCATGTATACTAATTATGATAATTGAATAGATCGTTTTGAATGTGATGGCTTACACAATAAAAAATGTCTGAGAAGTTCTGAAGTGTTTGACTGTAAGTGAGAAGAGTCATCAGTTTTGATCAACAAGCCATATGCAATTATTTGTTGTCCAAACTGCAGACAGTTGTATGTACTCTTTGCACACATGTGCCAAAGCATTTGCAATTTGCTCAAATCAATAAGAAATTCCAAGCTGATGTGAAAAAGAAGCGAATTGTTCAGAGATCTGAACTTAATGTTTTGGGAAATAAAAAAAAACATTTGAGAACTGAGCCAAAGCAATTGAGAAAAACTGTAATACTGTGAAGCTGCTTTGATACAATCTGAATTGTGAAAAGCGCTATATAAATATATTTGACTTGACCATGACATACATGTGTTCAAGGGAATAGTAAAATCCCAACTCCTGAGATCCCGTCGGATCTGCACAAGAGAAATTGATAGGATTGAGGCCATTCAAATTCTGGGTAAAGCCCTTAGGGGCAGGGGTTATTCTAGACCATTCTTAAGGAGGATAATTAAAGAGGAGGAAAGAGGCTCTGTAGGGGAGAAGAAAGCTCAGACCACAAAGAAGAGGGTTCTTCCCTTTATTTTGGAGTTTTCAAAGATGAACAAGACCTTGGTGACAATAGTTCCTTGAGGGATGAGGTGGTGGGAAAACAATACAGGATCATAGCAGCCTACAAACGCAGGGAGAACCTAAAGGACATGCTGGTACACAGTAGAATGATTTCAGTCAATAAACAGGCCCCATCCAAGACCCACGGCACTCTATCAGAGGTGCGCAGAGAACAGTGTACAGGATTACACAAGCCATTCCGTTGAACCAGAAAAACTGTATTTATTTAATCCGGTGTTCCTGGTGTGGGAAAAGATATGTGGGGGAGACCAAGAACTCAATGCTCATGAGGATGTGGGGTCACAGATATGTAGTGCGAAGAGGGATCCAACGAGGAGGGCACCTGGTCCCGCATTTTCGTAGACATGGACTCCAAAATTTTAAAATATGTGGACTAGAGCACAATCCGGATTGGGAGAAGAGGGATAGACTCAGAAGGGAACGATTCTGGATTAGGAAATTGGGAACAAAGTTTCCTAAAGGATTAAACATTAGGTAAATCAAAATAAAGGAGGTTGAAATGGTTTTGGATGAGTTTTTTTTAGCCAAATTATGTATACCTTAATCCTGTACCTTCACTATCCCTCACAAAGTTTTATTTGGGGGGATTTCTTTTAAAACTTAGTTCTCATAGGTAGGAAACGTAATTAGTATATAATATGGCTATCCCTTTACTGATATAGATAGCCAAATGTAACCCTCATAGGGGATTAGGCCCAAGATTCTTTAACATACCTTGTGGCTAGGGTTGCCAACTTTCTGAAATAGAAATAAGGTGGCTTTTCCACTGGGCTCGTTTGATGCGGTCTGAGCCCGAGCGTGATTGTTCCCGGCGCCCCCCGCAGCGTTGGTCTGGTTTCACACTCAACTTGATTCTATCGAACCCTGGTGCATTTGCGTGCATCTTACGTCATCGCAAACGTGCACGGCGCATGATAGAAAACAGAACGTGGGTCAATATATTGTGTTTTATTAATTCTGTGCTATTATGCGCAGCTGAGTGAACAATACAGGTTTACTGTGTGTTTGTCACATAAGCTGGCTTTCTGCTGCTTGCAAACAGACTCTTTTGAGGAGACAGTAGATTTCAAAATTTGTTGCCCTGATTCCACGCGATATGCGCGAATACAATGCAGGCTCAGTGTATCCAAGGTAAATCAACAACACTATCATCCCTTACATGTGTTTTATTTAACTAAATACATCACAATCAGTTAAAACGCATGCGCAGGTCACTTTACTTCCTGAACAAGTGCGCACCCGAGTCCGTGTTGCTTGCACATTCACGCGAGCCGCGGCACGGTTCGGGAGCAACCAAACTCAGACCACCTCCTCCAGGTAGTCTCGGGTTCGGTTCCCCAGTGCGCACCTGGGTCCCATGACAGCATTCATGGACAGCGATTTTTCATGCGAACCGTGCCCCGTTCCGAACTAAACTGCCAGTGTGAAAGCCCCCTAAAATGACATGCCCCCACGGAAGAAATTTTTGAAAAGTAACCCTTGAAATTATGACTTCTGGTGGATATTGTATGCTATCATACATTATTGCATATTATATTACAACTTATTACGCCTATATATTTATAGAATAGCAAAGTAGGCCTAATCAATATACAAGACTGAACCACATATAAAGGCTATCATGATAATTTTGCCAACAATGAACCATGGATTTGTTTAGTTTATAATACGTTTTATTTTTAACTTAAACAAATACAACATATTATATTCAAAACTCATCGGCTTACAGACTGCATTTAAAGAAAAATAAACAACAGTTTTCTGTAGCCTTGTGCGAACTTATTGTCAGTCACACTGATTTGTCGTCAACGTTGCTACGATAAGTGACTCACAATGACTAACGACCAATTAAAAGGCCATTCTCTGATGATGTGCCAAGATGTTAAAAACGCTACGCGGCTAGACAAACAGGGGGAGAAATCTGTCTATGGGAGAAATTAGTATCTACCGCATCGTCGTTTTTTTCTTCTTATCATAGCCTAAATGTTTTCGTTCATAGTCTGTCTGACATATATTAGAAGCTATATGTCTGTCATGGATTTGCTTGCAATTGATTCTCAAAAATACGGAACAAAGTGCGCTCCGTATCAGTTCAATACGGAACAAGACTTTTATGTGTCAAATACGGGACGATTCCGTATTATACGGAACGGTTGGCAACCCTACTTGTGGCAATGAAGAGAATCTGTGCCACGAGTCACGACATTGTTTGTTTACTTTCACTTTCTTGTTTGTACAAATGGGTGGAGTATGTCAATTAACGTTAATCACGGAAGGAAATTGAATACAAGGAAGTGTCGTACCTGGGAAAGGCGCGTCATCCGTTTGTGTGCTTTGAGAAGTTTTTGCCAGTGTGATCGTGATGGATTATTGGGGAAAGACGGCCGCTTGTCAATCTGTTGCTTCCTGTGTTTGAAGTCTGGTGCGTCGCAAAATTCAGTGCACTTCCAGACTCACTGATCTTGAGCTGTTCTTAAGACAAGCCAGAGCTGCTTATCCGCCTATCCTGGTGTCGAAGAGGACACGCGATACTCACTAAATTGCTTCTAGCCTGCAAATGTGGTCAGTACCTCTGCTCCGCCATTACAACCATTATTATACGCGCGCACACCCACTCGCATTTCCCTTTCGCACATTCTGTGTGCTTAGTTTGTTTTCATAAATTATTGCTACCTGTTAAAATTATTGTCTGATGTTGGTGATTTACGACGAGATGAATTGAGATATTTATCAAATGTTTACTTTTTTCTCTTTTCCTTTATTATGGACAATTTATGAATGAATGTGGACATGTATCTGCCAACGTGGATTAGCGTGATGCCGCGCGGTTGAGATGAGATCTATCTGCACGGATTACAAAAAACAGAGATGAGATCTATCTGAACGTCATTGTTTTTTATTGTTTTTTATTGTTTTTGTTTATTTATTTCAATTTCTCTTTTGTTATTATTATGACCAGTATACAACTTAAGAATAAATATCCCTTGTGAACTGACTTTTTTTGGGATTATTACTATAATTTTGTTGTGTAACAGGTGGTTACTTTTTGGCCATCCTCGGTTGATTTGGGAAGTAATTTATTTGTATTAGGGCGGCTACCACCGTTACAACCTAAGCCTACCCCTCATAGGAGGGAGACTTAAGTAGGATACAATGGGATTCCCTGTACCTTTAGAATTTTACCAAATTCTTTAAACATATCTAAAACCTACCCCTCACAGGAGGTGAATCACTAATCTTGATGTTCAGTGTTTGTTGAATTACTAATTGTAAATGTGCAGGTATTCTGTACTCATACATTTAGTTAATTAACATAAATTGACTGTAAATTTGCTATCATCAAGTACTTAAATAGAGATGTCAAAGTTGTGAAATTGGATCTGTACAAATAAAAATTAAAACTAAATTTACAAACATTTGTATTTGAATTTATGTACTTATTGCATTTTTATACATAATTTCATTGTTATTTTACACAGAAAAACTATATATTAAAAGAAAATGACTGTAGATAGACAGCATTATTATATAAAATAACTTTATAAAACCCTAAACTTACAGTTTAACTTGAAAGTTAAATGTCTTTATAATGTAATTTGACAATTTATCCGGTTTCCATGGTTTAATGAGCCATTATCAACAGTAATATTCTGTAATTTAATCAATTTTGACTAAAGTAGATTCTGTATTTTTACGGTTTTTGCATGTAATTTTGTGAAATGGTTATTTGGTGTAATTTAACGGAATCCGTCTGGAAACTTTGCTGCCAGAGATTTACCGTTTTTTACGGGATTTTTTTTTACAGTGTGAACAGGGAAGAAGCTTAATATATCAAAAGTATATCTACCATTTTGTAACCTCTTTTTAATGAATTTTCCTGTATTACAGATTTGTGACAAGGAACCAGACAAATCACTTTATATCTCTACTCACAGCAATGAGGAAGAAGATAGATACTTCACATGTTCTTTGCCATGTCAGCCGTGTTTCTTTTTTATTGAACAAAAAGAGTGACAAAAACTAAGACAACACCAGAAAGGCAGACTTTTTCAAAGGACTTCAGTGGACTAGTGTCATTACTAAGGGCATCAGGTCTATTCATCCCCACTGCAGCTTTGGGTTTAAGAGACAGTGTGAAAACCCTGCAGTCACAGACACTGGCACCAGTTTTTACATGTATGGCCTACTGTCGTTTCAAAGATTGCCCAGTCACTGTACATGTGGAAGTTACGAATGAAAACACCCTAAAAGCAGAAGTGTTTTTTTCTGGAGGTGAGGTGTACCATAACACCAAGGAACTGCGTAAAATACCAGTGCGTCCAGGTGCACGACAGTCAGCAGAAGTCGTCCTTGAAACCAAGTTACCCCGGAGTTTATATTTGGAGTCAATGCAAAGAATTCCACCAATTGTCATTGATTCAGGTTGCAGGGATGATGCTCCATCCAAAGAGGTCCTTAAGAACATTGCACAGAGTGAAAGAAAAAAACCCGACGTCATTCTGATGAGCTCACAAACTTAAAAACCATGATTGACGAACAGCGTGGCACAGACAATGATGTGTTGCAGAGGGTAATGATGCTATGCTCTGGTCAAAAAAGAGCCTCTCTGTCTTCTACAAAAGATGCAAGGAGGACATAGTGTACCTGAACGCCACAGGGAGTATAATTCCAAAAGAAGGAGCAGAAAGTCAAGAGCAAGAAATCCCTCCAAGGGTGCATCACCTTTACCTGTGGACACCTCACATGTGACCACACAACATCTTCTGTGACCTACTTCCTGCAGGCTTTTCAGACAGATCTTGTCAGGATGTATGGAAATGGGGCAAACAAAAGGCCGGCTATGATCACATGTGATGGCTCCCTTATGCTCATGCAGTTCATTTCTATTGCATTCTGCAGAACAGGTCTGGAGGATCTGCTGCAAAAGTACTTTCTTCTCATCATTGGGGAATATCCTGCAGACTCATTTGACCTCCCCATTCTTCATAGATGTAAAGTCACATAATGAAGAATGCCAAGGATCTTTGCAAGACACAGTACATATATATTTTTTAGTATGATTACTTTATATTCAGTTTGAAATTAAATGCATGATTATAATAATCTTTGTTTTCGATTGCTTTCTTTGTAGAATTCCCCAACACTACAAGCTTGCAATGTACATATTTGGGCTTCTTGCATGTAGTACAACGCTGAAAGAGATGGGTGAGGTGCTTTCTAGTTCAGCAGTCCCTGCAGTGGACCAAATGTTGCAAAGCACTACAAACATCTGCAGTGGCTTTTGCAGCAAAGGCGGACATTTGATCTGGATGAGAAAAACGTTCCGGGTTACTTGACTGTATCCCTTTCCCCTGAAAAAGCGGAACGAGATGCTGCGCTGCATAGCGCATTGGGAACGTCTTTAATCGTGACCTGCTGTGAATATATAGTGTGTGAACACGTCGATAGGATCGACCCGGAGGTAATATAGCCTCGGTCGGTGACGTCATCGGCGCGCACCCGCGACACAAGGCTATAATTAGATGAACCACAGGTGCATCATCAGGATATTTTGTCTGAAGAGCAGTCCTGGGACATCATCAGCACGGCAATGCAGCGCAGCATCTCATTCCGCTTTTTCAGGGAACAGGGTTACAGTCAAGTAACCCGTAACGTTCCCTTTCAAAAGCACCAGCCTGCCGCATCACAAACAAATTGCAAGGGAGGAACCTCTTGCCAAGGCAGTAGAGGAGGCGACCCCTCGGGTGGAGTGAGCCCCCTTGCCGAAGCTTGGCTGCGCGCCTCATGGGCAAGAGCAATAATATCCCTGACACCCCATGCAGCATCCCATGTGACACCCTTGTTGCTGCCCCCATAACAAACGAACAGTTGCTCTGACATACGCCACTGGCTGGTGCGGTGGACCTAAGTCTGAAGAGCACGGACTGGACAGCGTCTGTGAGATCTCTCCAGCTCTGGCGTCATGAACGGTGGAGGGCAGAAGGCCCCAAGAGTGACCGGATGTACAGCCGAGAAATGTACCTTAGGCAGGTAATTAGGATGAGGATGCAAAATCAGTTTCACCATTCTTGGGGCAAAGTCTAAGCAGGATGGCGATATTGACAGAGCCTGCATGTACCTGATTCTTTTTAGAGAGGTAATAGCCAAAAGAAAAACCATCTTTAGGGCCAGAAGTTTGTCACACGCCGACTCTAGAGGTTCAAAGCGGATCTCAACCAGACCCACAAGGACTATATAGCTAAGTCCCACGACGGGATCTTGGTTCTTACGGGAGGCCTCAGTCGTCTGACCCCATGAATAAAGCAAGCGAGCAGAGGATGTCTCGCGAGTGGCACCCCGTCAACCAAGGCGTGGCAAGCCGAAAGATCGGCCACATAAACCTTGAGAGGTGGGGCATGTGCCTGTTGATAATTTTTCCTGCAGGAAATCCAGAACTGAAGCAATCTGGCAGTTGACCGGATCTGCATTATGTACAACACACCACCTTTCAAAGACACCCCATTTGTTGGCATAACTCTTTCTAGTGGAGGAAGCCCTAGCACTTAGAATGGTCTCAATGTCAGGTGAAAGCCCAGTGTCCCTCAGTTGGTACCCATCAGGGGCCAAGCATGAAGGTTTCACAGGTCGGGCCTGGGATGGAATATCGTGTTCTCCACCTGGGACAGAAGGTCCCTGCTCTCTGGAATCGCCCATGGCGAGCCGTCGAGGAGAGATATGATCTCCGAGAACCATACTCTGTTCGGCCAAAGCGGCGCTATCAGTAAGAGGCAAGACCCTTACTGGCAAACTCTGGCTAGAACTCCCAGGAGCAGAGCCACTGGAAGAAATGCCCTGGAATGTACACTGCCCTGAGTGACAGGAACTTCTCCTGGGGCTAGAGAAAATCTGCCTCGCTATTCTGTTCAGATTGCATGAGTGCAGACCTCCCTGGTGATTATGTAAGAGACTGCTGCTGTGTTGTCCCCCCTCACTAGGACAGCCTCTCAACTGAGGGAGAAAATATTTCAGGGCCAGAAATACATATTCCATCAATTTGAGACAATTGATTTGTCAGTCAAGATGATGCCTCCCCAGATCCCCTGGTCTGGACGACCACTTAAGACCACTACCCAGCCCGACAGGGAGGCGTCTGTCGGTAGCATTCTGCGACGGCAAGACTGACCAAGAGTGGGACCCAAGGTGAGGAACCGGGGTCTGAACCACGTAGAAAGGGAACGAAGCCACAGCGCGTAACCCTTACCATAAACATGAATTTTAGAAAGTACACGAAGCGTTCAGCGCGTGACTTACCATAAACATGGATTTTTAGAAAGGACACGAAGCACTCAGCGGGTGCTCTCGCTTTTATTTGCCCTTGGGGATTGTATAGTGATTTTGAGCCACAACTGAAGTGGTCTCAAGTGCAAAAGGCCCAGAAGGATCCCTGTGGACGCAGATGCCATGAGACTTATGTAATGTCCTGACCTAGCCAGATGTTGCTTTAGGGTGTTTAAAAATGGTCTTGACACAAGCGGGGGACAGGTGTTCCCCGGATGGTGACAGAGTCCCATTTAACCCCCAAGCACCTTATCCTCTGGGGAGGAGACTGAACGCTTTTCTTGGCATTGCAACTCAGCCCCATATAGAGAAGATGAGCGAGGATCGATCTAGATGTCGAAGCGCAAGCTCTTGAGACTGGGCCAGTATGAGCCAATCGTCTATGTAACATGGCTAGGTCGAATGGAAGGACCCGGAAATGGTAAGCTTCACCCCCCCCCCCGCGCCTATTCCTGTTTCATGGTAGTGGGAATCACACCGTTAAAACGAGGGGGGCAACATTCCTTTTTACTGTCTTCAGGAAACAAAAACGAAATACCCAGCAGTAGCTTTTCACGCTGCCAACATCTCTTTAATACTTCCTGTTAGGGGAATGTTAAACATTCTTCATCCTGGGCAATAACAGAAAACAAAAGAACCTTCAACATTTCGCTGGAAACCACTGCCCCCCGAATCACTTTTTGCCCCTCGAATAATTAAAAATTTTTTCAGATCTTCTTGATATGCCTGCAACACTGCCATAGTGTGCAAAAAAGCACCAGTCTGACCCCCACCAGCGAGGATGTTATTATACACGACTTGGTGGGGAGTGCTGACTGCTTAAATGACGATGAGGCCCAGAGAAGAGATAGCATCGTGAACCACATGCCCCTGCACCCACAATAGTCTAACAGATTGACGTAGAGGGCACAAAGATGCACGAAGAATAAGGTTTTCCCCATGCACAAGTTAACATCATGGAGATCCTCAAGGAGGGCAGTTTAGCTGTAATCTGGCCACAGCACGAGTCACCACCTCGAGTAACCTCTCACATGCTTTATAATAACGAGAGAAGTGCTCGGAGGCAGGGCCGGAAATCGCGGGGGGGTCGGGACCCCCCATCTGAGGGTTGCCCCCCTAAAATATCAATAAAATATGTATTGTAAATAATATAAATGATATATACTTAAAATAGTTGTGCAAATATTCTAACAATACAAATGCAAACGGGGCAAAAAAAAAAAAAAAAACGGTTTTAAACATTTTGAGTCCCCCCTCCCTTGCCTCACAGTGCTTTGGTCCACTGCCTACTCCCCTTTTACCTCACCACCGACACGCACAGAGTCCGGTGGGAAAGAACAAAGTTGAGTAGGTGTGGAACTCCAGTAAGTCAATGCTATTTTATTCACTTTAAACATCGATTGAAGTGATTGTTTTCTTTAATATAGACGACGCGGATTCATTAATAAATAATTGAAAAGAATTATGATTGTGTACCAATGTATTTTTGTCACCAATGTAGTAGATCGCTATGTTAGCGATTATAACGTTTACCCTTGTTTCATACCGTCTATGCGTTTACCTAGCTTGTTTAACCTCTTAGCCAGCGCCTAATACAAATGACTGTAGCTCTTAAACCATATTGTCCACATTCATAACTAATATTTTTTTTAAACTAGACACTTGAAACTTTGTTACCCAAGAGTCATAATACCTCAATGTAGCATAGGAACAGAGTAAATCAAGAAAAAATGTTACTTGAAAGTGACTCACGATTTCTTTGACTGAACTTAATTTAGGGAAAATTTTATCAGACTTATGATAAAGGCCTGAAAACCCCATAAATATAATACTGAATGTCTGACCATGTTTTGATTCAAATTTGAAGATGATACTCTCAAAAATGTAGTTTCTGTAAGCTTTTATTCAAGAAAAGTCTAGGTGTTTTTGCACACTCCAAATGGACACCTGATAACCAAAATGACAAAGGAGTAAACACTACATACTACATACATGTATATAAAGTCATAATCAATTGTCAATTATCCTCATATAACCTCCTCCAAAAACACTCAACACCACAAAAAAATCTTCTTAAATTGACGATCCATGATGTCGACTATAAAGGTTGATTATCGATATCAAATATAAAGTTGGAGAAAATCCGTGCGTTGAAACAAGCTCCGTGTAGCAAAACAATGACTAATCTGTGCACGCTGTGCGTAAAATGACGAAAGAGGGAACAAATTTGTATTAGACAAATCTGTTTAGTAAACTATGCAAACTGTCAATCATTCACTGCAATCGTGTTATAGTTGGTTAATCCTCACATCCGTCAAAACTTTGCGGACCAGACATTGGTTGGCTTTTATCCAGTCAAAAACCGAGGTGCGAGAGTGACAGGTCCCGCAGCCTGTCGCAGCGCTCCCTTGATATTTTTGTCATTACTAAGGCCGTGATTGAAGGAGAGAAACACGGAATGACCCATTTTATCGACAAGTCCAAATTACAGGGGAGATATGTTTTTTTGAACATTGGAATACAAATTAGAATCGATATTTCATTGAAAGTGAACATGATGGATTACTCTAACTGGAAGCGCTCATAAAAACAAAAGGAGGATTATGTTTATTTCCCTATTTTTTCATTGTTTTGGATTACAAAGTGGGATGCATTTTGAAAAGTAGACCCATACATTGAAATGTATGCTGGTGTTTCTTGGATTCGTCCGAACTGATCTGAACCATATGAGATGAAAAAAGTATTGCCGTTAATTTTGTTTATATTTACAGGGTCGGTCTGTCAGCATTTAATTTAACCCTTTCCTCTCTGGTGTATTGATTGCAAAAACAAGTTCAGAACGTGATTCTTGAGTGTTTTAGCTTTCAAATGATGCATAGTTTATGACAGTTGATTGAAAATTTGTTATAAAACAAAAGATAATAAAATTATAGACACACCCCTACGCCCCACTGCTATAGTAAGCGGTTAATACGTAGTATTTCCCTCACACACAGACACAAACACACACACCCATAGAGTGTACGCAGACTACGTGATGTAGTCTTGCAGATTATTAGACTAACGTTAGTGCCGGTGCGCATTTATATTTTCATGCTTTCATTGTGATTTAGTCAGTTCATGTAATTATAACTTTTATAAGTCCAAATTAAACATGATTTAATGACTTGTAAATGTAAGTACAGATTGATGGCCTAAGACACGAAACGAGCGGTTTGTATGAGAAAACGAACAGTATTTATATCGTTTTTACCTCTTGTAACCACAGCCACATCCAAGTGATCTGAGGGCGCGGGCGCTTCAGTCTGCGCAAGTGCCGGAAGTGATGTACTTACATTTACGAGTCATTAAATCATGTTTAATTTGGACTTCTCTGTGCATGCTCTTTGAGGTGGTGACCATAGACCTGCATTTTATGACTGACAGACAAGAACGGTTTGACCTAAAAATATCAAAAGTATATCAAAAAGACATGCCCTTGAGGTAAGTTAAAACATACCTAAAATTTATTTCAAAGTGAACTTATCCCTTTAAAGTATCTTTTCATGTTTTAAATCATTTCAAATATAAATATTAAACATTTTATTTTTAAAACATTAAAACAAACTTCAAAAACATTGCAATAAAAAAATTAAAGGTTTTGAATAGTTTTTTGGTCAATTTAGTCAGCTTTTTCATTGAACCAGAAAGAAACTGAGTAGAATGGAATGGTCTCCATGCTAATAATAGTAGTAGCCTAAGGCTTTCCTCTTTGTACACGTATCCTTGCAAGTACAATTTTGCCTGTATTATTGGTGTCCCCTTCAAAAATATGCTCTTGAGAAATGTTATGTTTATGACCCGCTGAAAATGATAGTGCGATTCCAGGGGAGAGAAAGCCTGCGAGCTGAGGCAGCGTCATATCATACCGCGATAGTCGATTTGGTCGACGTCAAGGGCACAAAGACACGTCATATCTCAATCTTTTTATCAATCTTTATTTATAAGTCTTGAGTGTTTTATGGGACGAACGCTTGCCCCGAGCAGTTCTCCTTTATCACCGCGGGAGGAACGCTCTGAGGCGACGAACTCACGAGATTCAGTGTCCTCTGCCCGAGCCGAAGCAGCAGGCAAAAGGACATCGCGATCTGGAGAGAGAGCGAGCGAAAAGGACGCATCCGTCTCTCGCTCCTCAGACAGATCGACACGCGAGCCCCACAATTGCATTGCGGGTGCTGCCCCTTTGAAGTAAGCAAAGCGAACTCGAAGCACTTTAACTGGACATTCTACTGTGCTCGCAAGCATGCTCTTTCCCCAAACAAACAAAGCTGTGTGTATATCCAGTTCTGACATAGGACGAGAACATGGACACAGCGCTTTCTCTGTTGACTAATTTCTCTTTTACTTTTTCTAAACTCTTTTTAGATCGTTGAAAGACGAGAAAGAGAAAATCTGCACACTGTCAGTGATAAACTAAATAACTCCTAACAAAGATCTATAGTAGTAGATAGAGAGAAGATAAATGCTTGCACACCAAACACAGAAAGGTCTCTGAAGACAAAAAGACCCGACAATGCACCTGTGACTCATCTAATTATAGCCTCGTGTCGCGGGTGCGCGCCGATGACATCACCTACCGAGGCTATTATTACCTCCGGGTCGATCCTATCGAGTATGGACGTGTTTACACACTATTCACAGCAGTTCACGATTAAAGACATTCCCAATGCGCTAAGCGTAGATTGTAGCTTTTGAAAGGGAACATCATTGCTGAAGACTACAAGGTATTAATTAGAAAAAATAAACACATGGCCTCACATTTAACACTAGAACTACCAAGGCGGTCATTTTGACCGTTTTTAAATTTTACAGTGTAATAACTTTGTTAAAATAAAATCAATGTGGCTGTAGGACTCTGACTTTTCCTAAATATGTGTATATTTTATTCTGACACTGTTATTTTATTAAAATCACAAAACACAAAACAGTTCTGACTAATTCTACCTAGAATGGCCATGGCGGTCATTTTGACCGCACGCATTATAGATATCATAAGTCCGCTATATTTCCCGCCATCGACGCGCACATATTGTTCAAGAAGTGCACAAATGAGCAAGTTTCTCAGAGGGACTTCATCACGCGACTGGCAAGTGAACTTCGTTCCGACCACATGAAATCAAAAGTCACACAACTGGTGGTGCGATAGCCAGGACCCGGGCAGGAGCAGCAGCTGATGGAGAGAACGAGGCAGTGCCAAGTAAGGAGGAACTGCGAAAAAATAAAACTAAGGAGACATGTGCCAAATGTCACTAGTGTGTGGGAGCTGCACACGAAATGCGGTGTTTGTGTGGACTGCGTACACGTTAGTGAATGATGCGGGTTTTTTTTGCGCCGTTCAAATTAGCCCTTTATTATTACCTATCGTTATATTGTATATCCATTTATTTTTAGATTTTGTATTGATTATTGAACTTATTTACAAACAGGGCTGTACTAAACGGTATGAAGCTTTGACGTTTCCTAACTTTTTTGCATTTCTATTCACGTTGTGAGTGTGGTGAAAAATATATTTTTGACGCAAAAGTTTCCTCACATTTCCTCACATTAAAAGTTTCCTCACATTTTCCTGAATTCAGTTAGTGGTGGACAGATCGAGGCTACATGAAGCAATGAAACAGTTGAAGCATAATTATGTGCCATATTGTTTCGAAGCTTCGAATCAATCTGACACCCGTCTCCACGGTGACACCTAGTGGTCACTTGCAGGTGTTGATCTGAAACAACCTTGACAACGAGCCATTAAAAAAATGTTTTGTTTTTTATTATTGTATTTTTCTAATATGTGAAGCTTGTAACCTGTAGGCTCCTCACAGTGCATAATGTTATTTTGGTCATTAAAAATGAATATTAATAAAAGAAAGCAAGCCACAATGTCTCACTTTCTTAAGATTTTTCTGCAAAAATATTAATTTCTTTGCTGTCGAAGGACTTAGCCTACTTCTTTTTTTTAAAAGATAATTTCTCCAGCCTTTGAAAAAATCCTCTCACAAGGGACACTTATTGCTGGCATGCAAAGATATTTTTTAGCTAGGACAAATGAGGAAAGATTAGCTACTGCTCTCTCTTCCCAGTAAGTTAGGGGATCATGAGTTCTGGGCAAAAACGCATCCTTGAGGTATTTTTTCACTTGCACTGTGGGATCAGCTGTAGCATTGTGTATCATCTGGGTCCACAACTCGTCAGGACAGCTGGACTAATTCCTAGTACCCTGTGTCTGTCAAGAAAATAGTTAGGGACACTATATCTAAAACCATGTAATGTTGACTACATACTTGTTAGATTCTTCAACAAAAAAGTGATATATTTTGCTTTAGTGTGCCAGCTGTTTTATAGACAAGGGGGTGATCATACCAAAGTTCCCATAAACTGTCCTGTGTTTTATGGATGATGTATTGTTGCAGTAGGCGAGCTGCCGATCACAATACACACATCTCACTTTATTTGGGGTTTCTAAATGGAAATGCTCCCACACCACAGATGTACGGCATCTCTTCTGGGGAGCCTCCATTTTATCTATCTATCTAGATATGTATCTCTAATCTATCTATGTAATTAGATATATGTATCTACAATCTATGCATTTAGATATGTATCTATAATCTATGTATATATATATATATATATATATATATATATATATATATATATGTAGCCTATCTTTAATCTATCTAGGCTATATATGTATGTATCTATCTATCTATTAATCTAGCTGTCTATATTTATATCTATGTATCTATTAATGTGTCACTATATGTATACTCTGTGTCTCTAGCCTATCAGTGTGTTGTGTAAATTTAAATGTAAGCCTAAATGTAACTAAACAAATCGCACTATAAATGTCACTATATCACCAAAAATCCGCTATCTCAAAATCAAACTCCTCTCACAAAAACCCACAAGGTCAATATGCGTTGATTTCACTTTTATACAGATGTGTGATTGTGTGGTCTGTTTCCGACCGTGTCAATCAAACGCTGATTCGGCGGATCACACCTGATGAAACACTTAGTGAAACACTTCGAGGCTTCGTTTGGCCATAGTCACGTGACATGGGTGTTTTGAATCATCAGTGTTTCGAAACATCTGCGCTTCGGGATCTCGCAAAGCTTCGGAACGACTGTTTCGCGTCAGCCATCCCTAAATTCAGTATACTGTATAACAAAAACCAACCAGACCTGCTTGGTATTTTGGTTAGTGCAGTGAACCTTCTGGCTGACAAAATGGTTAAGGATGAGCAAGATTGGTGGTAAACAGAATAAATTATTAATAATGCATTCCGGGGAACAATAAATGGTGCATTGCTTGACCTTGATGGTAAATGCAACATTTATTATGCACCAGGTTTCATTTCCAATTTGGCCAAAAAATTCGTTCCACAAGCCACGCTGTGGTCTGGAATGATGCTAGGTAGGTTTAAGTCTTTGATTTTATGACAACTAATTATTCAATACAGCATTTCTGTCGAGTACTTTACAAGGTTTAAATGGTCTTTAGGGGAGCTGGGACATCACGGGACAAGCCCTGTGTACCAGCAATTGAGTAAGGTCTACAACAAAGTTAGGCAGTCAAAAAAAAACATCTGAAAGAAACATCCAAAATTTGTATCAAAACCATAGTTTTATTCTTGGCCTTAAATTTTCAGAACTTCACTCAAGACAACCGTACACAAGGGATAATGGAGAAGAGTCAATGGGACATGAAGAAAATCCGGTTCCAAAGGAGGAGGTTAAAAAGACTGGATGACTTTGTGACCATTTATAAAAAATGCAAGATGCACTGCTCCTCGAATATGCAGAAGTGGAAAGATGCAGGAAGAAAGTATGCTACTTGAAGTCAGTTCAGTGAAAGCACTTAGTTTACTCTGATCACAATTTAAAAACAATATGCTTGATTACAGATATTATATTTAAAATGTGCAATTATGTGGGTCTTTGTTTGTCAAAATATATTTTTTCCATAGCCTGGTTAAAACCAGACCATTCTCAGTTGTAACTGAGTTAGGGTCTGGCAAAGCGTCATAGAGAACCCATTTCCAGAGGGGCGTCACCAACGGACGTTGCTCAAATGCCTCTGGATAGACCTAAAACCATTCATAATTATTAAACTATGTTATTCCCTTAACTTAGACGAGTTGATACATACCTCTCTCGTCTCAGTGCGTGCACTCAATCGCTTTGATACTGATAGCCCAGCTTGTTCATTAGAATCCAAACAGAGATGAAGTTAGAGGCGATCAAAAACCTCCACGTTTTATTTTGTCACCATACTTGATCGTGTTACTACTCGTGTAACTGTATTTAAATAGAGAAACCGTGGAGGTGTTTGATCGCTAACTAACTTCATCTCTGTTTGGATTCTAATGAATGAACTGGGCTATCTATCAGTATCAAAGTGTTGCGGTGCGCCAGAGCGATTGAGTGCACGCACTGAGACGAGAGAGCAGGGTTAGAAATGAGGGGGGTCTGGGGGGGTCCCGGACCCTCCATAAGTCATTAGGGACCCCCCATAATAATTTATTTTCTAATTTTGGGGGGGTCCCCGAAAAATATATTTTAACATTAAAAATGATTGTGAAAATTAATAGGTCTTTAGTGACGTTTTATATTTATAACAGTAATTAATTTATTTCCTAGCGTGAGGCAGCAATCAGGGCAGCTGTTAGCCGAGTGAGTTCTAGATAGCGTCACAGAGTGTTGTTGTGGTGCTCCCGGAGCCTCCCGCAGACACGTACTGTAGCTGAACGCGGCAAAACGAAACCTCACACAGAGTGAAATCCTGAATGAAAATCCTGTAAGTGCTTTGATTATGTTTATATCTCCATAATAATTGCTTATAGTAAAATATTAGGAGTTCGAGTTCCTATATCAAAAGTTGCATCAACTATAGATACCCAGTGTAATGATTAGAAGAGTAGCCTACGTTTGTCAACTTTCTTGCTAGCTGTATGTGTATGAAGCAGTGGCGTAGGCAGAAATTTTATTTTGGGTGGGCCAGTGAAAATGTGAGTGGGCCTATAGTTTTTTCCTAGAAAAAAAATTACTTAAATAATAATTAACCTTAGAGAGTAGAAAAATGAATAGACAAACTGCAAAAACAGTTACACCTTTATATTCGACAAATCATCGTGTTCAACCAACAGAGCTCAATAAAGGCTGGACAAACCAGTATAGACAATAACCTGTCTATTTTATTCAGGCTAGTCAGCAGTGCAAATACAGTTCACCCGAAAATAAAGTAGGCTAAGCTAAAATAATAATATCGCAGTTAGATCGGCGGGTTAAGCCGCGTCAGGCTGACCGGGAGAGAGGGAGCAAGAAGCGGCCGCCGCCAGCACCTGACTAGCCTTCTTGTGGGTTAATGAGTCTGAAGAACTGGGCTGGGTGGACTCGATAGAGGAAGGCAGTGGCGTGTCTTCTTTCTCAACTCTTGCTTTTTTCAAATAGCACATTAAAGAAAGTTGTTTAGCCATTATTGTGGCGCCGGCGCCGCTGAGAGTTTTCCTGTCGGTGGTCGGAACCCCCAGCAACCATAGCAACCAATAACGTTCCGGAGGCTTTCTACAACCGTATACGTTCTTTGCTACAACTTGCTTCAACAGTTCCATTTTATTCGGGAAACAAATTAAACACACACAGCAGTCAACAATAAATCAGGTATATATTAATATATTTTCTTAAATACATTTGAATAGGCCTAATAAAAATAAACTAAAAATGTATTTTTATCAAACTTGCCTGGGCGGGCCAGTGAGTAATGTGGGCGGGCCAGTGCCGCCCTGGCCCAATACTGGCTACGCCCCTGGTATGAAGCGAAACGATCTGCCAGCTAACAGCAGACCAGCAGACTAGTTATTCAAAGCTAGAAGGGGTGGTTTCAACACTCATGCTATAATATTAAATGGTATTCCTAAGTAATATGTTTTTAATTTTAATTTTGAGAACTAGTTAAGGCAAATAAATAAAATATGTGCCTGTTCGCCTAACATGTTGATTTTGAATAATGTGGTTACTATTGAATTACTGTAATTTTAATGGCTTTTTAGTCATGTTAGAATATCTTACGTTTATTTTAAGCATGTCCCTAAAGATTTTAGTTCAGGTTATGGATTGACTACTTTGAAACAAAGTAAACCATCTAATGTAGGTACAGTCTTTTCAGACAACATCATTATTTCGCATGGTCCTGCCATAATGAATACACTTGGTGGATTTAGAGTTAACTTCCTTGGTCAAGGAAAGAATGACTTGTTATTATATAAGGTGCTGTAACTTTGTTGCTCCAGAGTTTGAGGGTATCCTGTTAGATTATAGCCACTCCTCCAGACACTACTACAATACTGGGCCTAGCCCAAACCATGAAAAACATCCCCAAGACCATTATCCCAGCTTCAACATTGGTCCAGATAATTTTGCCTACAGTATAGTGTAGCAAGGTAGTCTTCAGAATTTTTAATAATTTAATAATTAAATTTGAGGGGACCCCCCCAGAGTCCGAAGTCATTTCGAACCCTACGAGAGAGGTATGTATCAACTCGTCTTAGTTAAGGGAATAACATGGTGTGGCGACCCAGAGGTGTATTTGAGGGAAAATTTGCCAACTACGCCACTCAGGGAGTTACACCCAGAGAATTTAGGGTCTCTAAAAGGACACGCAAGTCCATTCATCAATAATCGCTCAGAGACATGGGTAACAATATAAAACAGACTTTATTAAGTTACACAATCACTTTAAAACACTCATTAAAATAAATCAGGCCTCAAGTCAAGCACAGCTCATCATAAAGGTTTGGCTTTGAAAAGGTCACAGAGACACCAGCTAACTGGGGCTTACCAGCAGGGTCAGGCAATCAGAGATTAGGCTGCCTATAACAGATCCTGCGGCACAAGAACAGAGCAATCTTAACACGAGTCACTAAAAAGAAAAGGGCACATAGAATAATTAAGGCACTGAATTGCCCTATGTTGATTTAAATTAAACAAAACCCAAAATAAGACTTAACCAAAAAGAGTTAAAGAGGTGCAAAAGCAAGACAATAGATTTTAGTGTACAGATAAATAAACCAAATTGATCTCAACAATTTGCAGGAAAATACAACAAACTGGTTTTAACAGTTTACAGAAAAATAAACCAAACCGATCTCAATCAGGTTACAATAATTAACTAAGCATCAAAACAAACTACAAACTAGAAAAAAATACAAAATTAATGAAGTTACATTTAATAAGATAAATCAAATAAGCCACAAAAATAATTGCACTGCAAAACAAACCCCCCCAAAAAAGAAAAAGCTCTTTGCAAAATAGAGAACCAAATAATAATAAAAAAACTATATCAGAATATACAAAGGCAAAGAGCAAAGAGTTTCACGTACATTCAAATGTAAAGCCGACTTAACCAAAAGAAAATAGAAAATGTAAAGCAAAATCAACACAAAAGAAAACAAACCAAAACAGCAATGTTATCCATGGGCAGGACGTGAAACGCGCCCGACTAGCAGTCACAGCAGCAGTGCGAGATCTGCAGGAGAAACGAATCCGTTGATTTGAATCATACGAGAGGGAATGGCGATCACGCAATCAGCTTACGCTCTCCAACGTTTTAGGGAGAGCCCTGGAATAAAATAGAATGTCACCATTCAATATTACTATTATAGAGCCTCACCCGAACTTAGTGAACGCTTGTTAGACATACCAATGATGAATATGATGCGTGCATAATCAGGAGCGCACACACCCAAAAAACGGTAGTCACCGCAATAGTGCGTCCGCACGAAAAACGGAACAGCTGACTCGCACTTTACGAGAGCAAATGGCAATCAAGAGCTTACTAAGGTGCAAAAAAAACACACACAACCCAGGAAAATTAGTTACTAAATTTAAAAACAATCTCATAAAAGTCACCAAGCGTTCCTACCTCTCTAATGTGCACACCTGATGCCGGAAGCAGCCACAGTTAAGTGTTTGCGGCGCATCAGTGACATCGACAAATGACGTTGACGTAAAGCACAGGTCTATCGCACTTTATATCCCCCAGGTGACAGCCAATGGGCTTACGATCCACACATAATTATAAGGGAAGGTAAAGAGCTTTCCCACCACAATAGTTTAATATGAAAAAAACGGTGGAGTGTTCCTTTAACAAAAAGGAAACGTTTAAATCGCTTAAAACAGACGCGATAGCTGATTCGAACGAGTGATGTTCCACAGCGGCATCCATCTTTGTAATGTACAAAATCTGCTTCACAGTTGCTGCGCTGTATTTTGTATTTTGTTTGCAGCCATGCTTAGTTCATTTTCACCCCAAATCTTTTTTTAACAGAAAAGTAAAAACTCCAATACTTCATGTATAAACTGAAGTAATCCAAACACAGGTTATTTGAGTCAAACTCCATAATAAAATAGTCAAACTCAATAATAAATTAAAGCTGCAAGCAGCATTTAGCGGTGTTCAAGCATTTAAGACAGTTAAGGCAGTTAAGACAGTTAAGCTCAAAAGCATCAAAAGATATTAAGGTTTATGTAGCAAGCATTTAACCACTGACATCATAGATGGAATAGACCATGTTTTAGCATGATTTACCATGATATACCACATTTTAGTTTGATTGTTTATGATTTACCATGTTACAGAAAGATTTACCATGAATCTAACAATTTACCATAGTTTACCACGATATACCAAGTTCTAGTACGATTCACCATGATTTACCCTTTTATTGCCTGGTTTACCACAATTGAACACATTCTAGTATGATGTTATATGATTCTAGCATGCTTTACCATAGTTTACCATGATTTGTCTTAGTTTACATTGATTTACCATGTTATACCACATTCTAGAATGATTTACCAGGATTGTAGCATGATTTACCGTGATCATCACATTGCTAGCATGATTTACCATGATACACCATGTAATAATATTATTTACTATGATTTACCATGTTTCTATCGTGATACCATGATTTACCACGTTGCTAGCAATTATGTGAAGTATCAGAAAAAATGAAGTGATAAACTCTGTCAAAATATGATTGTCTTATAATAGTTAACATGGAAAAACCAGTTAGCTTTAGTGAAGAATACTGGTGAAAATCAAGTCTGTCAAAATGAAAGTGAGCCAATAAGTGGTCTTCTACTGCCCTCTGCTGGACATTATACTTATTAATAAAGTGTTTTCACAGGTGCTTTTGTACTCATATTTAGACATATGCTTACACACACACACACACACTCACACACACATACACACACACACACACAAACAAACAAAGACAAATGTTGTTGTTGTTGTTGTATTTTTCAATGCTATTGGGATGTGTGGGATATTCAAATTAATTAACCAATCATTAATACCATTGATCAGCCCCACCAAACGTGGATGTTTCATTTTTCCATTTAGAAACGAACATTGTTATGTTGTTTTGATTGATACTGTGAAGCTGCTTTGATACAATCTATATTGTGAAAAGCGCTATATAAATATACTTGATGTGTCATTATGAAAATATACTTTAATGGTTTATAAGCATTTCACATAATGTCTTTGTAAACTATTAATCAGATTATTCAGCATTTATTCTGTTGTAGATCTACACATTCTGTTGTAGATACAGACATTTGAACCATGTGATGGAAAAACTAAATGTTTACTGCAAGTCTCCTTCACAATTTACATATCTCAATGTGCTACAATATAGTCAGTAGTAATACTTCAATAGATGAATTTTGATTAAATGTGAGAGTAAATGTTAAAATAGTGATTTTATAAAGTCTAAATAAGAATTATCATCATCATCGGCAGTCCGTCGTATATCGACGATGACTGTCTGGATTGGAGGCTACTGTTGGCCGGCTCTCATGTGGGCCAGAAGGCCTGCTCTCGATCTACAGCAGCGATGGCATTTGCTCCAGACAAAGTCTTTTGCTGCAATGGAACAGTGCCGCCTCTCATGGGCTTTCTCGTAGTCTTTCTGACGCTTTTTCTCAACAGCTGCGACTACTGTTTTCAATCCACGCGCTGCAGGGCCTGTTCCTCCCAGCTTTCCGGGGAGATCCCGGTGTTCTGCATATGTCTTTTCAGGGCATCTTTGAAACGCAGTCTTTGACCACCACGGCTTCTTTTGCCCTCTTTTAGGTCTGCGTAAAAACTGCTTTGGCCAGTCATCTCATCCGGCGCACATGTCCAGCCCATTGCAGTTGTGATGATGTAATAAGGGCTTCAACACTAACAGAGCCAGCTCATTGGATTACCTCTACATCTGGGATCTGATCCTGCCATTTGATGTGTAAAATGACAAAATGACTATTTTAAAAAGAATTTAGTGTGATTTTTCATGATTTACCATGTTCCAGTATGATTTGCCATAATTCTAGCATTATTTACCATAGTTTACCATGATTTGTCTTAGTTTACCTTGATGTTCCCTTGTTGTGACCATCGAATGTTATACAATGATTTAACATGATATACCACATTCTAGAATGATTAAGCAGGATTCTAGCATGATTTACTATGATTTACCACGTTGCTAGCAATTATGTGAAGCATCAGAACATTGAAGTGAAGAACTCTGACAAAATATGTTTGTGTTATTATAGTAATTGTCATATAAGGGATTTTTTTGTGTCTAAATAAATGAATGCAAAAACACATGTGAAAAGACTATTAATAAGTATAATGTCCAGCAGAGGGCAGTAGAAGACCACTTATTGTCTCACTTTCATTTTGAACTACTTGGTTTCATCAGTATTATGCACTAAAGCAAAAAGCAAAACAGTTTTTTCATGTTAACTCCATTATGCATGCTTACACACACACACACACACACACACACACACACTTTTGGGTTATATTATTGTGAAAATCTCTTTTAGTGGTCTATAAGCATTTCACATATTTCTTTGTGATATAATTATATTCAACTTTATAATAAATCCTTATTTATTATTATATTATTTATTATAAATATTATTTCCATCATAATAAATAGCTTTAAGCATTTGTTTGTTAGCCAATGCTGAAAACTGCTTAAAAAGATAAAAAATGTCTAATGCTGTTGCTCCCTCTCGTGGACAACAGCGGTATTACAATACAGTTGAAATGAATGACAGGATTTTTTTAATTTGTTTTACTTATATCTCGGGAACGAAAAAAGCGAAAAAATCTGAAACTCAGACCTTAGATAGTGTTAGAGGAGCCCTGTTGAACAAGACCATCCCGGTGTTGCTGGGTTATTGGAGCAGGGAGTTGTGTCCGTTGAAATGTATATCTTTGTGGGCTTATATCTCAGGAACGCATGGGCCAAATCGCGCCATACTCGAATCGAAGCTAGATGCTCAAGCTCAACAAGCTCTCCCTCAAGTTTCTAGGTGGTCTAGGTCGGGAGATACAGCCGTTCCAAATTGTGGATGCTCCCGAGTTGGGGGGTGCTCCCGAGTCCCGCGACGCTAGATTTCGATCAAGACCCCCGAGAGGACCTTACCATCAAAATTTGAGCGTGCAGTGACTTTCCGTTTTCGAGTTATGAGTGAATTTGTACTGAAGGGGCGTGGCCTAAAGGTTTTACTTTCGTACTTAAGAATACAATGGGTAATCCAATGTGATACTAATTCTCAATAAAGTTCTCAACAGTAATTCTCAAATAGATGAATTTTGACAAAATGTGAGTGTAAATGTTAAAATAGTGATTTTATAAAGTCTAAATAAGTATTATAGTATAATATTAGTAAGTAGCATGACAAAATGTCTATTTTAAACAGCAGGGGTCAGTATAATACTATATAATACTGTATAATAAGTATAATACCACTTATTGGCTTAATATGCAGCTTTCAGGGACACCTGTTCAAGGCTACGTATTGAAATGTCACTATTATAGCTATCCAAGCTATCCAAATTAATAAGTTATACCTTTTCTGATAATTATTGATCTAGAGCAGGGGTTCTCAAACATTTTGGAGCCAGGGACCCCTTACAGGGGAAAAATATTTCCAAGGACCCCCTCATATTTATAACAGTGACTGAGCCCAAAGTTTATGTGGGAGCGCTTAATGAAATGTTTTGACACAAATAGACTCTACCCAGGGTTGTATGCAGGGTTTTCTAAATAGTGTACTGAGGTCCCAAAAGTGATCTTGCTAGGGGGGTTCGGGGGCATGCCATTTTCTTGATCTACACATGCATTTTAAGATGTTTTTAAGGCCAAAAAAATTGGATAACTATAGATTTAAAAGCATGTCAGTGGGCAGTGGAATAATTTTTTTTGTCAAGTTATGACAGTTTAAATTTTACAATGAATGATCCACAAAAAAAAAATGGAAATGCAGAATGTATATGATTATTGTTCACATCACATCAAAACACAATCACATATTCCAAACAGGAATGGCCTTAAATGAGAAATGTTTCAAGGATTATTTTGCATAGATGTTAAATTCCAATATTTGAACACATTCGAGGTACACAAATAGTAGGCCTATAATACAATAATAATGGCAAATTATGTTTAATAGGTGCTTGTGTTGTTAAATTGAGCTTATATCCACTGGAATTAGCTAAAAAAAAAAAAAAAAGTTAATTTCATCCTGGGCACAGTATGCTTCTCTTGACCTGTAGCTGGGAGAGCGGGGCACAAAGTAATGCTTTTTGACTTTCTCAGTTTGTGTAAATTCACTTGGGTTTCAGAATATTTATTTTTTCCCACATTAGCCTAATTTCACACGTGTCTAGATCTTGTTTTGCCTACATCTTATCTCGCACTTTATGACCGAATAACTGAAGCGACATGCGGAAATGCGCATTTTGACATTGACGAGCGCTGATAGTCTGCTGAAACCGCTCAGATGAGAAGATCAGTTATCATCGCGATGTTTAATATCCTTGCAGCGCCAAATTAGATTTAATATTAGACACTTATTTCACAACTTTCATTATATAGCTATATATACACATTGAAAAATGACAGAGGTCCAGACCTGCACGTATCAGCATCTTCACATGTGGAGAAATGAGATTGGAACAACAGCAGTCGACAGTATAATGATTGACCGTCACTGCCTTCATAGTGTACAACAGACAAATTAAATTAAGCAGAATTAAGCAGAAAAGTTCGGTGAGTATTTTATTTTGATATTGAATAGGTTTTGATGTCAAATTAGCAGTGCTAGAATGGACATAGCCTATTGTGCGCGCACGCGAAACGCCGGCGCGAACACTTGTATTGTTCCCTCTGCAGTGGAAACGATACTCTTATTTATGGTCATACAGATAAGAGTACATCGTTCAAAACGGCAAAATGTCTATTTCTTATTTATGTATACATTAAAAATAACTACAAAATGTCATGTCTTTTAAAAACAAAGAAAACAACAGCCGGTTCTGCCGTCTCTGTCTCCTTCTGGCGCGCGTGCCCAAACATCGACCAAAACACAGCGAATACTTGACGCACAGGAATAAGAAATATAGATAGATTATCTATCTATAGAAACCTTTAAGAGCATACTTTTTTATTATTTGACATTAAATGCATTAGGCCGATAAGTCACTTTGGAATAAATAGCAAGTTTTCAGATGATAAAGAAAACATGACTTATAGTCCGGAAAAACGGTAGGCTGTTATAAATTATTTCGCGGACCCCCTGGCTATCGTTCACGGACCCCACTTTGAGAACCACTGATCTAGAGAGTCCAGAGAATTGTACTGCACTGGTTTGAACATTGATTTTAACATTATATGCTCATAGATGAAAAAAAAAAGACCATACACAGCCAATACAGGCAATTTACCATTGGAAATGTATGGTTTTAAAGCTTTTTAACAGTTATAGCGTCACCTATGGTCCGATCTCCATGAAACTTTGCATGCTTCTTCCCCATGTTATGACACATATGCTCAGCAATATTTGTGAAGTTCTGAGTTTTCCTTTAGGATGTATAGGCTTTTGAGTGTATTTTGACACACCCCTTTAATAAATGACCCTGTTACAGCCAGCCAAATGCAAAAGTTCAACTTTTTTTCGATAATTATTGATCTAGAGAGTCCAGAGAATTGTCAAATCAAGTTTTCATGGGAATCAAGACTCAGCAACAGCAGTCAGCTTCACTAAACGCTCACACAGACATTTAAGAAGGGATGGATTGCCCTCAAGTGATAGGTGAGTGAAATTATATTTGTATTATTGTGTTGTATGTGTGTATTTTTCCTCAATTTCTGTCTAGGAGAGACCAAAAAGCCATTTAAAGTTATTAAGCAAATAATAATAATCATTGTCATCATCATTATCTGCAGGGGATGCCCAGACATTACAATTTAGTGTGCCTCCTCTATTTTAAAACCCATGAGCTGCCACAGCATATTAGGATTGTGTATTGCCGATCTCACAGGCTGATGATAGGACGATATGAAAATGGAGCATATCGCCCAACACTACTGCATATTGATTTTTGTATACAAAGCATTGCATAATTTTGCCCCACCATTCTAGTGCATCTCCTTCATATACATAATTCTTCTAGGTCTCTTAGATCAGCAAATCAGATTATCCTAGACATTCCAAGGACTAGATTAAATTTGAGTGGTGATCGGGCATTTGCTGTGGCAGCTCCAAAGCGCTTCAATATTTTACCTTTACACCTTTAGACTTGCTCCCTCTCCGAGTTATTTTAAACGAAATTTAAAATTGCATTTGCTAGAATTAGCGTTTGGATCAGTAGGCTAATCAGTAAGAGGCTCTTTACAGATATTTGTTAGTCCTTGTATTGTCTAAAAAATACATTTTATTATGCAATTTTATTGTGTGTTTGTACAGCACATTGGTCAACATCACATTGTTTTAATTATGCCTTATGAATAAATAAATGAAATGAAAATATGACATACACCAAATCATCAGTTAATTTTATTTAACTAGATTAAAAAAAAAGGTCATTGTACAGGTAGAGACTAGATGAACATGTGTTTGGACCACATCTGCACCTGATGTTGAGGAGTGTCATCCTCATCATCAGAGAGAGTAGGCCAATCTTCCTCAATATCTATTGTAGTCTGACAAAACAGCAAGTGCATTACAAAGGGGAATAGAAGACAGAAGATAATGTAATTAAGACAAAAGTAATAGAAGTAGGCAAAATTAGAGAAATTGTGAATTAAGGTCATTGCATTTTAGATTTGACTATATATATTTAAGTATATATATTTATATATTAATTGCCCAAGGCTCTCTGTATTCAAACAAAGCAAAAGTGATTATAAAAGTGTTAAGCAGAATCTTGAACATATATTAAAAACCATGAGGAAAAAAACGAATCAAAAGCACGTATTATTTCTTAATAGCGAGGCTAATACAGTAACGTTAATCTAGGTTAACGTTAAAAAACTTCCGCAATCTTGCTAGCTCAATACGTCACGACTCACAATCACTTAACGGATCTAACGTTACAAAATCGATGTCTAAAGCCTGAAGGTTAAGAAACAATGAGCTTGGTATCATCGACCATAAAAATTATAGCGTTAAATATGAATTGATTCACTTACCGTTTACAGTGAGTATTTGGGACGGAAAAGCTTTCCATATGCATTTAGGTGGTTTTACTCCAACCGCTCAGTGTTCCACCAGGCCAATAGGGTCATGGCGGAGTTGTAGTCGTAAGCTCTGTCTTATTGGCCCATCCCGGTGCCCCAAGAGGAATTGGTCCCGTAATAAGGTGTCTCCTTCCCCTAACCCATGGTCACGCCTTCCCTTCAAACGAGCAAACTGCTCTCGGAGCCATAAGGAATACGCCCGGAGGTCCTGTCGGGGGCCTTGCCGATAATTGAAAAACTGAGCCAGAAGAGCAGCCACCGGGGTGGCATCCCTGTATAGTTTGGTCAAGAAATCAAAGACAGCTGTCGCATTAGCTCGCGCAGCCCCTTACGCGGCTTGAACCTCCCTCTTGGCCTGTCCTTCCAGGGACCTCAGTACAAACTGTAACTTCTGCTGTCCATTCAGCCCTTGTAGACCGGCCAAGTATTCTATTGGGGCCTTCCACTCGGATAGTTTTAATTCCGACCCAGGTCCTCCGAATCTTTGCACCCAGGGGGCCCCCATGAAGACCAGCATAACTTGGGGTCTATCTGCCGGTGCGTCTTCGTCCGCCGTCTCTCGAACTACGGGTGCTCAACTCTAGCTTCTGGACCCAGGACTGTGTAACAAGTAGAATTAGGTACTGCGCCTTTAAGATAGTATATACTCTGTTACTCCCTCACTCAGGGTGTGGTCAGTCGACATGTGAAGCGCGAGCTATGAGCGCATGTATGCGTGCAAGCCCGGTTTGTTCTGCTTTTATTTCTATTTTTAGTAACGCAGTTGTTGTTAGTGGTGTGAGTTGCGAGATGCCCATATGTGCATGGGACGACGTTGATAATAAATCACCACGGTGGAATATCAGCTACGTCTTGAGTCTTTGCTTAACTTTACACCTGACTACAACCGTTTAGGCGAGCTATCCAGTTCATTTCTACTAAAAGCGTTACAACTGGAAAGCCACAGTGAAGGTTCGACTCGGTGCACTGGCTCGGCGGGACTTCAACACAGACAGGTGAGTATAACAGGGCAATATGAATTCAGTGAGATACTCTGGCTTACTGGACCTGGGACTGGAAAACAAGAGTGGGGATTCACTTTGGTTCGCTGGGACTTCAGCATAGACAGGTGAGCAGAACAGGTCAATGTGCATTCAGTGAGATAACTCTGGCTTTACTGGGCATAGAACTGGGTAACAACAGTGGGGATTCACTTCGGTTCACCAGCTCAGCATCGACAGATAAGCAGAAAAGATCAGTATGCATTCAGTAACATAACTCTGGCTTCTTAGATAGCAACAAATGGAGAATCAATTTAGTTTGCTGAAGTCTCGCTGAGCCAGTAAACTAAGTTGATTCTCCATTTGTTGCTATCTAAGAAGCCAGACTTATGTTACTGAATGCATACTGATCTTTTCTGCTTATCTGTCGATGCTGAAGTCCCGCTGAGCCAGTATCGACAGGTAAGCAGAACAGGTCAGTGTGCATTCAGTACAATAACTCTGGCTTCTTAGATAGCAACAAATGGAGAATCAACTCGTTTACTGGCTCAGCGAGACTTCAGCATAGACAGGTAAGCAGGACAGGTCAGTATGCATTCAGTAACATAACTCTGGCTTCTTGGATAGCAACAAATGGAGATCCAGCTCGTCGAGGCTCTGTTCGGTCGGATACCACACAAGCTGCGACTTCTTTTCCCCCACTCATGTATGCACTGCAAACCACTGGACGACACACGTGATTAAGTAACCAGCACTGCACTCGTAAACCTCAACCAATACGGCAGCATGCGGGCCCGGACGACAGTCTTGGCGGACAGAACCTCTGTTACAGATGTAAACAAAACTCTGCACTGTAATATCATGTTCCACAGCACTCCTCTTCTCTCTCCAAATAATGCCTTCAGACACAATCGACCCTCAACCTCTTCAAGAAACAAACAGAGTACGGTGAATCTTCCACCCAGTAGTACAGCAGTGATTCCCAATATCATATTCAGTGAAAGAAAACCGTCACTTATCTCCTTAAGTCCCGTGTTTCCTACCACTGGCCATTTCCTTACTGTTTCTCCATGAGAAATCCACTGCGTCCTCCGTGCTCTCTCCACTTCCCCTACGTTGTTCCTCTGTGTCCGTGACCTGTCCTGTCTTTTCTTCCCTTTCTTCTTTCTATCAACCTCTTTTATGTTCCTCATGGTCCAATCGCCCTTCGGGATCTGTCCCCGCCGCACAGCTGACAATGATCGCGCTCGTCAGCTCTCCTTCCTACTTCCGTGTTTTCCCCGGAACCGGCCCCGTGTCTCACCGAAAGCTCTCCCCGTACACAACTTCCACCAATAAGGTTCCGCTTTTCGTCACCCTGTGACATAATGTCAATACCATTGGAATTTGGTGATTTGATTGCTCTGGACATATGCCAACATTCAGAAAAATACATAGTGTATAGAAAAGAAAGTGGTTGTGTTTTTTCTTTGGCTTGATGCCAAACACTTTTGAGCGAGATTAACATCTGAGAATGCCTGGTTACAAGTGTCAGCCTACGGGGCAAAAGCCCATATGTAACATTGCCCCATGTTGATTGTTGTTTATATTTATATATTTTTGTGCATATATATATATATATATATATATACACACTGCCGTTCAAAAGTTTGGGGTCGGTAAGATTTTTTTATGTTTTTAAAAGAAGTCACTTCTGCTCACCAAGGCTGCATTTATTTGATTAGAAATACAAAACAAACCCAGTTATATTTTGAAATATTTTTTCAATGTAAAACAGCTGTTTTCAATGTGAATACAGCGGGTGAAATAAGTATTGAACACGTCACCATTTTTCTCAGTAAATATATTTCCAAAGGTGCTATTGACATAAAATTTTCACCAGATGTTGGAACATGGAATTAGCTTTCACTGTTATGCCGATGATACTCAGCTTCATATTTCTTCAAAACCTAACGAAACTTACCAATTCACAAAATTAACGGAATGCATAGCTGATATAAAAAATTGGATGGCTAGTAATTTCCTACGATGACAATGCAGTGCATTTTCCGATGACAATGCAGTGCTGAAGGGCCAACTAGCCTCTCCCTATGGAGGATCCCTTTACCACTCTACAGATAAAGCGTTGTGGAAAATTCGGTTTGCGTACCTTCTCCGAAGTGATTTTTTTGTATGAATTTTAGATGAGGTTCATGTTTATAACTGTAATCTTTTGGGGTGGACTCTTTTGGGGTGGGTTTAAAGTAATGTAATCGTTTGGTTTTAGCCAGGTTTCTGTCAAACACAGCACATCTAGATTATAATCTGAAATCATATCATTAACTACGAGCGATTTTGAAGTAAGGGATCGAATATTCAGCAACCCAAGCTTTATCATTTGCTCCTCTGTATTATATCTGTTTTTTATTTGTTGAACATCAATTCAATTTTTAACCTAAAGTTTTTTGGATTTCCAAATTCAGGGAACAGACACAGTCTCTATATGATGATATCTAGGTGAAAGAGGCTCTATGTGATGGGATTTATCTGACCTTGGTGACGTAAGGCCGCTAGCAGACAGTCGGTTTAGCCAGTCTGTCTGCTTCCTGACCTGGTGCCCAATTTGTCATGTTTTATGACTATGAGCCGAATTTCTAGAGAGAAGAGGAGCACCAGCCCAGGAGGGATGAATACCATCTCTTTTCAACAGGTCAGGTTTGACACAAAAACTTTTCAAATTGTCTATGAATTCTATGTTATTATGAGGAAACCACTTAGACAACCAGCGATTGAGTGAACACAATCTACTAACTATCTCATCACTCCGGCGAACAGGAAGGGGGCCAGAGCAAATTACAGTGCCTGACATCGTACTTGCGAGTTCACACACCTCTTTAATATTAGTTTTGGTGATCTCCGAATGGCGAAGTCGAACATCATCAGTGCCAACATGAATAATGATCTTTGAGAATTTACGATTAGCATTAGCCAGCACTTTTAAATTTGCTTTGATGTCAGGCGTTCTGGCTCTCAGCAAACATGTAATTATGGTGGCTGGTGTCTCTATTTTCACGTTCCGTGTGGTCGAATCACCAATTACCAGGGCAAAAAATCAGCAGAATTCTCAGTTGGTGTTTCACAGAGTGGAGCAAATCGATTTGTTATGGTAATCGGAACGGAAGAGTGGTTTTTTGATCCGCGACTAGAGTGTTCCCTCACTGTCACCCAATTGCCCTGCTCCACAGGCTCTACTTCAGCCGGAACCGAATCATGAAAAGAGTTCACTATGCTAGGCGCATCCAAAATAGTATCTAAAGCTCTAACGTTAGCACACTTACTATCCTCAATTAAAGTTTGGATGCGTGTCTCTAGTTCTGAAATCTTCTCCGTCAGCCTGACTGTCTCCTTGCATTTGTCACCAGTGTTGTGTGTAACGCGTTACAAAGTAAAAAGTGTAAAAAGTAAAAAGCAAACCGAAAGTAATACTACCCACCGGATGAAGAAGGGTTTGCTCTCCACAGAACACAAAATATTCATTTTATTGTATTTTTCGTGTTCGCATTTATGAGGAAAAAAAACAACGTTATGCACGTAACAGTAGCCTACTTCGGACGTGACCGCTTTGAAAGCGGCACTAAAAGACTGCTTTAAAACTTTCACAGAGACCTCGCTCAAACAGGCATTTAAAACACCAAATATTAAGGATTGGCATATCAAGCAAAATAATATTTGATGATTGCTCGAAAATTGTACCTCTCCCCCCACATGCTTACCGTATGTTGATTATATGAAAAGTGAAAAGCATGAGTAAGATCATAAGATGCGCAATCGAGAGACAAATGGAGTGGGCAGACATGATTTTGATTAAGTTAAGTTTGTTTTTGTAGAAAGCCTTTCTTTAAAGTGAATTTCGTTTTTGTATTAATTGTATCTTAATTTTAATCAATGTTTCATCAACCAATTGTCTGGATTTAATAAATAAGAAGTAAATATAGCAGGCAGGCAATATAGCCTAATAAGGACTTCTCAGGAGCTCCGTGCCGGCGCGTGAACTGAGCTCGTCTCATAAATGAACCGAAACTCAAAGTATAAGCTACTTGCCTCAAAGATCTGAGAAATATATAGAAAGCTTGAAATGTGTACTTTAAAACAAAACTATTCAAAACGAAAGAAAACAGACTAGCCTACTCTCTGCTCATGTAATCCGTATGAAAAGGGCATTTCTCTCTGGCGCGTTCACTACTGCCAACTTTATCTTTGCAGCCGACATTAACAAAGAAAACACTTATTTATTAATAAACAATTGAAATGTCTCCTTGCTATATTTGACATATTCATAACCATTACTTTTGCCGGTTCTTGGTGACATTTTTCATGAACGCGTCACCACCGCTCAATAGTTAATATTGTTCTTTGGTGTTCAGTTTATACAGGTTTTTCAAATGTTATTTAAATAAATATATATATTTCTATCTCAAAATCTCTCTTTCTAGTTTTTTTCTAGTTTTTCAATAAGTAGAGTTCATAGTAGAATTGTATGTAGGCCTACAGATTTAGGAACAGATATTGGGTTCTGCCCAAACTCAAGCAACATAAAAGTAACGTAAAAGTAACGAGTAACGTAAAAAGTTACTTTCCAAAGGGGGTAACTAAGTAAAGTAACGGATTACTTTTTAAAGAAGTAACGAGTAACGAGCAAACACTACTTTTTAAAAGTAACTTCCCCAACACTGTTTGTCACACATAAATCCTATATTTCCATCGGAGAAGGCTATACTAAACATCAGGACAAGACATTACTCACCGTGTTTGTTGACCGATTCTTACTCACCTGGGCTTTTAATGAACTCAAATGCGCGGGCGCGTGCAAGAAAATTAAATAAATAAATAACTGAGCGCACGGGTGGTGCGTTAAAAGTCTAGCGAGTTACTAGAGTGTTGTGCTAACAATATCAGAAGCTAGCGATGTAAGGTTAATCTGAGATGTTGGGTAAGCTGTATTTAGTAGTATAAACAACTAGAAATGATAGTAAATGATGGTTCAAAACAGAAAGAAATATGAAGCTTATACAAGGCTTAGACAGAGCTTACAGCCTCAAAGCAAAACAAACTCACAGCAGGCAGACAGGAGTAATCGATCAGCAGCAAAAAGCAAAGAAACAGCACAGGCAAGCTATGGAAAACAGTTTTTATACTTTCAACACAAGAAAACTTAGGGAAACAATGAAATTGGTCACTAACATGATCCCTGCTAAGAAACACATTACAACATTAGACAATTTACAAAGAGCAAATGAGCTAAACGATTTTTATTTGAGATTTGAGGCACACAATGATTCAGAGGAATGTCACAGCATATTACAATCATATGAAGGTATTTTTGGTGCAAAACAACTGAACGCATGTGACAGTGAAATTTGTAGTTGTAGAGAATAGCCACTCATATGTATATTGTATATTGTCTGTGACTTCAGTAAATTTGAAGTCACAGAGAGAAATGCTTTAAGATTTGCAAACTTGTAGACTTTTTTGTTTCTCTTCCACAACCACAACAGTAACACCTTCTCAAATTCTTCATTGCAGGTGCACAAATCCTATTCTACAAATCACAAAATAAGAAACCCGTATGCTCACATTTTTGCTACAGTTGCTGCAGTGAATATAGAGCGAAACACATTCACACACCTGCATCAAAAAATGTGAAGTCACAGAGAAATTTTGCTCATCTGCAAATCAGTATGTGAATTCATCCAATGAGAGTAGCAAACTTGTAGAATATTTTTTCACAAATGTCTTATATTTTTTTCTAGCACAAACATAAATACATAACTACAACTGCTTGAATCTGCTGCAACGAATCTCAAACACTGTTTTTCGCTTTCAAGTGACAAGTCTTGTCTATGTGAAATGTGGAGCTAAAGTGAGTTGTGCATCTGTATAGGCAGTGGGCGGAACCTACATGAATATTCATGAGTTTCCTGGGTATGCGCGTGTGGAACTGCTCATTTTAGTTCACGCTCCTCGTTTCTCAGCAGGTTTAATGGATTATTTGAGTATAGTTTCAGCACGAACCTAAACTACAATTGTGTATCGTTTCGTAAAGTTCATGTTTTTATTAGTTTGCACGTTTTGTGCATTCGTCAGTGACTGAATGATTGCAGGCATTCACTTCGTGTAGGCCTATAAGTACTCGTTAATTTCGTTGCACTTTTCCTTTGTACATTGCACTTCTTTAAAACTGTCTTTTGTTATCATTTGTTTAATGTCACTGAAATAAAAAATATAAAAAATGTTTGCAAACAAAATATAAATGTAAAAAAAAATATCACAAGGTTTAAGGTTCCTCTTTTACAGTGAAACCAAAAATTTCAGAACACCTGAATGATTACAGCAACACTTATTTCCAACAGAAGAGCAGATATAGAATATTCCTAAATAGCCTAGATGAACCATTACCATTTAATCTATTTAATGGTTGTTGTTTTTTTATATATATATATATATATAAATAAATGTTGTTCTTTTGTACTTGGTATTCATAAACAATCCTGAAAACATATGCTCCATTATGATTTACACACTTCATTAAGCAGCACAACCATTTTCAACTGTTCTCATAATCAGAAATGTTTCTTGAGCAGAAAATCAGTATTAGAATGATTTCTGAAGGGTCCGGTGACACTGAAATCTAGAGTAATGAGCTCTGCCGTCACAAGAATTATTTTTTAAAGGGCCCCTATCATGGATTTTTGAAAATGACTGTTCGTGTAGTGTGTAATAAAGCTCTAAGTGAATGAAAACATCCTGCAAAGTTTTATATCTGAAAGTGCACCGTATATAAAGTTATTGTCTTTCAAAAGTGAGAGTCGACTCTGAGTCTATGAAATGAATTGTTTTTGAAACGAGTCATTAGCCGTTTCGTAGTGACATAGATACGAAACATTAGCATATTGGCCGCACCCAGTTATTGCACGCGCACTCGCAGGGAAACTTAAACCTCAAACCGGAGCTGATTTTTGAACTGGACAGCATCATGTCGAGAAGACGGCGCTGTGCATGATGTGAAGGTAAAGCCAGTTATTTTTCACTCCCCAAGGATGAGCATGTGAAGAATCAGTGGTTAAAATTAATCTTTACTAAGATATCACAGCAGTATCCTAACCTATTTTATAGTATAGACGACTGCTTCTCAAATCTCGGGAGTTCAATGCAGGATTCACAAACCGCTTGCTCTTGAAATATGGTGTTCAAAATACTTAGTTTTGAGTTTTATATTGTGTAGATCTCCTGCTAACTGGCTAACTCTCATTATCACTGTCTAACTGAAATACTTCTGCTGATCAGCTGTGGACCACTGTTATCAAGTCGTCCTTGCGATGGAGGTTGAATAACTAGTTCTTCTAATATTTCATCACCGGACTCATGCTCGCATTAATATGGTAAAAATCGACGTCATTGTTCGTTACTTTGTTTAGTTTACGATGTAGGAAGCCTCAGGACACGCAGAGCTGTTGGTGTTATGAATGGGCGTTTTTGTTCACGACGCGCTCAGGCTCTGGAGACGCGCTGTACACGGGTAGGCCAATCACAACAGACTGAGCTGTCTGGCCAATCAGAGCAGATAAACTCGCGGGAAGGAGGGATTTAGAGAGATTGATTCAATTGACGAGCCATTTGAGAATCATGGCAAATGTGATGATGTGCAAATGTATATTGTGAGGAAATTAAACCGTTTTTTTTACATTTGATCTGTGTAAACGTGTTGTAGGAGACTCTACAACAACATTAGGAAACTGTAAAATACCATGATAGGGGCACTTTAACATTAAAATAGAAACCAGTTAATACAAATATTTCACAATATTATGTGTTTTTCAGATTAATGTAGTCTTGGTACCTTAGAGGTATCTTACCTTAAAATCTTACTAATACCTTTTGAACAGTAGTGTAGGCAGTAGTGTTGAAAACACAACAGCCTGCATTCAATAGGATAAGAGAAAATGCCTCTTCTGGAATCTACTTGCTGCACTAACTGCCACAGACTTTTACAAAGGATTGTAGTTCTTGAAACAAAGTTATTTGTGGGACCACCAAGCCAGACGGAACACACAACAGAGCTTCATCATGGACCTCAGCATACAGCCGGTGAGTCCCCCCCTGAATCTAGTACTCCTCGACAGGCCATACTGAGTGTAGAGAAACAAACCGATCGACTTACACATCGGTGGCACAAACAGGGAGCGAGACCCAAAGGCACTCGAGACATCAGATTGTCACGAGTATCACATATTGCCGCAGTAGCATCCTCTACCCCAGATACGGCTATGACAAGGATTTCAAACACTGATCTCCTACCACCGCCTATAGATCTTGAGAACAGATTTGAAGTATTAATGAATGTAAATGAGGAATTCCCAAATGTGATGAATGTGATCGAACACAGACTGAATCAGCCAGTAGCTAACACTGATGCTAACCGGCGATCAAGGCCTAGCAGACAGCGGCTCTCAGCTCAGAGCGCAGCCGAGCCCAGGACTCTGATAGTGGGGGACTCTATAATCAGAAACATTAGCAGCAGGGATACAACAACATGCTGCCTTCCACAAGCAACAACTTCTGATGTAAACAAGGAACTTGAGAACATTCTGATGAAACATAAGACTGCAAATCGACTCATCATTCATGTGGGGAAAAATGATATTCATAAAGAGCAGTCAGAACTCCTTAACACTAGAACTACCAAGGCGGTCATTTTGACCGTTTTTAAATTTTACAGTGTAATAACTTTGTTAAAATAAAATCAATGTGGCTGTAGGACTCTGACTTTTCATGTGTATATTTTATTCTGACACTGTTATTTTATTAAAATCACAAAACACAAAACAGTTCTGACTATTTCTACCTAGAATGGCCATGGCGGTCATTTTGACCGCACGCATTATAGATATCATAAGCCCGCTACATTTACCGCCATCAACGCGCACATATTGTTCAAGAAGTGCACAAATGAGCAAGTTTCTCAGATGGACTTCATCACGCGACTGGCAAGCGAACTTCGCTCCGATCACATGAAATCAAAAGCCACACAACTGGTGGTGCGATAGCCAGGACCCGGGCAGGAGCAGCAGCTGATGGAGAGAACGATCAGTGCCAAGTAAGGAGGAACTGCGAAAAAAATATAACCCATGGAGACATGTGCCCAATGTCACAAAGTATAGTGTGTGGGAACTGCACACGAAATGCGGTGTTTGTGTGGACTGCGTACGCGTTAGTGAATGATGCGGGGTTTTTTTGTGCCGTTCAAATTACCCCTTTATTATTACCTATCGTAACATTGTATATCCATTTATTTTTAGATTTTGTATTGATTATTGAACTTATTTACAAACAGGGCTGTACTAAACGGTATGAAGCTTTGACGTTTCCTAACTTTTTTGCATGTCTATTCACGTGGTGAGTGTGGTGAAAAATATATTTTTGACGCAAAATTTTCCTTACATTTCCTTAGACCTGTCGGGGCAATCTTTCTTTTGTGCTTGTTTTAAGTGCGATGACGTTATAACGTGACGACAGGAATTAAAAGCATCATTGGAAAACTTAAAGAGAAAGGTTCAAATGTAGATATGACATGACGAAAATTATGTTCAGTACGGCCATATGACCGTCAAAGTATGAACGGTCAGAATGACCGCTGTGGTCGTTCTAGTAGTTATGGAATTCTGGTAGTTCTAGTGTTAAGAAGGATTTCAATTAACTTTTTGAAACACTTAAAAGACTGAAAGTTCAAACATTCATCAGCGGATCACTCCCAGCAAGAGGAACAAACAGGTTTTCACGGTTGCTTGGGCAAAATACATGGCTCCAAAAAACCTGCAATATAAAAGGAGTAAACTTCATTGACAACTTTAATCTTTTCTGGAGTCAGAGGCAACTGTTTCAACAGGATGGCTATCACCCAAACAAACTTGGTTCAAGAGTGCTAAAGGACAATATCCACTTCTCCCTCAATCATCCTTCTGCAGTGTGTGCCAATCCACTCAACCTGAATGGCACACACACACCTGGACACAGTATGAATGACCACAGGACTTCACTTCAGCACCTGGATGGACATGCGGTTGACACGTCACACAAGGACAATGATAACACCACTCAGCCACAACAACTTCTGCTCACGGACACAATCTCAGCTGAGCCCTGCCCACAGAGCTCACCACAGACAGATTGTGACATACTAGAACCGCTCCAAGATTCAGCACCCAAGGACGACTTTCTGGAAAACCAGGACAGCACATTACAGCCTCTGATAACACCAGAGAAACAGCCCCTCTCCCCAGACACGCTTTCCCTCTCTCCAGCATCTCCACAACATCTTCTGTGCTTCTCAGAGAAAATGGAAAAACTAGTGTTTGCTGGAACCAAACTATCTGCAAGCCCGCAGATATCAACCAAAAAACGTCAGGCCCCAAAACCACCAAAGCCTGCCCTCCTCCTGGTGAGAGCTCTCCTCTCTTGGTGAGAACCCTCCTCCTCCTCCTCCTGTGAGAGCTCTTCGGCCTCTGCCACAACGCCAGGGCTCACTCCCCCTCCATCGGCTCGAGGTGTACCAAAAACAACTGATACCAGCTCTCAGTGATATGTGTCGGGTCCCCGCTATGATAACAGTAACTTTCTCAAATGTTTACAGAACAAGCGGGAACCCAGTGTGCCTGTATCTTTCTCCATTGCTGTTCGATTACATGATAGAAAGTCTAAGGCCTTCAAAAGCCGTACAGCAAACCCATCTAATCTGGTGCCTATTACACGCCAAACTAAGATTGCTGTGGGGACAGAAAGTAAGACTGTTAAGTTAGCACTTTTAAACATCCGCTCACTTAAAAACAAATCACTTCTAGTCAATGACTTAATAACCACATACAACCTGGATTTTATGTTTCTAAATGAAACTTGGCTAGAAGACAGCTGCAGTGCAACAATCCTCAATGAAACATCCCCTCCTAACTTTACTTTAATGAGTGTCTGCAGAGCGGGTAGGAAAGGAGGGGGTGTAGCTGCTCTCTTTAAAGATGTCTATCAATGTAAGCAAATATCATTTGGTAATTACCCATCTTTCGAATATCTGGGTATTGTGTTAAAAGGTGCTCCACGCATTTTACTAATCATTGTTTACAGGCCTCCAAAATACTCTTCAGCCTTTGCTGAAGACTTTACAGAACTGCTATCAACAATTTCCTCAGAGTTTGACTGTTTTGCTATTGCTGGAGATTTTAACATTCACATAGATAATGCAGAAACCAATATGGCAAAAGAAATCAAAACTGTTTTAAAAACTTTTGATCTGTTTCAGCATGTACATGGACCGACACACAATCATGGACACACTCTAGATTTACTTATCAGTAAGGGTCTAAACATTTCATCAATTGTTATTAAGGATGTAGCACTGTCTGATCATTTCTGTATTTTCTTTGATATATTGATCTCTCCTGCAATTGAAGCTAGGTCTGTGTCTGTCAAGAAGAGATGCTTAAATGAGAACACTAGTGTGCTATTTATGAAGGCTATATCTTTAACACCAAGCATATCTGCTGACTCTGTTGATTTTCTCCTTGATTCTTTTAACTCAAAAGTTAAAGGTGTAATTGATGACATTGCTCCAGTGAAAGTCAGGAAGAGTGGTAGACAAAAAGCACCTTGGAGAAACTCAACAGCAGTGCAAAATATGAAAAGAAAATGCAGAAAAACAGAGCGCATGTGGCGGAAGACAAAACTTGTAGTCCATTATAACATCTACAAAGACAGCATTCATGCTTTCAATATGGAACTAGGCAAAGCTAGACAGACTTTCTTCTCAAATATTATAAACAGCAACTTAAACAATACACGCACTCTTTTTGCTACTGTAGAGAGACTGACAAACCCCCCAAGCCAGATTCCCAGTGAAATGCTCTCAGACAGCAAGTGCAGGGAGTTTGCTTACTTCTTCTCTGAGAAACTTAATAATATCAGAAAGGTGATCAGCACATCCTTGAGTTGCACTGGGGTCAGACAGATCAGACCACAACCTGAGAAAGTAGTCACTATGTCTGATTTTAAAGAAATTGATTGCAAAATTTTAGAAGAAACCGTACAGCACCTTAAAACACCAACCTGCGGCCTTGACACACTCCCCACATCTTTCTTCAAAAGTGTGTTAAACAGCTTAAAAGCAGATATTCTAGAAATGGTAAATGCTTCACTTCTCTCTGGGAGTTTTCCAAACTCCCTAAAAACTGCAGTTGTCAAACCCCTCCTAAAAAATAGAAATCTGGATAAGACTATATTAAGCAACTATAGACCGATCTCAAATCTTCCTTTCATAGGCAAGGTCATTGAAAAAGTTGTCTTCAATCAGCTGAACAAATTCTTAAGCTCGAATGGATACTTTGACAATTTTCAATCTGGTTTCCGATCGCATCACAGCACAGAGACAGCGCTCATAAAGATAATAAACGATATTCGCTTACATACTGATAAAGGCAAATTATCAGTGCTGGTACTACTCGACCTCAGTGCTGCATTTGACACTGTCGATCACAACATACTTCTTGACAGACTGGAAAACTGGGTGGGGCTTTCTGGGATAGTCCTAAAATGGTTCAGGTCATACTTAGAAGGGAGAGGTTATTATGTGAGTATAGGAGACCATAAGTCTGAGTGGACGTCCATGACATGCGGAGTCCCTCAAGGCTCAATTCTTGCGCCACTCCTATACAACCTGTACATGCTCCCAATGAGCCAAATAATGAGAAAGAATCAAATCTCTTACCACAGCTATGCAGATGACACACAGCTCTACTTAGCCCTATCGCCTAACGACTACAGCCCCATTGACTCCCTGTGCCAATGCATTGATGAAGTAAACAATTGGATGTGCCAAAATTTTCTTCAGTTAAACAAAGACAAAACTGAAGTCATTGCGTTTGAAAACAAAGATGAAGTTCTCAAGGTGAATGCATACCTTCACTCTAAGGGTCTAACAACTAAAAATCAAGTCAGGAATCTTGGTGTGTCTCTAGAATCAGTCCTTAGTTTCAGTAGTCATGTCAAAGCAATAACTAAATCAGCATATTATCATCTGAAAAATATTGCAAGAATTAGATGCTTTGTTTCCAGTCAAGACTTAGAGAAACTAGTGCATGCTTTCATCACCAGCAGGGTGGATTACTGTAATGGACTCCTCACTGGCCTTCCCAAAAAGACCATAAGACAGTTGCAGCTCATACAGAACGCTGCTGCCAGGATTCTGAGCAGAACAAGAAAATATGAACACATCACACCAGTCCTCAGGTCTTTACACTGGCTCCCAGTTACATTTAGGATTGATTTTAAAGTATTATTACTGGTATATAAATCATTCAATGGCCTAGGACCTCAATATATTGCAGATATGCTCACTGAATATAAACCCAACAGATCACTCAGATCATTAGGATCACGTCAGCTAGAAATACCAAGGGTTCACTCTAAACAAGGAGAGTCCGCTTTTAGCTACTATGCCAGCCGCAGCTGGAACCAGCTTCCAGAAGAGATCAGATGTGCTCCTACAGTAGTCACATTCAAATCCAGACTGAAAACACATCTGTTTAGCTATGCATTTACTGAATGAGCACTGTGCCACTGTATGTGTCCGACTGTTTGAACTGTATTTTATTTAATTTTTTATTCTAAACTGTTTTAATTATTCTTATTTCTGTTGATTGTTTTAATTTCTTTATTCTAAACTGTTTTAATTATTCATATTTCTTTTATTATTTTAAATTTCTTCTATGTAAAGCACTTTGAATTACCACTGTGTATGAAATGTGCTATATAAATAAACTTGCCTTGCCTTGCCTTGCCTATATATTATTATATCAAAACCAGCACAAGCACACCTTGCAATCAAAACATTTAATACAATTTTGTTACATTATTTTGCCAGTAGACTATGTATATTTGTAAATATCATTTTTTAGAACATCAAATTGGTTAGGGTTAGGGCATATTATATTCCGTAAATAAATAATGTTGTTTCCCTCATTTACAGTAACCTGTAAAATTAGATTTGGTACAACTCCAAATGTAATTTATCCACTTTTGTCCATACAATTTTGTTTAATCCAAATTGTACTGAAGTATTAAAGCAACACATTCATGCTTGTGTGTGGTCTTAAATGATTTGGTCTATTTAAACGAAGAAGAATTTAACAACAATCACCCCAGGATATGTGTAAAAAAAAGTGGGTAACACTTTATTTTGATGGTCCCTTTTGAACGTGCTATTTAATATAAGCAACTTTGCAACTATGTCAACTAACTCTCATTGGAGTATTAGTAGACTGTCTGCTTAATATCTGCTAACTCTTTATTGTGATGGTCCACTCTACTGACTATAAGTAAGTTTGCAACTACATGTCAACTTAATCTAAGCCTAACCCTACCAGTCTATTAATACTCAACTAACACTCTAATGAGAGTTACTAGACATGGAGCAACGTTACTTATAGTCAACAGAATGTGTTAAAGGGACCATCAAAATAAAGTGAAACCAAAAAGTGTTATCCTACAGATACAATTTATGAGGGTTTATGTAATTTATTGCAATCAACAAATGATAACAATTAGTAAAATACACAGTTTAAAAGCTTCGCAAGGTGCAATTTATGCGACTTGTTGAAATTTGCTGGCCGGTGTTACAGATCTACTGGGGGAATGCGCGTACACGCAGATCGTTTTTCCTGGATTTCCAGCAGATGTTAGACGGCTACAGATTTGTCACAGCGAATTTTCCACTGAGCGGATTTGAAAGCTTTCCATATTATTGGTAAATTAATGTTTATATCCTGTCGCATCCAGTGAATTACCACAGCATTTATTTAGGGGAATATTCAACAAACATACATAACAGCAACAAAAACAGAAAAAAAAGCAGGCCAGCTGTATTTGCTAACAGTGGAAGGTCCATCCGCACAGTCCCAATGGTACCACCTTCCACATTCTGTAATCCAATCTAAGGAAGGAAGAACAAACATTAGAATAAGTTAATTGTTAAGTGAGTGGTTTGCAATGTATATTTATACTGTAAATTGTTCTTACTCATTGCACAGTTTGGCCTTTGTGCCTATGATGCTTTCCACACGAACGACAGAGCTGTGAAAGGTCTATAATATGTAGAGGGAGTCATGTCATGCCCAGAAAACTTTATAAATAAAGGTAATCAAGGCTATAAAAATGTAAATGATTTCTCACCAGTTTCTCTTAAAAGCCTTTTTGCAATTTCCAGGCGCAGTAAAACAACACCTTCCTCATTTGAAAACATAAACCCTTCCTCCATAAGAAGCAGCTCTGCCAGCTGATGTGAGCAGTTATGCCATACAGATCAATAAAGACTGTAAAAATTCATACAAGTACATATAGCTTACTTTGCAAACAAATGCACCACATGATGTGGGATCCTGATGGACAACTGAGTGGCATCCCCACCTGGAAATGTTCAGACCTTTCATCCTAAAGAAAGATCTTAGAAGTGTTTGCAAGTGCACTCGTCATTAAACCACAATACATAATATACAACATATACCTCAATGTTTTAAGAAACTTTGCTTACAATACTTGCCTTGTAGCATCCTTGCATTTGGAAATTGCTGATTCATTAGCACCAACAGGGTCAATGTGGATTTGGACAATTTTGAGAACATTGCCTGAAAAAAAAACAAAAAACATTCACTGTCAGTAGAAAATTAATCTTAAGTCTGCATTACCATCTGTAGAAATTCAGAAAGTTACTTACCATAAATGTTGAATGGTTGTGCAGCCCGAAAAGAACATCATAGCTGGATGGATCAAGCTACAAACAATACAATAGCAGTTTTAAAAACTGTCAATATACTAAAACACTTTGAAGTTTGTGTTTAAATGCAAAGACCTGTTTCAAGCCCTTTTGGCTTCCATTCCAGATTGCAGTCATCTGGTATGAATCGATTAAACATGCCCGTTTCATTCCAGACACATTTAATCGTTTTTAAGATGGTGTAGATAACTTTCACAACCTATTTAAAAAAGAATCAAAATAAGGGCTATTGGATTGATAAAACAAGGAACCAAAATAAAAAAAAAAGGTAACCATACACAATTTGAGAATGCAACCCTACCTCACTTTCTAACCATTTGCCTGGAACCAGACCCATCAGGTTCTTAGCGAACAATTTGTAGGGGCCCATTTTGCTCCACAGCACTTTCTCTTTCTTCTCCTCCCATATATCATGTCAAGTCAAGTCAAGTCACCTTTATTTATTTAGCGCTTTTTACAATACAAATTGTTTCAAAGCAGCTTTACAGAGATAACAGGAAAACAATGTTGTAATAGTATTGTTAAATTCAAAATTAAATGTTAAATGTCCCCAACTAAGCAAGCCAAAAGCCAATGGCGACAAAAGCGAAGAGAGGCGAAAAAGGCAACAGTGGCAAGGAACCAAAACTCCATCAGGTGACAGAATGGAGAAAAAAACCTTGGGAGAACCCAGGCTCAGTCAGGGGGCCAGTCCTCCTTTGGCCAATGAACGAACAGTGTATGATTATGAGTTAGGCAGCATAATGTCAGGAGTCAGATGTGATCAGAACTTTCACGATATTTATCCAGTTCATCTGGTTGGGTTGGGTCATCCGGCCGGTGAGGAGATGACTGTGTTGAGGTGTCCATGGGCCTTCACAGTATTGATGGGGCTGGCTCATCAGGGATGCGTTGTCGTCGTGTCCATGTGATGGTCCTTCCTCAGATCTGGATATGGCCTGGATCCGGCGGTTCGCGGTAAACCTCGGGATAAGCAGAGAGACTAATATTAGCGTAGACGCCATCCTTCTTATGATGTACAAAGTACATCAGGAATTATGGGAAGTGTTCCCGGTTCCGGCTGATCTAAACTATGCAGCCTAACATTGAATTATAGAAATCTATAATGTGTTATGTGTATGTATCTGCTGTATCTGCTTCCCGGACTGTGTTAGGAAGATTGTTCCAAAGTTTTGGTGCTAAATAGGAAAAGGATCTACCGCCAGCAGTCGATTTTGATATTCTAGGTATTATCAACTGGCCAGAATTTTGAGATCGCAATAGACGTGAAGGACTATAATGCGTTAAGAGCTCGCTCAAGTACTGGGGAGCTAAACCATTTAGTACTTTGTAAGTAATCAGCAATATTTTAAAATGTATACGATGTTTAATAGGCAGCCAATGCAGTGTTGACAGAACCGGGCTAATATGGTCATACTTCCTGGTTCTGGTAAGAACTCTAGCGGCTGCGTTTTGAACTAGCTGTAGTTTGTTTATTAAGCGTGCAGGGCAACCACCCAGTAGAGCATTACAATAATCTAGCCTTGATGTCATGAATGCATGAACTAATTGTTCCGCATTTGTCAGTGAGAGCATATGACGTAATTTAGATATATTTTTAAGATGGAAAAATGCGGTTTTACAGATACTAGACACGTGACTTTCAAATGAAAGATTGGTATCAAAGAGCACACCCAGGTTCCTAACTGACGACGAAGACTTGACAGAGCAGCCATCGATTGTTAGACAGTATTCTGGGTTATTACGTGTGGCAGTTTTTTGTCCAATGATTAGAATCTCTGTTTTTTCAGAATTTAGTAATAGGAAATTACTGGTCATCCAATTTTTTATATCAGCTATGCATTCCGTTAATTTTGAGAATTGGTAAGTTTCGTTAGGTTTTGAAGAAATATACAGCTGAGTATCATCAGCATAACAGTGGAAGCTAATTCCATATTTCCTAATGATATATCCTAATGGTAGCATGTACAGAGTGAACAGCAGCGGTCCTAGTACTGAGCCTTGTGGTACGCCATACTGAACTTGTGATCGATAAGACATCTCTTCATTTACTGCTACAAACTGAAAACGGTCAGATAAGTATGATTTAAACCATGCTAGTGCAATTCCACTAATGCCAACATAGTTTTCTAGTCTATTTAAAAGAATGTTGTGGTCGATAGTATCAAATGCAGCACTAAGATCAAGTAACACTAATAGAGAGATACAACCACGATCGGATGATAAGAGCAAATCATTTGTGACTTTAATGAGAGCAGTCTCAGTACTATGGTACGGTCTAAATCCGGACTGAAAATCCTCGCAGATATTATTTCTTTCTAAAAAGGAACAAAGTTGTGATGAAACTGCTTTTTCTAGTATCTTTGACAGAAAAGGCAGATTCGAGATTGGCCTATAATTGACTAATTCTGTCGGATCAAGTTGCGGTTTTTTAACAAGCGGTTTAATCATAGCCAACTTAAAGGTTTTTGGTACGTATCCTAGAGACAAAGATGAATTAATGATATTTAGAAGAGGATCTATGACCTCTGGAAGCATCTCTTTCAGTAGCTTAGTCGGTATAGGGTCTAGCATACAAGTTGTCGATTTAGATGAATTAACAAGTTTGCAAAATTCTTCCTCTCCTATAGCAACAAATGAATCAAAATGTTCCTCACGGAGACTACAATGCACTCCCTGATGCGCTACTGTAGTAGACGGTTGCATAGTTATAATTTTGTCCCTGATATTATAGATCTTATAAGTGAAGAAGTTCATAAAGTCATTACTGCTGTGTTTCTTGGAAACTTCTGGGCTTGAAGCTTTCTTTTTCGTTAGTTTAGCCACTTGTTCAAATAAATACCTAGGATTATGTTTATTTTCTTCTAATAGGGTTGAAAAATAATCCGTTCTAGCATCTTTTAATGCCTCTCTGTAAACAATCGAGCTCTCCTTCCATGAAATCCGAAATACCTCTAGTTTTGTTTTCTTCCAGTTTCGCTCCATTTTTCTGGCTGCTCTCTTAAGGGCCCGGGTGTGCTCGTTGTACCACGGCGTTGGACTATTTTCTTTAATCTTCTTTAAGCGCAACGGAGCAACTATGTCTAAAGTGCTGGAAAATAGAGATTCAAACGTTTCTGTTGCAATATCAAGTTCTTCTAAGCTATCCGGGATGCTGAGATGATGAAACTGATTAGGAAGATTATTAATAAAGCCATCTTTAGTGGCAGAAGTGATAGGTCTAACATATTTATAACACGGAGTCGGCTTTGCAGCCTTGGCTAAATGTAATTTACACAAGACTAGATAATGATCTGAGATGTCGTCGCTCTGCTGCAGAATTTCAACGGCATCAACATCTATTCCATGAGATAATATTAGATCCAGAGTATGATTAAGACAATGAGTAGGTCCTGACACGTGTTGTCTCACTCCAATTGAGTTTATAATGTCTTTAAATGCCAATCCCAATGCATCTTTTTCATTATCTACATGTATATTAAAATCACCAACAATTAGGACTTTATCGGCAGCCAATACTAATTCTGATAGAAAGTCAGCAAATTCTTTGATAAAATCTTTATGGTGCCCTGGTGGCCTGTAAACAGTAGCCAGCAGAATTCTCAAACGTGATTTATTGTTTACACTATATATTTTTACATTAAGCACCAACACTTCAAAAGAAGTATATTTAAAACTAGATTTCTTAGTGGTTTTGAAAATATTACTATAAATTACAGCAACACCTCCCCCTTTGCCTTTCGGACGAGGCTCATGTTTATAACAGTAATCTTGCGGAGTGGACTCATTTAAAGTAATGTAATCGTTTGGTTTTAGCCAGGTTTCTGTCAAACACAGCACATCTAGGTTATAGTCTGTAATCTTATCATTAACTATGAGCGCTTTTGAATTAAGGGATCGAATATTCAACAACCCAAGCTTTATCGTTTGCTCATCTGTATTATATCTGTTTTTTATTTGTTGAACATCAATTAAACTTTTAACCTTAGAAAGGTTTGGCAGTTTTTTGGATTTCCAAATTCGGGGAACAGACACAGTCTCTATATGATGATATCTAGGTGAAAGAGCCTCTATATGATGGGATTTGTCTGACCTTGGTGACGTGAGGCCGCTAGCAGACGGTCGGTTTAGCCAGTGTCATGTATCACTAAAATAAGCACAATGAATATAAAGTACAATTCCAAACAATGGCACTGTGAAATACAACCAAACAACTTAATTTTTACCTTGTTCTTCCGGATATTTTGACACAGGGAAGGTGTCTGGGGAGCAAGAGTGAGTAGTTGGTGGGCCTGGGTTGATTTGTGTTTGTGCCATTGTTGCAGGGTGAGGAGGATTGGCAGGTGATGGAGGTGTTGCAGGGTGAGGAGGATTGGCTGGTGATGGAGGTGTTGCAGGGTGAGGAGGATTGGCTGGTGATGGAGGTGTTGCAGGGTGAGGAGGATTGGCAGGTGATGGAGGTGTTGCAGGGTGAGGAGGATTGGCTGGTGATGGAGGTGTTGCAGGGTAAGGATGATTGCCTGGTGATGGAGGTGTTGCAGGGTGAGGAGGATTGGCTGGTGATGGAGGTGTTGCAGGGTGAGGAGGATTGGCTGGTGATGGAGGTGTTGCAGGGTGAGGAGGATTGGCAGGTGATGGAGGTGTTGCAGGATGAGGAGGATTGGCTGGTGATGGAGGTGTTGCAGGGTGAGGAGGATTGGCTGGTGATGGAGGTGTTGCAGGGTAAGGATGATTGGCTGGTGATGGAGGTGTTGCAGGGTAAGGATAATTGGCTGGTGATGGAGGTGTTGCAGGGTGAGGAGGATTGGCTGGTGATGGAGGTGTTGCAGGGTGAGGAGGATTGGCAGGTGATGGGAGGTGTTGCAGGATGAGGAGGATTGGCTGGTGATGGAGGTGTTGCAGGGTGAGGAGGATTGTCTGGTGATGGAGGTGTTGCAGGGTGAGGAGGATTGTCTGGTGATGGAGGTGTTGCAGGGTAAGGATGATTGGCTGGTGATGGAGGTGTTGCAGGGTGAGGAGGATTGGCTGGTGATGGAGGTGTTGCAGGGTAAGGATGATTGGCTGGTGATGGAGGTGTTGCAGGGTGAAGAGGATTGGCTGGAGGAGCAGAAGGACTGAGAGGGATTGATGGGATCCATTTTGTTTTGGAATGTGAGGCTTGGGCTCCTAATACTTTATTAAATGATCCACGTTGAAACTTTTTCTTCCCTTTGGTTTAAACCACATCAACATTTTTTAAATAAATGTAAATTTTGAAAGTAAATGGACCAAGCATGTCTAGGTCCATTTTTCCATCCTTTCTGTTCTCCTGTCTCACATTCCTAACCAACACTTTATACCAAGCCATGAAGTTGTCTTCCTGCCCTTTTTCCATCTTTCGCTTCCATACTTTTGCCTGACTCTTTGCAATGTTCTGTTTTACAACTTCCATTGTCTCCCCCCTAACGCTCAACCCCTCAGACAGCTGCTCACTTGCAACCATGGTTTCCACCTTTCCATGACAGATCTAAGTAAGACATTCACAATAATTATTCACATCTTTCAAGATCAAGTGTCAGTAGAAAAAAAAAAATGACACAAACCACTAACCTCATAATCCTTTGGTACCTGACATGGATATCGTGCCTCTCTCCCAAACATTAAATAGTATGGGGAAAACTTTGTTGTTAATTGTTTTTTTTGTTTTGTTTTTGTTCTTAGTGTGAATATTGTTGCATTTAGATGCAGGTGCCATGTTGATGGATTTTCCCAAACCATTTTTGTCAGGCTTCTGGACATTAACAATCAAAAAGAAAATCATGAAATGTTCAAAAACTACAGAACATGTGCCTGCACACATGTAAATTACCTTTGAATTGTGCCATTCATTCGCTCAACAAGGCCATTTGTCTGGGGATGATAGGGAGAACACAAAATAAAATAAAAAATTCAGATATTTATTATGGTCATATCCATTTATTTTGACTTGATTTTTGTTAAACCAACCTTGTTGACAAACTCTCTTACCTGATCTGTTAAAAGACCCCGCGGTGCTCCAAATTTGTAGTAAAAAATAAAAATAAAAATAAATTCCAGGATGCAACCCATAACCTTCTCTTCTGCTTTTTTGTTTTTGTTTTTAGAGGATAGGCTTCAGACCACTTAGTAAAATAGTCAACCATGCCACATATATATTGGTAGCCATTTTCTGTTGGAGTTCACTTGCCTATCAGATCCATACCAATAAATTCCAGTGGTTCTGTGACCTCAAATGAAAATCAATGTTTTAAACAGTCAGGACTAAGGCTATTAGAAGTTTGTTATATGTGACCCTGGACCACAAAACCAGTCTTATGGGTAATTTTCTTTAAATTTAGATTTATACATCACATGAACGCTGAATAAATAAGCTTTCCATTGATGTATGGTTTGTTAGGATATGACAATATTTGGCCGAAATACAACCTTTTGAAAATCTGGAATCTGATGGGGCAAAAAATCTAAATATTGAGAAAATCGCCTTTAAAGTTGTCCAAATGAAGTCCTTAGCTATGCATATTACTATTGAAGGGAAATAAATAAAATTTACACCATTGATTTACCACAACTAAACCTTTATACACACAAAAAATCTCATTAAAATAGCCTATTTGTAATGCGATCTGGGCAAACCCATCTGCTGTCGCGCTGGTACGGTTTCAGTAAGGTCTAAAAATAGATCGAATGTCAGTTTTTTTGTCAAAATTGGGTTTTCATTAAATTATTATTCTATAACATCTTGTCTATCCTCTTTGAATATATCTTGGGAAAATTTACAAGTTTAGTGCAGAAAAATTACGATTTATAGTGACAAGCTGAAAAGACTGTCTTTCACTTTAAGAACACGCACGGAGAGAGAGAAAAAAATCGTCATTTTAATCAATGAAAGAAATAAAAACAGATTTGGAAAACAGATTATCAAAACCTGTAATAGTCAAATTTTACCATGTGGTGGCTTTTCCCAGATCGCAGCACATTTCACCAGGAACATATACAATTGAAGAGATCCACACATTGATCGAATTCGTCGTCTTCCAGGGCATATCCTTTGCCAAGCCGGCCTCTGGACATTCTGTATCATCTTCCAAATCATTTTCGAAAAAATAATTTACTATGTTCGTTACATTATTGCTGTCATTAAAGTTTAAATTGAGCAAACGCGCTATCTCAGAATCCATGGCTTGCACCGTAACCATTGCGGATTGTGTACACTGTGCACGCGAAGAAGTCGCCAGCGAAGAAGTCGCCAGCCAATGAGAGGCGCTGTAGCAGGCCGTTGCTAAGAAGAAAACTGTTTTTTTTTTTTACATGAGAAAGTTTTGTTTTAACGCTCTCTATTGGCTTACTGCTCTAATGACGTTGTGGAGAGTTATGAAACCGAAAGTGGGAAATCTAAGTTTGACAACGATACCAAACTTAGCAGCGAGCGAAGTTTTTTAGGCGTGTTTTCTGACTTTTTTTTGCGCGATTTTGCTGCATCCACTCACAAAAATATTTTTTATATTTACGGTAGGAAATTTACAAAATATCTTAATGGAACATGATCTTTACTGAATATACTAATGATTTTGGCATAAAAGAAAAATCGATCATTTTGACCCATACAATGTATTGTTGGCTGTTGCTAAAAATATACCCGTGCGACTTACGACTGGTTTTGTGGTCCAGGGTCACATATTTGAATTTTTATACATACAACTATAGGATTGTAAGCCGCCTTTGTTGTGGCAAATCTACGATCTTTGGTTCAGGTCTGTAAGTCTGGTTCTGGTCTTCAGAAGAAATCTTTCAGAGTCAAAGTTTCAGGTCTCAGAAGAATAACTTTATTGAGCAATTCAATAAAGGAGATGTTAGCTACGCATCTGATCTTTCATGGTCAGTGTTCAGGTCTTATACATTTGTCTTCTTGCTAGGTACCCAATTAGCGCTCAACTCGTTATCTTTTTCTCTCTTTGCTCCTCCTTATTACTACTCCCAGATTAAAAGCACCTGCATCATTATTTTATTTTTAATTGGGGCAACCTTCTTTACGCATGCGTATCTTTTTAAAAATGGCTTTATACATGGTTTTCAGGTACTTTTCCATGCCCTTTCACCCAGTTTCTTCTCCTGTCCTTATCCGACCTGGCTTTTTCATGTCCTTTCACCCAGTTTCTTCTCCTGTCCTCATCTAGCCTGGCTTTTGGCCTAGATTTCTGTTCATCTCCTCCCCTCAGGCCTAGCTTTCTGATCATCTCCTCCCCTCAGGCCTAACTTTCTGTTCATCACATATTACAGCATTTAGACCCATGTATGAGACAGATGAAATTCTCCAACACATTCTCCTTTATTGTATTTTTCCTAGCCTGACACTGAGGACACTGAGCTATCTGAAAGAAAAGAGGTGAGCATGACCATTTTAATTGAGTTAGATGTAGTAAAAAATGTATATGTTTTTTTTTTACAATTAACTTACCCACTTGCGGATGTCCTGATCCATGCCAGGCCAGTATAATCTAAGAATTATGGCATTGTGGGTTTTCTCAACTCCACAATGTACACCAAGAGGGCCTGCGTGGAATTCCATAAAGACATTGTGCGAGGCACCTTGGGTGAAAGGACAACTTTAGCCAAATGCTGACTCTTGTCCTTTTTTCTCCTGCAGATGTAATGCAGCTCTCCATCTAATGTAATAATGTTATATTAGTAAATAAAGGTCACAGATGTATTACCTTTTATGGCAAGACCAACTTAATACACCATTACCTTTCATTGCGAAATTTTCACATCCTCTCTTTATATAATAGCGCTCCTTTCCTGAGCAGCTATCATGATATTTGTTCCTGCAAAAGGTTTTTGATTTCTCTAAGTTTAATTGCATCCATTTGCTGTGGCAGTATATGACCTAACAACAACACCAGTTACAATAATGACACCTAATTTATAAACCTTTTCATCTGTTCCTAATTGTTAGCAGACGACAACAATGAAAGTAAATTATGAGATGAGTTAGGAAAGATAATATGTTAATGAGTTTCATGGTACCTGTCAAATGAAGAGAACTGGCGTGATTTAAATTTACATTACATAAAAATAGACCCCACATCCATTACGGATATTTTTATTTAAAGAGGTCAGCAAAAATGAAAACAATAAAGCATTTCTTATTCTAATCAATGTTTGGGAGAGGTGCATGCCTGGGAACAAGGGAACAAGCCTGCCTGGGAACAAGCACTGCAAAATCCACCAGCTACGTGCCTTGCGCAGCAATCAGCGCAAACCACGACCCCGAAAGGAGAGTCTCCTCTTTTGTTGAAAGCAGACAACCCTGTAACCATTTCAATTCGGGTAAATGTAGCAGACCGCGCTGCCGGTTCTTGCATATTTGTAGCTTATGTGGCGGCGCCCATGCCCGCATGTATGCCCAGTGTATAAATCCGTAAATAAAAAAACAACAGATTACTTGTCGACTTCAGTAAATATTTCGCGCATGCACTTTGAACTAGTCAGGCTTCATGATCGGCCCGTTCGACGATCCTCCATTTAATCTGTTTTGTATTAGCCCCATCGGAGTGGCTACAAGAAAATTCTCGGGCAAAAAAACGCCTAATAATTGACCTGTCAGCTCCACACAATTCCTCGTTCCCTAGCATAAACAGCTTGATCCCCCTCAATGAATTTTCGCTTAAATACCACAACATAAGTCAGGCAATCGGCTTGATCAAAATCGTAGGTCGGGGTGCTTGGCTTGCTAATTCGACATTACATCTGCTTTCAAAGTAATGCCTATCCACCCAGATTCATGGCACCTATTCGGAGTTCGCTGGCACGGCAAATATTATTTCGCAGTACGTTTAACGTTTGGATGCAAAAGCAGTCCTAAAATATTCTAAATGTTATCAGAAGCCGTGTGCTGGATTTTGTCGAACAACTACGCCATTTCCCACCTCATTCACTTGCTAGATGATTTCTTAATAATCTCGCCTCCCAATGCCATCCCAGCCGCACACTTCCTCACGGTCCAAAATGTTTTCTCTGACCTCGGAATTCCCATCGCACAGGAAAAAAACATGGGCCCCGCAACATCTATCAAGTTCCTAGGAATTCATTTGGATTCAGTAAAATTCCAAGCATCTCTACCCAAAGAGAAAATCGACCGAATAATTCTCGTCTCATCTACTCTCCTTAAAAAATCTGAATGTTCAAAACGCGAACTCCTATCCCTGCTCGGCCATTTAAACTTCGCCATGCGCATCATTCCGCAGGGCCGCCCCTTCATATCGCATTTCCTCTCACTCACATCCTCCGTCCACTCACTAGAGGACCTTATTTCCCTAACCCAAGCATGTCGCGACGAACAAGGGTTATGGTTAATATTTCTAAATCAAAGGAACGGCCTTTCTTTTTTCTATAACAATCTCGTTTCGTCCCCCATTGACATCCAGCTGTTCACAGACGCCGCCCCCTCAATCGGTTTCGGGGGATTTTACCAAGGTCGCTGGTTCGCGTCTCCGTGGCCACTGCAGCTCCAGTACACATCTCAAACCTCAGCTCTATTCGAGCTCTACCCTCTCGTGGTAGCAGCTTTTCTGTGGGGGAAAGAATGGTCCGCTAGTAGCATTTTGGTGCATTGAGACAGTTGAACAGTGCATTGCATTAATAAAGGCCGTTCCCATTCACCTGCTCTGATGCCACTCCTAAGACGCCTCACGTGGATTTCAGCCTGCGATCAATTCATTATAATTGCTATACACGTCCCTTGGTCAGAAAAACAAATCGCTGACTCCCTGTCTCGTTTTCTGTTTTAGAAATTCAGGATGCTGGCCTCGACGCATAGCTTGACACTATCCTCCAAGCAGTTTCTCCCAGGACCCTCCAATCCTATGTAACGGCTTGGAGATGTTTTAAAACATTCCACGTCTAAAAAAGGTTACTTGAGCGGCATCCAGTTTTTCCATAAACTGATGTACGATGCTCCCTCCCCTGAGATAAATAATCCACAAACCTCCTTGCTGACCAGGCTGATTCTTCTGAGTACTTCCTGGGGGTCTTTTGAGTTTGATTCATGAAGTTTGTCATATAGCACATAGTGCTCAGATGATCCAGTGATGGGATGCCATTTGATATTCAAATTGTCTGTCTTCTCAAACAACCAAGGAAGAGAGACGTTTAGTTTGCCCTGCTTTGCTGAACTGATGTTGTCTGGTGTTGGCTCAGCTAGTCTCCCTTCATGAGGTTGAAATGGAATAGCAGTGGGTACACGCAAATTACCATGTGTGGCCAAGCCTCGCGCAAAGTCATAGACATTAACATTAGGAATGTGCTTCCATGTCAACAACAGGTCCGCAAAATCTCTGGGACTTTCGGCTCTCAAATTGAACTTTATACTATACACCACACCATGTGGGCATTGGATAACTGACCAGCCACCTGGAAAAGCCAAAATAAAAACTGAATAAGGACATGTCAAATTATCATATCTCAAGTATCATCTCATTAAAGTAATATGCCAACCTGATGCTCCCCAGATTTTCTGGAACATTTTATCATATGACTGCCTGTTCTGCATCTCCACTCTTAATCTTGAAACTAGATCCATGCGAGAACTTTTAGAGTCAATATTACAGGCCTTGCATAGATTTCAGACAACACCGACCTGTTAAATATTGCAAGCACATTGTCAGAACAATCCTTTTGTCTCAAAGATCACGATTCAACTGAATTTTATGAAGATTTCTACCCTCTGCTTCATCAGCTCACCCACAAGACGGTGTCTTGATGGTGTCAGCCACAAGTACTCTGGTTACTATCTAAAAAAGAAAACAAACTCTTACCTGACATGCTAAAAACACCCTTCTTGTGCAAGTCCATGATGACCACGGAGGGATGGTAACCGCAGTTAACACAAGAATACAAGTATTCGGTATCTGTCAAGGCCTCAAACTGACCATAACCATGGTTTATGGTGTCTCTGTTGGGGTATTTTATACTCCGGAGGCGCTCCAAAGTATCTATAGCCCTGGAAACTGATACATTGTTCTGGAATAGACATAACAGGAATGGGTCAACTAAATTTTTTTAAAGCTTAATTATTGGATAGGTATGTGTTGTGTGTCATTAAACACTATGCAATAAAGGCAAACCTGTAAACTGTGTCTTAGGTACAGACACAGTTCGAGACTCGGAAGCACATGGTCATCAAAATTGTGGAGACCATCCTGCCATTCCTGGTACCTATAAATCATATTACACCCTGGGCATCTTCTGATGTAAGTAGAGATGTCTAAAAAGAGTGAGTGCAAGTAACATGCATTAATGATTATGATATAATCTTATATGACTAGTGAACATACATTTTTGAATGTTGAACTTACTGTCAATGACACTTTCCATGGTGACAACCTTAGCTTTTTCAGTAATCAGCAGTGGCATGCCAAGTGCAGTTTCACCACTGCAGATCATACACGTTGTTTCAACTGGAAGATAAATTGATGAAAATTCCTTGGATTTGGTTGCTGCTTCTGGAAGGTTAGCTGGATTTTTTTTAAATGTTATATATATATATTGCACAGTGCTTTGAAGGTCAATTGGGGAAGTGAAGATGTGCTCTTCTGAGGGCTGGGGACCCAAGGCGTAACTTGATTTAGAATCTTTGTTTGTTGTGAACAAGTTCTTATTTGTTTGGAATAAGTGCCATTTGGCTATGTTTTTATGAGGGCAAGACATTCGTGGCTTTGCACATGGGGAGTGCCAAGTACTTGTAGTTGAATTGTATGTTACCATTACTCTCCCAAGGCTATTAGCATGAGCTGTCTGAGCTATTTTTTGTCTTTTCAAACAAACTGCCTTCTTTGACTCTCCTATGAATTTAAGCTCAACCATCTCACCAAGGACTCTTGGTTCCAGGTGCTCCTCAAATGCTGTCTCAATACAATACAGCGATACACTTGATGAATACAATACACTTGATGAATACAATACACTTGATGAACGAAGGTGTTCACAGAGACTAAACGTGTGTCCACTCAGGTGAGCAAGTAGCTGGTACTGGTGACACTCCTCCAACTCACAACTTACATGATGAGCTTTACCCCACGTCTTTCTCTGAACATGAAGAGATATAGTGAAACCATGACCACTTCTTTGAACTGCTGACAGTCCATTTGTGGAATCAACACACACACACACACTGGAAAGATGCGAGTGCATTGTGATATCTTTTGAATGGTCGGTATGTTTTCTGTTAATGTGGATTTTTAAGTTCTTTTTTAGAACAGTGATGGAACAATTTGGGCATTTTATCAAATTTTGCCTTTTTGGCAATTGTGAACCGGACGTTGTGATCAGAGAAGCTACCGCAGGTGTCGCTAGCAGTGAGAACAGGGCAGGTGACGTTGTGGACAGAGAAGCCACTGCAGGTATCGCTGTAGATGGCAGTGAGGACAGTGCAGGTGACGTTGTGGACAGAGAAGCCACCGCAGGTGTCGCTGTAGATGGCAGTGAGGACAGTGCAGGTGACGTTGTGGACATAGAAGCCACCGCAGGTGTCGCTGTAGATGGCAGTGAAGACAGTGCAGGTGACGTTGTGGACAGAGAAGCCACCGCAGGTGTCGCTGTAGATGGCAGTGAGGACAGTGCAGGTGATGTTGTGGACAAATTAACCACTGCAGATTAAGTTTTAGAGGATTGAAGGGGTACATTTGTTGAGCATATTTTTAAGTGAGCTTCCATTACATATCTCCTCAGAACAGTTTAGCTGCAATTGGGACAATGGTAATGAGCCTAAATTCTACAGGACAAATGCCAACAACATATTCTTTTGCCTGTAGATAAAGCACAGTATGAAAGTCAGGAAAAACAATGCCAATGCATCAATTTAAAACCCATACAATTACAGATGTCAACATTTGAAGTAGATCAAAACCTTTCATTAAAGATGTCCTAAAACTACAACAATACCCATTCTTTTCTTAGTACTATTTCGATGAACTTTTTTGATCCACTTTAAATGTTGACTACTATTTATAAAACCCATCAATATATAACCCAAAAAGATTTGCATAATTGTTTAAGGTAAAATTTGTGGAAGTGTACATAAGATTGTAAGCGTAAATTAAATTTGCATGATCAAGAAAATCTTTGTTAAGGTGTAAATTGCGTTTCAAGCATAAGAAAAAAAAGTTTAACATTTACTGTAGACTGTAAACATTGCTGTTTACTCTATTGGCTTTTTTTTTTTTTTTTTTTTTAATATGGACAAAAGCATTGCAAGTTTTGAACAGCAATTTACATGTGAAAACAACAGTTTAGAGAACTGTTTCAGAGCAGTAACTTTACCATCTACCTCTGTTTATTTGAGGGGAAAATATGTTCGAATGTGCTTGTGCACCTACAATTACAATCCAGTAGTTTAATGCACCTATCTTGGAAAACAACTGCTTTTTTTTAAATAGCCTTCCCAGTGTAGTTTAATTTTTTTCAGGGTGGCATAAACTGCAGTGATATAAAGCGCAACATGATGTGCACTGTGGTACCAGGGGGTTTTCAGAAACTAAAACGATTGAATGGTGCATCATGCATCTGTAATGAAACCAATGATAAAATTGATATTAGACTGTGTACAGGAAATTACATTCGAATGTAATGAGCTGAACTGAGACGCAAGGTCGAAACATGACCGAATATCGCACGTATTTTACATTACGTATTTTACTAAAAATGTAGACCGTAAAACAGGACGGGATGGCAAATTACACTGGTTTCAATGTGCAAACCATGTAAAGACAATTTATATACCACTCTTTTAAATAGTTTCCTTTATGTATTTAAGACCGTGAGTGGTTGTTAGGCCTAACATTAATTTGTATCAGAGATTAAAAATTGTGTAAATTAAGGTAAAACGTATTATCATGTAATGAAAAAGCATATATAAATATATATATATATATATGTTTATATATATGGTATGTATATATACTTAAAGAAACGATTTTTGAACGGCATTGAATGATCTATTCTCAATCCGACACAAGGCGATGGACTATGTGTCGATTGCAAGTGACGTCACAGGCAGCGGAGAGCAGGTGTCAATTGCAAGTGACGTCACTTGCAAAGCGAGTGTAGTCTGCAGCCAGACCCTACTCGGAAAACTGGACTCACTGTGCACTCCTTGGCTCTTAAAGAACATTTGCTCAATTACCGTACATCCCTTAACGATGCAAGATCCTCTTATTTATCCTCTACCATTAGGAATTCCACGTGCAGGCCCAGATCACTCTTTGCTATGGTTAACAAACTCACAAATCCACCTCAACATGTTATTTCAGGCTCTGGGGTGCTTGTGAATAGCTTTTCTAAATTTTTTCAGACAAATTTAAGTCAATCACTGAATCCATCACCAAAAACACTCCTCAAACAAGTGACTCAAATGTGATGTCATCTGGTCCAGCTCACTCAACAAACCTTCTCTCTGCTTTTACTCTGACTACTCCTGCTGCCATAAGTAGGTAAGGTAGGTAATCTAGGTAGGTAATAAGTGATCTAATTGTGAAGTCAAATTCCACATCCTGCCGGCTCGATCCTACACCTACTGTCTTGCTTAAGATATGTGTCCCCAAGGTCTCACCCTTCATAACGCATTTGATAAACTGTAGTCTGGCTTCCGCCATTGTCCCTGCAGAATTAAAAACGGCTGCTATGACCCCCATTCTTAAAAAAACAGGACTTGACCCTCTAAACATGGACAATTACAGACCAATATCAAATTTAACTTTTGTAAGCAAAATCCTTGAAAAGGTTGTTGCTTCGCAATTACGATCTTATCTGGATGTTAATGGTCTTTTTGAACATTTTCAGTCAGGTTTTCGCCAGTCGCACAGCACTGAAACTGCTCTTCTGCGTGTGGTTAAAGACATTCTTTTATCCATGGATTCAGGGTTGATAAACGTCTTGATGCTCCTCGATCTAAGCGCTGCTTTTGACACAGTCTGCCATGAATTACTTATTTCTCGGCTTTCTGATATCGGCATCACAGGTTCCGCTCTTTCCTGGCTCATCTCCTATATCAGCGACAGAAAGTATCACATCAGCATACAAGGTAATACTTCTGCCACTGCTTCACTCACACAGGTGTTCCTCAAGGTTCAGTTCTTGGTCCACTATTGTTCATCATCTACATACGATCTACATCGATCTACATACGATGTTTGACTCTGACTTGGTAACATCATACGCAGGCATGGACTTCAATTCCATTGCTATGCTGATGACATTCAAATTTATCTTACCACCAGCTCTGATAGGCCTTCCCTGCCTGACTGACTCACTGCATGTATCAGGGACATCAAGCACTGGATGTTCCTTAAAACTGAGATATACCGCCTCTGCTGCCTCAGTCAAAAGGATGGACCAGTCCTTTTATATTGGTGGATTCCATGTTAAGCCTTTGTCATTGATTCGCAACCTTGGTGTCTTATTCGATCCAACTCTATCTTTTCGCTCTCGTATTTCTTCTCTTGTCAAAAACTCTTTCTTTCATCTTTGAAATATTGCTCGTCTACAATCTTCTCTCACTTTAGCTGACGCTGAAACCTTAATTCATGCACTAATCATATCCCGCTGATTAGTATTGCTTCTAACGTTTAAGGCATTAAACGGTCTTGCACACCTATATTTGTCTGATCTACTTAACATCTACCGCCCTGCACGGTCTCTCAGATCAGCTGAACTCAGTTTATTGTCCATCCCTCATTTCAGGCTGTCGACTGTAGGTGGAAGGTCTTTTAGTGTTAATGCTCCAAAAATTATGGAATTCACTACCCCCTTCTCTTCGAAATATCTCATCTGTGGCTACATTCAAGACTCGGTTAAAAACATATCTATTCAACGTGTATTTCATTTAATGTGACTGTATGTATCCTACGTGACTGTAATTTGTGTGTATGTAAATGTATTGTAATTCACAATGTAAAGCGACCTTGAGCTATGGAAAGGCGCTATATAAATAAAACTACTTCTTCAGTATTGGTAGTCTGCGCTGCACGGCACAGATTGTACTATGGACTATTTAAATTGAGCAGTGTAATGTAAATTTCTATATTTACTCTATATTTACTCTTTGACTCTGAAGAAGACGCATGTGCGTCGAAACGTTGGTCATTTTATACTAATAAATTTATTTAAAGGGGTCATATAATGGTACATGCACTTTTACAAGTTGATTGTACTGAAATGTGTGTTGGCAGTGCCTGTACACAACAATCATATAATGATAAAAATCCATCCAGTGTTTTTGTTTTAATCTCCTTATATGTTTTCCCCTGTCTCAAATCGAGCCGCTCGACCGTGTGACGTCACACGGTCAGACGCCCCTCCACGATTGTTGATTGACAGCACTGTTTCAACACAGACCCGCCCTGAGCGAGCTGTCATCATAGTCCGTCATTGTTGATACACTGGAGCAGAATGGCGTCTAAGCGATTATGGTGTTCTGTTCTTGGGTGTAATAACGAACACAGCCGTCATTTTGATGTTCCTAAATTCGAACTGCTGAAGATGCAGTGGCTGAGTTTTGTTTACGATGGAAATATTCCCCACGATCAACGTCAATGCGTTCATGTTTGCGCGAATCAATTCTCACCAGACTGCTTTTTAAAGACGGTCAGTATAAAGCTGGTTTTGCTAAGAAGCTGCTCCTGAAAAAGGAATCAGTACCAACTCGTGTTCCTGCTGCACCTCCAGAAGAAGCGAGTGTAGCATTTTATTAACCTTTAACGATAAATATTAATCTTTGCAAATCGCTTGCACATTGATTAATGCGGCTAATGTTTACACTCAGGGTACATTACGGCATGTATTCTATGTAATGTTACGACATTCTCAATATAATTCATAATCCCACATCAGGGTTCTCAAGTTTGATCAAAAGCTTGGAGTGAGATCACAAGCGGTTAGGGGAGGAGCCATAATGGAGCCACGCCCCCGTCCATCCCCGCCCCCCTTTTTTACCCATTGTTCATAATTAACCAGCACAAATTGAAATTATAACAACTGGTAAATCGGATAAATGACAGAGCAATTCATCACATCAAATATACTCTTTAATGTTATATTTAAAAATTACAAATATACTAAAATTACAAAAATATAACAAATTGCTCCAGTTTGGAAAAACAAATATTTTTGCATTTTGAATGTGTCTAGTCTTAAATATAAAATCTTAAAAGATTTTAAAGATAAAATATATTTTTGCTTTTTCCCTGACATCTTTGAAAAATACAAATGCAAAATGATTAATGTAGGCTATGTTTTGACAGGATATCAAATATTACCCAGAGCACTCTGCTTTAATACATGTAGCCTTAATGTAACTAGAAATACTATTAATACAGTATAATATATAATTATAAATAAAATGAAGAAATACATCATCATTCCTTCCCATACCCACTAACATTTTCTTTAGTTTCAGATAACATAAGCTAGCTAAACAGAGCCAAAGCTTCTGGCCTGGTTGCAAAGTAGCCTAGATGTAGAGTTTTTTATGCATCAATAATAATGTAGCCTATATGATGGGCTATATATATTAACTGTTCTAGAAAAATGTTAGATGAGCTTTCTTCCAAATGACCTTCTCCATCACGACCATCGGATCACGACGCGTGTTCGCGCGATGTTGTTGCTTTTAACGAAACGAACGTACAGTGGCCGAGAATGTTCCGTCAACTTCCGTATGTTCGCGCATCTATGTTGCTTCGTAACGAACGCAATCTGGCCGAGATACGTGCTGGAGGCAGGAAACTCCACTTTGTGTGCCTGCGCCTCGTATACAACGTTATATATAAAGCTTGCAGGACAACTTGGTTGGCATTGCCTTTTCAGCGTGAGAAATACACAGTGTGAGCGTGTGAACTGGTTGAATTGCGTGTGTCTCACGGCCAATGCATGATACTTGAGAACCCTGCCACATTTATAATGAACAACGCGTTATGGTTATTGTGTTATTAAAAACTGTGTACGCAGGTGTTACTGTTAACGTGCTAACACTAAGTTACACTTGGTTTACTTGTATGTTACTGATTAAGAAGTAATGTCTAAAAAACAGTTATATAACTGCATGAAGATGAATGGTAACACAATACTGACAAAATACTCTTTACATCTTGCAAATACATATGATTCAAGACTATTAATACTCTAATTGATGTTATCTGATCACTTATTTCATGAAAACACTTACCCCAAAGAACAGAGGGGCGGAGTAAGCAAAGCTCATTATCATTTAAAGGCATATGCACTGAAACGGCGTGCTGAAAACAGAGCTGTTTTTGAGCATGTAAAATTAGCGTTTTCTTAAAATACTAATGAGAATTTTTAATAAACGTATATTACAAAGTTTACATTTAGACCCTAAAGATTCATATTAACTTGTACAAAAATGGCATTATATGACCCCTGTAAACGTTCTGTGCTCCGGTCCTGCTCCTTGGTCCTAGATCAGGGATGGGCAACTTCGGTCCTGGAGGGCCACTGTCCTACAGAGTTTAGCTTCAACCCTAATCAAACACACCTGAACAAGCTAATCAAGGTCTTCAGGATTACTAGAAAATTACAAGCAGGTGATTTTTTCAGGGTTGGAGCTAAACTCTGTAGGACAGTGGCCCTCCAGGACCAAAGTTGCCCATCCCTGTCCTAGATTGACCTTGGGTCTTTTTCCTCAGATTTTTGTGTCCTGTTCCGAGAGCACTGACTAGGCTGAGGCGCAAGTGATTCCTTTCAAGTAAATTTCTATATGTTGGTTGACTGTATTTTATTTTAATAATGAACAAGCTGCGATGTCAAGTTAGCAATGCTAGAATATGTTGTGTGTGCGCATGAGGCGCCAGCGCGATCCCTGGAATTTGTTTCCTTCTGAGAAACCTGTTACTCCGTAATTTATGGTCAGTAAAGCTGCAGGATACTGAAGGACTCATCACAGGCATGCTTGTTTGTCTTGCAATTCCTCTTCCTCAGTTGTAAGGTGTAAATAGTCTTGCAACTTCAGCTAGAAAGTGTTAGCCTGGTTCTACCAGACTCTCGTACATTTCATTTGTACAGAGAGTCTGGCCTCTCTCCATTGAGAAACGTTTACTTCCTTGTAGGCGGGTTCTCTGTTAAAGTTCAAAACTATTGGATCTGCCCAGAGTCAATCAGGATCTGCCATAGCCAATCGCTAACGTGTGGTCGTGACGTATGTCATGCGCCGAAACCGGCCGGAAACAACAAGTCCGAATGATCAGAGGATTATGTTTAGAATAAAATGTCTGTCAACAAGAGCTGCAGGTTTTATTCATCGAATTTAAGAGTTCAAGGAACAATTATAAATTCTAAATGTATATTTGACACTAAGGACAGTGGTGTTTTCAGTCAACTGTTGAAGGTGTAGTCTGGCTTCCGCCATTGTCCCTGCAGAATTAAAAACGGCTGCTATGACCCCCATTCTTAAAAAAACAGGACTTGACCATCTAAACATGGACAATTACAGACCAATATCAAATTGAACTTGTGTAAGCAAAATCCTTGAAAAGGTTGTTGCTTCGCAATTATGATCTTATCTGGATGTTAATGGTCTTTTTGAACCTTTTCAGTCAGGTTTTCGCCAGTCGCACAGCACTGAAACTGCTCTTCTGCGTGTGGTTAAAGACATTCTTTTATCCATGGATTCAGGGATCCATCATTTTAGTAGTGAAGGGGACAGAAATATCAAGCGTACCCTAACCCTGACCTTTGTCAAATTGACACTTTTTTTTAAATCTCTTGCTTTTAGCGGGTCAAAAAAATCAAATACACTACTGAACAATAAGCACTAGTTTCTATTATTGACCTTTCCTTTATGACAATTTTATGATTTAAGTACCACAAGCACTTGTGCATTACATTTACGCATTAGGTAGACGCTTTTATCCAAAGCGACTTACATTACATTTCAAGGTAGACGATTTTACATTCTTATCAGTGGAATCAAACCCATGACCTTTCGGGTTGCAAGCGCCAACGCTCTACTATTTGAGCTACATGAAAGATTTGACCTAAAAGCAAAATAAATCTTAATTAATTTGACATTTTACCACGATTATGATTAATGAACGATTATTATGCGTATTTTGCCTGATGCCTGATGAAGGTCGAAAGACCGAAACGTTGCTGCTAAATTAAAGTTTTATTTGCAAGTACTGATAGTGTGCGGGAGTTCCTATGTAGATTGTCGATCAAGCTTGGTCTTCCTTTCCTACGCACCTATCACCTACAGGTGTGTGATGGCTTGTGTTCATTAATTTAATATTTTAAACAAATATTTCGGAAAAATGCGGAAAAAAAACGTTCCAGTTGGTCTGCCACATCCCGTTGCAAACTGGACAACGAATTACTACTTGCCGCCATTTTCTTTGAAAACTATCGCTTAGCTGGCCTGATGATTCTCTGTGTGAGCTCTCAACCTATGATGCACTGAAGCTACACAAGGACCTCCTTCCTCATTACACACAGACAAGTAAAAATAAACTAATGCATAAATAAATAGAAAAATAAATAAATGGAAAAATAAAAAAAATAATAAATAAATTTTAAAAGATAAAAAATACATAAAAAATAAAAGCAACTCCTACTTTCACTGAATTCCTCATCATTGTCTGTTGGCCTTGGAGAGACTTCAGACGAGCCTGAAAGTATTCAGCGATTTATCTTTCAGTTGGCCATGATTAGTCTCCAGGTGTCGTTGAAGCTTTGATGGCTTCATGCCTTCATTTGAGTGTTGCTGCACAAATAACACACATCGGCAATTCAATTCCTTTGCTTTCCTTGAAGGTAAATCCAAGGATTAAAATTTGGGACTTCTCTCTCTTACGTTTACCCTCTCCCACTGGAGCGGGTGCCTCTGGAGCAGGTGGAGCCGTGACACTCCCATCACCTGTGGCCTCGGACGAGGTGGATGGAGTAAAATTAGCGTTCGGATTCAATGCTCGAGGCCTTTTTGTTACAAAGCGATTAATTATTATAACAACCTAACTTAGTAGTCAAGACTATTATTTGCTTTCCAGCTTTTTGTTTATTGGCGGCTAACATTAGCGTCTTCCTCTTTTTTTTTTATGGCGGTTTCCTAATCGCCCATGGTATGATGGGAATAAAAAAAAAAAAATGTTTAAGTAGGTTAGTTTATTATTGCCTAATGCTTTAAGTATTGTCACTATTTTTCTCCCCCACCAAAAAAAAACCCCATTAAATAATTTTGATGGCAGTTTTAATTCAATTAATAATTTTGGGGGACCCCCTGCAGTAGCACCACGGACCTCCAATGGGTCGCGGACCCCAGGTTGAAGATCCCTGCCCTATGCTATAAATAACACCTGGCCAATGTGACCGTCGGTGACACAGCGCGGAGCAATATGGGGTTTTGCCAGGGCCGATATTGTCCACACCACTTTTTGAAACAACTTGCGGCATGGATTGTTACATGTATGTTCTGTGTTTCCCCCTGCTTAGTGTTTTTGGTTCAGTCCTATGTCCCAGTTTTCCTGCTCCTCGTTAGTGTTCAGTTCTGTCACCTGTGTTAAATTGCCCCAGTTGTGCCTTGTTTCCCTAATCTGTTCTCTTGTATTTAAACCCTGTGTTTTCCCTCATTCCTGGTCGGATCTTGTTAATGTTACTTTATTCCACTGGTGTGTGTATCTTCTGCCCATCAACCCTTTTGTACCCTGTGAGTAGTGATGGCAAAATGAGGCTTCCTGAACCACTGAGACCTCGCGGCCCATTGCTTCACCCAAAGGTTCATTACTCAAAGCTTCATTCAACATTGCTCAGTAGTGACACCAAGCTACTGTGCAAAGAAATAGCAGACAAATAAGTTAATACTGAACCAATGACCTGAGCAAACATTTGTCCATTGCCTGGGTATCAAATTAAATATGTTTCTTTCTCTGTCTGCATTTACTTGTGCAGAGACAACTGTCACACACAGTTCATTAATTATTCATAAATTGTTTGGATAGTGACCAGTGTTGGGCAAGTTACTTTTAAAAAGTAATTAGTTACAGTTACTAGTTACTTCTTCCAAAAAGTAACTAAATTAGTTATTGTTACAAATTTTAAAAGTAACTAGTTACTTAAGAAAGTAACTATTGCGTTACTTTCAAGTAAAATTAAATTTTAAATGCTCAAATGTGACCCCACCTCTACCCCTCTTTAACGGAACTTAAAATACATGTGCATGTTCAATTATTTATGATAAATCTGAATATTATAATGAAATGGACACTTAATACAATACATTATTAACAGAAACATGAAACATTGTAGCCTACACACATCTAAAAAAAAAAAAATGTTGCTGTGGGACAAAGTGAGACTAGCCTCCAATCAGATTCGTTCCTTTAATTTCTTGAAGGAAAAAGTAATGTCTATACTTCCATTTAGAGAAGGCTACTTTTGGATTATTTGGGCCCGTCGCCATACCTGTCTCTCGTTGACTGACTGGCTTGTGTTGTTCCTTGTGTGTCCTGTCCTGTCCGACTATGCGTTATGATGGGTCGTTCGCAATTCATGAGCGTTAGTCGTTAGTGATGATGAGTCGTTCGTGAATGAGCGTTAGTGATGATGGATCGACTCGTTTGCGAATGAGCTTTTGATGGGTCGTTCGCGATTCGCGAATGAGCCGACTCTAAGAGCCGGCTCTTTTAGGTGAACGTCGGGAGCTGGCTCGCATTTCTGAAGAGCTGACTCTATTTTTACACATTTAGCCTATAGAAATTAAATAATTATGTAATAAAAATTGAAATATTATAGTCAAAGTCATTTAAAGAGCCGTTTGTGAGCCAAAAGAGCCGAATGCCCATCACTACTATGCGTGCTTTCGAACACCCGCCCAACTCTACCTCTGATTGGCTTACAATGACATTTTACTCTACCTCAGCCAATCGTCAGCATTTATGCGCTTGTCTCGTGCTCTGCCCACTAACCAAGGAAGAACAGTAAAAAAAGTATTTGCCTCACGCTCAGAGATCTAGTTGGTCTGATGAAAAAAAAAACAGCTTCATCAGTTATAGTAACGCGCCGCATTTTTTGGCAGTAACGGTAACGGCGTTATTAAGATGAGAAGAGTAATCAATTAGATTACTCGTTACTGGAAAAAGTAATGCCGTTAGTTATTCCCATCACTGATAGTGACAGTATGAACAACAAAAGTGAGACTGTGTTGAGTGCAGTGCTTATGGTGGAGGGAGTGTAATAATGCAAATTGCAACAGAAAAGTGTGAGGTGGGAAAGGTTTTGAATTGTTTCTGTTGGGTTTTGTGCATTGAACTGATTTTCTGATTAGTTTTTGTGCAGTGTTGTGCTTATGGGACTGGGGATATAGAGGACAACACTGCAGTTTGGGGTGGGTGAAGGAAGGATTACACATTTTTATTGAGGAACAGATTTATTTCAAGTGTGCTGGGGCTTAGACGATTCCTCTTCTTGGACAGAACCTCTCCAGCCTTGGAAAAGATCCTTTCGCATGGAACAGAGGATGCGGGGGAACATAAAAATGCCAGTGCCAGCTGGTATAAATAAGGATACTGAAGTTTATGTTGAGCCCAATATATTAGTAGATCCTCAGATCTTGTGAGATTCACTTCAGATAAATATTGGTCCACTTCTACAGTAGCATGCCAAAGGTCACCTAATAATAGAGGGTCAAAGAAAAAAAAAATCCATTAACAATGGTTCACAGTACTAATCACTAATGTGAATATTCACACAACAAAGACATTTAATGCTTACTGTTGTTTGAAGATTGACCTGCTTCTGTAGAGGCTGCCAGCTGAGCTGGGGGTGTGTTGGTGGAAGCAGAATGGACACCAGAACTTCTGATCACAGTAGCGTATTCCGATATCAATCTTGATATGGCTTCTTGCAGTTTCCCTTGACTTAAGAATCCCAGTTTTTTTTAATCTGGGATCCAATAACGTGGGTATGGTCATCACACTTATAGATTCCAAATGTACTGCGTGTTCTCTTACCCTCCGTACAAAGGCTGTCACCCAGCTGCCTTGTTAGATTGGACTTGAGGCCTTCTAGCTTACTCGTTACAGCGTGATTAAGCATCTTCATCAAATGTATCACTTTGGAGGCAGACACCCTTTTCTCTCCTGAAAGCTCTACTGTAGCCTGGCGGAAAGGGGCAAGAACATCTAAAGCATCCTGGACTGCCTCATACTCCAGGGCGGTAGGAGGGGTGATGTCGGTCTTTAGAGAGACCAGGGTTGCCCCCACTGGCTCTCTGCTGATAGAGACATTCCAGCATGTTATAAGTACTGTTCCAGCGAGTGTCCACTTCAATTATCATTTTCAGAACTGGTCTCATCATCCGCTCCTGTACTTGGGCCAGTCTCTCTTTTGCTGTTGTGCTGGTTCGGAAATAGGTCACAAGTTTCCTACATCTGGATCGAATGTCATTGAAGCTACTGATGTCATCAAAGGATTTCCTCACAATAAGGCTTAGTGCATGTGCAATGCAAATCGCATGCCTAACATTCAATGATCGTACACATGCTATCATGTTGCTGCAGCATCAGTTACCAGAACCTTAACTTTATCCTTTATGCCCCACTCCTCCATGAGCTTGATATGTCCAGTAGCCAAGTTCTCAGCATTATGGCTTAGGGAAATGCTCTACACCTAGTAAAATAGTGCAGAGCTTGTCATTGTCATCTATAAAATGGCCAGTTACTGCAAGGTATGCATCCACGTTTAGCGATGTCCACATGTCAGAGGTAAGGCTTATAGCCACAACTTTCTGCAGCTGCTCTCTGGCCTTCTCCTTAGCCTCCTTGTATTTATGATCAACCTTCAAAGCCTGTGGATAAAAATTAATTTAGCTAATCTTACTTTTAACTTCTTAAATAATGATGAACCACTTTATTAATCACATACCTTTCGAGTTGGGATAACATAAGTGGGATTCGACACATGCAGGAGCTCCCTAAATACATCATCATCCACAATGGAAAAGGGTTGGGAGTCGTTGATGACCATGTTCACCAGGGCCTCATTTACCATTTCTTTTTTAGAATCTATAATAAAATAAAATGCAGGTGTATTGTAGGAGCCTAAAACATTATTAAAATAATTTTTATTTTTATTACTATTATTATTAATTACTTTGACTACTGTGTGAATTGTTAGTAGTCTGGGCATGCTCGTGCAGTGCTCGATAATGCCTGAGCATGGAGGAGGTGTTATTGCTGTATGTCAGCTCCTTCAGGCACAGCAAGCATTTCATCTAGAAACATAAACGAATAGACATGAAATATTATACAGCCATATAGTGAGGATTATTATTATATCAAGACGGTAAAATAATAATAATATACATACCTTATTGTGAGCAACCATTTAAAAAAACTCCCAGACAGGGGAGGATTTCCTCTTTCTTGCTGGCTCCATTACAAATCCAAAAGGGCAATCCAAATCAAAAAGCAGTCCAGTCCAAATACAAAAATCCAAAGCAATCCAAATAATATTATCTAATTAATATAACAATACTATAATTTAGCTACTATAATTAATAATAACAATATACTATAACTAATCTAACCTGATATAATGTAATTATATACAACCCTAACACATATATGACACAATAACGACGATGACACAACAATCTAACTCTGACTCTCTGACTACTACAACTGATTCTACTACTCCTGACAACACTGACAAGGTGGCGCGAGTTTCGAACCCCCTTTATCAGGAAACGACACTCAGACCGAACCGATGACGTATCCACACAAACCGAGGCCTCGTTTGTCATCAGTCACGTGATTTCCACGTTAACAACACAAGCCTTGAATCGCGGCTTCATCTGGCATTTTTTCTCGACATAAGCTCTGACGCCTCGGTTCAAATTTCACATCACTACCTGTGAGTTTAATTGTGAGTAAAGTGATTGTTATTAGAAGTTCTGATCTCCTCATCTTCCTCTGCCTACACAACCCATAACATGGATGTACATAATACAAATAAATTCAAAATCTCCAGTTAACAAGCAGAGCACTAATTTCGTTCGTTTGTCAAACAAGAGGCGTTCTAGTGCTGAAATGTGTTGTTTTTAAATCAAGCTGCTGAGCTCGTTGCCGCTGCTTTCAGTGGCGCGGATACAGTGTTCTCTTGTGGCTCGCGCAGAGTCTTCACTCAGACGCGTGCTTCAATCTATCACCGTTGCGGAGTCTCTATTCGTTCCGGTGAAATCACAAAACAAAATGCACAAAATCATGTCCCTGCTTGAAATACAACCACTGATACAGTAACATATTCGGTTTTGATGAAAAAAAAAAAAGATATGAGTGCGGATTAGAACCCAGAACCTCTGACACCCTTGGCAAAAGTTCTGCCACTAGACCATGAAAGTGCACAAGATTTATTCACATATTTATTCTCATTTACCAAAAAACAAGCTGAAACATGGACTCATCAGGACCACAGCACACATTTCCACTGTCTTCTAGATTATCTGAGATGATCTCGGGCCCAGAGAACTCTGCAGCATCTCAACATAGAACTGATGTATAGCTTTCTCCTTGCGTAACAGATTCAAGTGGCATTTCTTGATGCAGCGTCAGACTGATCAGTGAAAATTGTTTTGTAAAGTACTCTTGAGCACATATGGCTGTATTTAAAGGTGCCTTATGTCAAAAAATCAATTCATACTCCACATATTCCATACCAGATGGGGACAGTATACCTCCAGAAAGTTGGCCTACTCTAGTCTGTTTTTTAGTTTCAGGTTGTTAATCTTCTAAAACCGCCAAATAGTCCGCTTTGTCCCGCCAAAGCCTATTTTGATCGGTGAGGGATGTAGAATAGAATGACTGCTGACGCTGCGCTTGACAGGGCGCATTACGAGCAGAGAGAGAGAGAGAGAGAGAGATCCTGCTCTCTCTCCCTCGTGCATATTAATCAAATCAATTGACATGATAGTAAGACCGCAGTTTCACGTGGATCATTTGGAGATTTGTAGAGATTAGAGACTCAATGAACAACATCTCAACACTAAATTAGCGCACGTGAACCGATCATCTCTACTAGCTAATAGTAAAAAAAACACGAACACTGTTGAAAGATACAGTATGCTGCAACTTAACAAAATGTATTACTCATACATAATATCGACCAATAATTTTTTTTTAACTCTTCCCTGAACTGAAATGTAGTAGTGGGCTGTACCAAAGTCCTTTTTTGTACTTTACACGATTGACATCAGGTTCAAGTACGCCCACAAGCCGTGCGAGTTATTCGTGTGTTGCAGTTTGGCTGGTGGTTATGTATGTTGCCCTCATACCGCCTCCCATGGCCGAAACTGGTATTATGACACCGGCCGGGCCGGGGCTAGTAATTTAGCATGCTAATTCAGGTTTATATCTCGGCAGCACTATAACTTGTCATTTTTTTAATGACATCATTGCACTTATTTCTTCTCATTCTTTTGATACGTGTAGCTCATTTTTGGGATATTTTTACCTCAATTTTTACATATGGCACCTTTAAGTAGCATTATGGTTTCTCATACAATGCTGTCTGAGGAGTCAAAGGTCACGCACATTTAACACCTGTAACTCCTGCCTTGCCCTACACAGACAGAGATTTCTCTGGATTCCCTGAATCTTTTCACAATATCATGTATAGTAGATGGTGAAAGACATACATTCTTTGCAAACTTGCATTTAGAAATTTGATTTTTGAATTGTGTGACAAATCTCTCATGATATTTGGTTCCGAGTGGTGAGCCATGACCCATCTTTGCTTACTACTTTTACACCCAAACACGATACCCTCACCTATTACCAATTCACCTGCTCATTGTGGACTGTTGGATAATCTAACTTGGATAATCTTTTCACTTTTATTTTGTCTCTGTCCCAACATTTTTGGAGTGTGTTATAGCCATCAAAATCAAAATTTGTTTATATTTACAAAATACAATTATGTTGGCCTGTAAAAACATTGGAACACTTTTAAGAGTCGACTCTGAGTCAATGAAATGAATTGTTTTTCAAACGAGTCATAAGCCGTTTCGTCGTGACGTCAAGACGAAACATTAGCCCAGACACTAGGGAAACTTAAACCTCAAACCGGCAGCTGATCCTGTGGATACTGGAGAGCATCATGTCGAGGAGACGCTGTGTGACACAATGTGACGGTAAAGACATTTTTTCCACTGCCCAAGGACGAGCATGTGAAGAATCTGTGGTAAAAATTAATCTTTACCTTGTTACTACAGCAGTATAATCCTACACTTTACCTTTATTTTACTGACGACTGCTTCTCAAATATCGGAGTCAGCTAATCAGCTGTGGCCACTATTACATAAAACTCTGTCTATTAATGTAGATTGTCTGTCGTTCTCACTACTTAGAGGAAAGATTAAGCATGAAGCAAGATTTGTTTTTACCAATGTTTATGTTACATCAGTCATTCACGCTAGAGCTCGGCTAATCTATACATTGCATAGCCTATATGCACTGTTATTGATAGTTTCCACGTGTTCACTGCAATATATTAGAAACATACTCTGTAAATAAATTTGTACAAGTAAAATAATCGGTTGATGGATATGCACTTGTTAATGCTGATGGTGAGGAATAGCAACATCTCATAATGTACCTCAAACTGAGTAGTGGATCACTGAAACGTTCTGCTCGAGTCGTCCTTGCGATGGAGGTTCGGGTTGAATGAATGGTTCTTCTTCTAGTGTTTCATCATCGGACTCGCGCTCGGATTGATATGGTAAAATCGCCGTCATTGTTTGTTACTGTGTTTAGTTTATGGTGTAGGAAGCCTCAGGACACACAGAGCTGTTGGTAGGGCTGTGTATCACCAACAATGTCACGATACGATACGCATCACGATACTAAAGCCACGATACGATACGTATCACGATATGGATCAATTTGGAATAAAAATTTCTTTTGAGCTTTTAGTAACAGTAATATCTGTTAATTGAATAACCAGTGTTATAACAGTTGTGATAACTGTAAAACTATTTAGTTTTTGTCATTAAAAAAACAATGAGTTAAATAAATAAAAAAACTTAGAATGGCTCTTCCTTCTGCTTTTAAAGTCTGCCTCAATAACTGAAAAGTGATAACTGACAATTATAGTGACACTGAAGCATATCTACTGCTCAATGACTAAACAAAACTTAAAACATTTCATAAAAGCAAAAATGGTAACAACTTAAATTTAACTTGGTTTTCTCAAACTCTTTTAAACACCTATTTAACAATTTGGTCTTAAGTGTTGGAATGTGCAACAAACAAAGTCATTTCTCCTACGTTGAAATCATTTTAAATTATTACATTTTCAGATTTTTATGCAGAAACAACAATTGATTGACATGCTCATAAGAGAGTGACAGCAGAATATCTCGCTTAACTACAACTGGGGAATTGCCGTTTCTGTTAAAAACTTTTATGCTTATTTAAGACATAACCAACTGTGTTTAGAGGATACTTACTGAGACCGACATTTTTGACATAATTTTGCATGTTTTAGTCTGTTAGAGCGATATAATCTCGCGAGCTGTATGTCAGGCGGCTTTACTAGTCTATGTATGCACGCAGAGAAAAACAACTCTCAGAGAGCGCGCGCAAGTACTGAATAGTTTAAAATCGTTTGAATGTTTAAACTGGTAAGACTTAAAGACGTGCAAATGGTAAACTTTAGTCCCGATGCATTGCTGGCCCGAATATGCAAGTGAATATTGTGTCCTGACTCCTGAACGCGAGCGTGTAGTTTCACCGGCTGCAGCGCTGGACGCCTGCCTTGAGCAGCCCTTTGAGAGACGAGAGAGAGAAGACGCAGCACCATTGAACTCACGCTGTTTGTGAAATTGCGTCTCGCAGAAAGTTTTAAAATTACTGATTTGATTTATAATCTGTGTGGATTCATTTACTAATACAACCGTACCTACATGCTAAAGTGAATCAATGTTTGCGGGAATGATTAAAATTGCGCAATAGCCTGCCGCGCCGAAATTCGAGCCCTGAATTGGCTACATTCAAAAGCACAACAGTATCGATACGGAAGCTGCTGTATCGATACGCGCATCGCCAGGAGTTCATGACGATGTATCGCAGTATCGATATTCTGAGCACAGCCCTAGCTGTTGGTGTTATGGCAATGGGAATTGCGCGGACTGAGCACAGACTGACAACAGACTGAGCTGTCTGGCCAATCAGAGCAGAGTAGACCAATCACAACAAACTGAGCTGTCTGGCCAATCAGAACAGAGTAGCTCCCGGAAAGGAGGGATTTAGAGAGACTGATTCATTTGGCGAGTCGTTTGAGAATCATTGATAAATCTGGTGATGTGCAAATGTATATTATGAGAAAATGAAACAGTTTTTTTATGTTTGATGCATGCAAACCTGTTGTAGGAAACTCCAAAACAACATTAGGAAACTTTAAATATAATTTATAGGGGCCATTTAAGATTTGCATGACAAAAGTTTGGAATCACTATGATTTAAGAAATGTTATACTTTTATAGCAGGCAAGCTCAAGGATGCCTTAAATTGATCACAAAAGAGATTTAGTCTATAAAGTTACAAAAAAATTATAATTTTAAATGAATGTTGTTCTTTTGTACTTGCTATTCATAAACAATCCTGAAAACATATGCTGCTCCATAATGATTTCCACACTTCATTAGTCAGCACAACCATTTTCAACTGTTCTCATAATCAGAAATGTTTCTTGAGCAGAAAATCAGTATTAGAATGATTTCTGAAGGGTCCTGTGACACTGAAATCTAGAGTAATGAGCTCTGCCGTCACGAATTTTTTTTTAAACATTGTCACGCCCGGCTTGGCCAGGTGTGGGCAATTAAGCCTGTATTGCCTACTGTTGATGTTCTGTGTCACTTTTAGGTGGAGCTGTTGCGGTGGGTCGTGCCATGCTAATTGGTGGACTGATGAGGGAGTTGATAAAATCATTGCCTTCCAGCTGGCTCGGTCTCTTCCTGTTATTTGGGCCTGACAATGAGAGGCTGGCGACGGTCGGCGCTCCTTGCCAGTTCTCTTTTTGTTATGCCTCCTGTAAGAGTGGATTTCCTGCAGGGGTTCAAGCTGCAAGACTGCAGAATGACTAAAGAAACATTATCAGCAAGATGGTAGAAAACTGTACATTTCTTGTCTATTCCACCCACTGCCACTTATATCAACGACGGAAATAAGCGCAGTTACAATAGCTTAATATGTGGGAGAGCGTTGCTATATGAGTGACAATATTGTATTGCAATAGGTAGCACTTCAAATTCAATACCAAATCAAAACCATCTAGCACATTATTTGTAATTGACAAGGTTTAATGACAAAATATGGTTATGGTTACACTTAAGATAGTTACAAAATTAATGTATGAGATGATGTTAATTTATAATTAATTGTACCCAGCATGTATGTAAAATGTTACCAGAGAGAGAGAGAGAGAGAGAGAGAGAGAGAGAGAGAGAGAGAGAGAGAGAGAGAGAGAGAGAGAGAGAGAGAGAGAGAGAGAGAGAGAGAGAGAGAGAGAGAGAGAGAGAGAGAGAGAGAGAGAGAGAGAGAAACATCTTGTTTTATCCTTTCCCTGACCATGTGACTAAAACCCAAATGTGAGACATTCAAACTGACCAATCAGATAATTACACTTCCCCCATTGTTCTAAAGGTGTGACGATTCATTGACCCCCAAAGTACAAACATCTTGGCCTACAGGCCTTGATCACTATCAGCCCCTCTGTGTCTTTGGGAACTCCAAATGGTCCTTGTGGTTGAAACAAGGCGTGGAACACAGTAAAGCATATGTCTTTGTTCATTTCAAATATCTTGGATTATTTTCAATCCTACACTCCCATTGACTGTTCTTTGTAAATCATGCATTAATAAACCAGCATTTTAATTAAATATTAAGTTCAGTGTGGTCTCCCCTATGTCAACTCTACCTTGAGCCAAGTGGGCTTGACAAACATTAAAACAGTTGATAAAAATATTTCACAATATTACTGTTTTGCAGATTAATGTAGTCTTGGTAGCTTAGAGGTATCTTACCTTAGAATCTTACTAATACCAAACTTTTGAACAGTAGTGTAGCCTATATATTATTATATCAAAACCAGCGCAAGCACCTTGCAATCAAAACATTAAAAAAATATATATAGTTACATTATTTTGCCATTATGTATTTTTGTTATTATATATATTTTTTAGAACATCAAATTCGTTGCTTATTATATTCCGTAAAAGAATGTTAAGTTTTTTTTTCTCATTTACAGTAACCTAGTTGTACCAAATGTAATTTATCCACTTTTGTCCATACAATGTTGTTTAATCCAAATTGTACTTGTATATTAATACAACACATTCATGCTTGTGGGTCTTACATGATTTGGCCTATTTAAATGAACAATAATTTAAGAACAACCACACCAGGACATTTAATATTATATATATTTAATATCGAATATATCATATATTTAAAAAAATTGTTAGCCCACAGATACATGTATGAGGATTTATTTAATTTATTGCAATCAACAAATTAACAATTAGTTAAAGACACAGTTTTAAAGCTTTGCAATGTGCAATTTATACGACGAGTTGAAGTTTTCTGTAACATCCTTGTTTAATTTACTCATGTTTAGTTAGTGTTGTGGTCTAACGTTACCGCATAACTTTATCCAGAGCAGACACTTATTTCGGTTGAGATGTGGCTTGGGAAAGGTTAAAAAATACACACCGTCGCCCAGCCTCTCGGGATACCTAGTGTAACAAACACACTTATAATTAGAGCTGTCGCGATAGTCAATATATCGACTTATCGCACGATATATGGAAATGAGCGCGATAATTTTTGGTGCCGTGATATATTGCAACTGATAATTTGTTTTATTATTAAAAATAATAATTAGATTCATTTTTACATTAAAATGAATGTCACCAACATTTTAGTTGATCGCGCTGCCTCTGTCATCTTGTCTGCACTCTGTGTCGGAGGCGGGGCTCAGGCAGCGTGTCCACACACACACACACACACACACAGAGAGAGAGAGAGAGGACACTGTCAGGTGAAGAGAAGGCGCGAACCAACTGCATTTTAAAGTGTTCTGTTTCGTGACATCTACAGCGAGCCAGTTAGGAAGAACGAGTCCAACATGGAATTGATTTCAAAGCCGCAATCTTCAGCTCCGGTGTGGGAACATTTTGGCTTTAAGCCGAACAAGAGAGGAGAGCTAATTAACGTGAACGAGCCGGTATGTCGACTGTGTTTTAAAACAGTAGCAACGAAAAGAGGCAACACAGCAAACTTAAAATCGCACCTAAAACATAACCATCCCACCCAGTTTTTCAACCTGGGAACAACAACTGCAGCTGGAGTTGGAGAGGGGCCTTCTTCCAGACAGTTATCGGTTGCAGATGCCTTTTCCCGACAGTCCAAATATAAATGTGACAGCGCGAAATGGCGCACACTCACGGATAGCGTAACTCGCTATATAGCCAAAGAGATGCAGCCATTATACACGGTCGAAAAAACAGCATTTAAAAACATGCTGCAAACTTTTGACAAACAGTACGAATTGCCAAAGAAAACGTACATCTCCCAAACTGCCATTCCATCCTTGTACAATAAAAGTAAAAGTAAAAGACGACATTCTGAAGGAGATAAAAGACATCTCCTTTTACTCTGCCACTACAGATATGTGGTCAAGCTCAAATATGACACCTTATATGAGCTTGACTATACACTACATAACTGCTGACTGGACTCTGCAGTCAAAGTGTTTAGAGACCAGATACATACCCCAGAACCACACTGCGGATGTGCTTGCTGAAGCCCTTCAGTTTGCTTTAGCAGACTGGGAATTGGATGAGCGCAAAATGGCCTGTATAACTACAGACAACAGTGCTAACATTGTGGCTGCAATACGTAATCTTGGCTGGCCATGGCTCAATTGCTTTGGACACAACCTCCATTTGGCTGTTTCCCATGGACTGGACAGTGACAAGGATCGCACAGCACGTGCCATGGGACTTTGTAGGAATCTTGTCAACACCTTCAACCTGAGCTGGCTAAAGAAGAGAGACCTGAGGAAGGCACAGACTGAAACCAATGTCCCCCAACACAATCTAGTACTGGTGAGTGATGATACCGGTAACTTGTTATACAACACAAAATATTTAGAGTTTATATAAACTTAATTTACGTAAAGGTTTTTTATTATTTATTACTTACTTTGGGGCCTGTTTGTATGTATTAAATAATTGGTTACATTATAATAACCATATTATTATTTGTGAAAGTACTACTACACTATAAAAATATTGTTGGTTTAAATGAATTAAATAAGTAACCTGGTTGCCTTAAAATTTTAAGTTCATTGAAATTGAAAAATTTAGTTAATACAATGAAGCAGATTGATTTAACCATCAGAAACTCAAACTATTATGTTATCTGAACCACATAAATTATCTAAGTTGATTTGACAAAAGAAAAAATGTTGTGATTACAAATTTTTTTACAGTGTAGTAAAAGTAGCATTTGTTAAATAATGTTAGACAAAAAACAAAACAAAAACAATGTTACATTTTCCACAGGATGTCGCCACACGATGGGGTACCAAGCACAAAATGATCGAGAGGGTGCTAGAGCAACTCCCAGCCATAAGACGTGTCCTGGTTGAAGATCGAAAACATGGCCACCTCAACCCAACCTGGCAGGATGTTTCTGTGTTGGAATCCATTAATGCAGCAATGAAGCCAGTGGCTGATTTCACGGATGTCCTCTCAGGGGAAAAATATGTCACTGTGTCCTCAGTAAAGCCTGTGTTGGAACTTCTTAAAGGTGAACTTTTATCACCAGACCCCAATGACACTGCACTGACAGCAAACATAAAGGCAAACATGTGCATCTGACAAAGGCCACCATCTTGGATCCAAGGTATCGTGGTACCATGGAGGATGCGGAGGTCTTGGATGATGTAAAAGACAAGCTATTGCAAGAACTACTAGACATGAACGAGGAAGAAGGAAAAGGAGAATGTGCCAGTGGTGAGAACTGCGTTGAAGCTCCAGGGGGAAATTAAGGATCTGAATCTGGATCTCCAGCAAGCAAGAAGAAGAGGCTGTGTGACCTTCTCCAGCACAGAAGAAACCTACTTGCAAGTCACCAGACTCAGTCATCGGTTCCAAAAAGAGTGCAGGCTGAAGTGGAGCTGACCAGGTTCCTCCAGGAAGAACCAGTTCATGCATCATTTGATCCCTTAATGTGGTGGCGTAATAACCACAGAAGATTTCCCCTAGTAGCCAAGTTAGCACAAAAATACATGTGCATTTATGCAACAAGCACCAGCTCAGAAAGACTGTTTAGCACAGCTGGTAACATTGTTACCCCAGTAAGATCCTGCCTTAAGCCCCACATGGTAAACATGTTGGTGTTTCTTTCTCGGAATCTGCCTAACAATTAAAAAACTAATCTGGCAGCAGAAATGTCCTGTTGATGCATCTGTGCCTTTGTGTTAGACACTTTAAAAGTTTAAATTGACATATTACTTTGTTTTGATCTAGTTCTTGATACCTTGCACTTTTTTTGTTAACGAAAGTGTATTTATTTACTTTTATTTATTTGGGATATATTTTTTCACATTTCACAATGTCAAAATATTGAATAGAATAAGAATAAAATGTTATTTGTTCTTTGAAACAGTGTACTTGCATTATTATGCTATTATATTGTCATTATGTAATCAGTGGCATAAAATGGTCTGAAAATTACAATAATATCGTTTATCGCAATTAATTTTGGTGCAATATATCGCACAACAAAAAGTAGTTATCGTGACAGCTCTACTTATAATAATACTAATATGTATTTAAGAGGCCAGAAGGCCAATTTAGCTCAAATAGGGAATCTTAAAAGAATCAGTTATACGGCCGAGCAAATGACTCGTCCAGCGTTGATTCAATCGGGCCGTACTACCTCTGCAGCGGATATAAATATCCAAACTATAGTGAAACACTATTTATTAGCAAGGTAACTTAGATCAGCAGTTTAAGACATTAAATCTGTAAGCACATAACACAAGAACAATTATCTTTAAAATATAAACAAGACTTTATTGATTATTCTAAAACATAAAACTAATATCTAACACAAACACACGCACACACACACATTCATACGAGTTGCAGAAAGAAAGAGAGTGAGGGAAGAATGAGTGGCTAAAACTGTTTTTAATGGCAGGCTAGCAGTTACCGTTGACTCACGCTAGCCTAGCATCGTTGTTACGACCCTAATACCGAGTTCAGACTGCACGATTTTAGCCCCGATTTTGGCTCGGCGACAGGTTTTGAGAAATCGCCGACAAATGCCCGAAATCACAGGCAAATCGGTGCTCGTTCACGCGAGTGACAATCATGCAGTGTGAATGAGCAAAGACGCGATCTGAGAGAATCACAGACGAGTCGCCGACACCCGTGAGATATTTGGCATGCTAAATATCTGGGGTCTCATTTATAAAACTGTGCGTAGGATCCTTACTAAAAGTGTACGTGCGCCCAAAAGCCAAAAATGGCGTACGCCAAAAAAATTCCGAATTATAAAACCGTGCGTACGCACACCTGTAAGCAATGTTCCCTTTATAAATCACAGATCACCCGCAGATGTGCGTACGTGAACCAGCCTCATATCCCGCCCTGTACACGCCCATTTTTAACCATAAATAGTCAATGCAAATCACCCTCATGATTACTGATCGGCATGTAAATCACTGCTATCACTGCTACGCTGATGACACACAAATCTACCTCTCATTCCATCCTGATGATCTGACGGTAGCTGCTCGCATCTCAGCATGCCTGACAGACATCTCTGGCTGGATGAAAGACCACCACCTTCAACTTAACCTTGCGAAGACAGAGCTACTTGTGATCCCGGCCAATCCAACACTTTGTCACAACTTCACTATTCAGCTAGGCCCGTCATCCTTAACTCCATCACGGTCAGCCAGGAACCTTGGAGTTGTTATTGATGATCAATTGAACTTCACAGACCACATCACTAGAACTGCCCGGTCCTGCAGATTTGCTTTGTATAACATTAGGAAGATCAGGCCCTTCCTATCAGAGCATGCTACACAACTCCTTGTTCAAACGCTTGTTCTATCCAGACTGGACTATTGCAATGCTCTCCTGGCTGGTCTTCCAGCTTGCACGATCAAACCTCTGCAGCTAATCCAAAATGCTGCAGCTAGAGTGGTCTTTAACGAGCCGAAGAGAGCACACGTCACTCCTCTCCTCACAAAATTGCACTGGCTGCCAGTTGCAGCTCGCATCAAATTCAAGTCACTGACGCTTGCTTACAGAACAACCACTGGCTCTGCTCCCTTTTACCTAAACTCATTACTTCAGACTTATGTCCCATCCAGAAATTTGCGCTCTGCAAGCGAACGTCGTCTTGTGGTGCCACGTCAAAGAGGCACAAGATCTCTTTCTCAGACCTTTACCATGACTGTTCCTTGCTGGTGGAATGACCTACCCAACTCAACCAGAGCTGCTGAGTCTGTAGTCATTTTTAAGAAACGGTTGAAGACGCATCTCTTTCGGCAGCACTTGTTCCAGTAATACTAACACTTTCTCTTCCTTTCTATTAAAAATAAAAATAAAAAAAAATAAAAATAAAATAATTGTACGGGTTCTACGTTGGATTAAACTGTGAAAGGTTATAGCACTTACATTTTGTTGTCCTGCTGTTAGTTTAACTGCTTCTATGGTTCTCATTTGTAAGTCGCTTTGGATAAAAGCGTCTGCTAAATGAATAAATGTAAATGTAAATGTAAATGTAAATGAGAGTGGAATCCCATATATAGGCCTACCTGGAAAACTGGCATGCGACCCGCCAATTAATTAATTCAAGAAAGTGAAAACGTTTCTGTTACTTTGAATAATGGCGACAGGTGAGAAAAGAGGAAAAAAACGTAATTTCTCAGACACTGAGATTGAAACACTTGTAGGGGAGGTGGAGGCTCGGAAAACTGTGTTATTTGGTGGCCACAGCAGTGGGGTCACTAATAAAAAGAAGCAGTGCGAGTGGCAAAGTACTTCTGCCGTCAATTGTGTCAGTGGGACAGAACGGACAGTTGCAGAATTAAAGAAAAAATGGTCCGACCTGAAGGTAGGCTACTAATTTTTCACCAACATATTACATTTGTGTTTTATTAGGCTATATACCTATATAAATACTAGCAATATTGATTTTCAAGAAGTTTTTTTTACATGTGCTCAAAATATGTGAAATAAAGATTCTCATTCATTCAAGGTGGAGGCAAAGAGAAAACTGTCCTCCCACCGCCAGAGCGTGGCTGCAACTGGTGGGGGCCCAAGTACAGCTGATCTCACATCAGTAGACAGTAATATCGCGGCTATAATTGGGGAGGTCAGCGTGTGTGGTATTGTGTCGGAAAAAGAGGGAGAGACACTGACGTGACTGAAACCACAGAGGAGCCAGGTTAAACAGATTTGTAATCATTAACGCTGTACATTTGAGTGTGTGGGGTGCTAAATGGATAAATGTTGCCAATTGTTTGTCCTCCAGTCCTTCCGGAGTCTGAAGCTGTGGGTGAACCGGAGGTTCAGGGTGAGGGGTTCTCAGATGCAGATGCACAGCGTCCAGCTCAAAGCAGTGCCCCTTCTGCGTCTGGCACGTCCAAAAGTGGTCGGGTACTCACTGACGAAGTCCTGCAGTTACAGCGAGAGACAATAAATGCTGTCAACAGGGTTGCAGATGAGCTACGGCAGATGAGAGCTGTGATGCAAGAAATTGCACAATCATTAAAAGATGCAGTTTTAAACATGAACCTTGAGTTTTGTCTTTCTTTACAAACGCCGCATGACATCCTCACGGATTCTTGCACCTCGTTGATATCCCTCTTGTCGGCCAGGGGGCTGTGGCTCGGGGTCATAATGCTGGGGTAGAGGGAGATCAGGAGGGAGAGGAATACCGTTCCTCAGTGCTATATTGTGCAAAACACCACACGCCCTGACAATCTTGCACACTTTTGCTGGTCGGTATAAAAGTCTACCACCCGAGGCATCCAGAGCACGCCATCTGCATTTAAGGATGCCTATGGCACGCTCCACAACTGCGCGGGCACGAGAGTGGACCTCGTTATAATGGGTTTCCTCTGCGCTCTGCGGGTTTAAAAATGGGGTGAGGAGCCAGCGTCTCAGGGGGTAGCCACTGTCTCCTGCAGGTTATAATTATATTAAAAACTAAATTGTTACAGTTTCTACTTTTTAATATTGTTAAACTCACCAAGAAGCCAGCCATCACGTACTGCGCCTGCATTTAGTCTGTTCCCTACACTGCTATGTGTCAAGATAAAGGAATCATGTGTTGAACCAGGCCAGCGTGCCACAATGTTTGTGAAGATCATGTTGGAGTCACATATGATTTGCACATTAATGGAATGCACATGCTTTCTATTAACATAAGCAAATTCATTTTCAGATGGCGCCCTTATAGCAACATGAGTGCAGTCAATTGCACCGATTACATTTGGAAAACCAGACATTGCTGCAAATTGCATTTTAATTTCGGCCTGTTCTCGCACAGTGTAGGGGAACCTGATGTAACCTGATGCTTCTGGCTGCCTGCTGTGAGTTTGTTTGCGTCGTGGCTGTCTAAGCCTCGTATTAGCATCGTATTTCTTTCTGTTTTTCCGTATTTCTTTCTTTTATCCTGCTTTGAACCATCATTTACCTCATAATTACAACTCGGACTGTTGAGCAGACCGTCTCAAGCGTGACCCAACACTGGGCCGTTACACCTGTGGGTCACGGCTGAGCGAGTCTTCTTTACACTCACTTACAAACGAACATTTTCTCGTCTATCGTGCGTCTACATTACACCCGTACCACTAAAAAGACGGATTATACCCAAGACTTCAGTCATAAATTAGTATTAATATTAATAGCATCACTGGTTGCATCGTTGCTAACTTACTGTCCATCTGTTAAAATGGCGAATATATCAGATGTATATCTACCTTTTGGTGGAGATGAGAACAGATTTGAGATGCTCGCGGTGCAGTCTGAATTAGAAGCTGTTGAGAAACAGATCCGTGACCTTTTAGAGAGACAAGCTGAGCTGAGAGACCGGCGTTTAGCTCTTGAAACATCACGCACCGATGCACACGGATCGGTGATTAACGTTAGTAACCCGCTGACCCTCGCCGCGTCTACTCCGTGCGTTTCTCAGCATTGGTCCCGAGCGTCCAGGTCCCGATCAGCCATGGTTTCATTCACTCCGGCTCCGACACAACGCCACGAAGCCTGGGTGGTTCCGCGGAAGCCGCGAGCCAGGACCAGAATCTTCTCGCCCCTTCCGGTTTTCAAGATCTCCACTCAGAACCGCTTCTCCTCTCTTCGCGAAACGGAACGCGTTGCTGTGATCATCGGCGATTCCACCGTCCGACACGTCCACGCTACGTTAGGTAAAAGTAAGGTGCACAGTCATTGCTTTCCTGGTGCTCGTGTTCTTGATATCGCTGCGCGGGTACCTGAGATCTTGAACGGTGACGAGCGCGTCGGAGCTGTTGTGTTGCACGGGGGAGCTAACGACACTAGGCTGCGACAGACAGAGGTTCTGAAGAAAGACTTCAGGAGCCTGATCGAAACGGTTCGCAGCACATCGCCTGAAACAACGATCATTGTGTCTGGACCGCTTCCCACGTACCGACGAGGGCATGAAAAGTTCAGTAGATTATTCGCGCTAAATGAATGGTTAATGTCATGGTGCAATGAGCAGAAACTGCTCTTTGTAAATAATTGGAATCTGTTCTGGGAGCGACCGAGGCTCTTCCGCGCTGATGGCTTACACCCAAGTAGAATCGGGGCAGATCTTCTGTCGGATAACATCTCTAAGATGTTAAACACCGTTTGACTAGTAACCAAAAATCCAAATCACAGTCTCTGCTGCACCAATTTAATTTATATTAATACTAGTGTAGAACATTGCATAGAAACTGTGTCTATTCCTCGTTTACTGAGATCAAATAATAAATCTACTGCGGGATCTAGAAAAAATCTAATTGTTATTAAAACAAAAAAACACGCAATTAGTGAACAAAAACAATTTCTAAAGCTAGGTCTTCTTAACATTAGATCGCTCACACCTAAGGCGGTTATTGTAAATGAAATGGTCACAGATAATAATTTCGATGTACTGTGCCTTACTGAAACCTGGCTTAAACCAAATGATTATTTCGGTCTAAATGAGTCTACTCCGCCAGGATACTGTTATAAGCATGAGCCCCGTCTAATCGGTCGTGGCGGCGGTGTTGCAACAATCTACAGGGATATCCTTAATGTTACTCAGAAAACTCGTCATAGGTTTAATTCGTTTGAAGTACTTGTGCTAAATGTTACGCTCTTAGATGTAAGAAAAAAATCCCTATTATCTCTAGCCTTGGCTACCGTATATAGACCTCCAGGGCCTTACACTGTTTTCCTAAAAGAGTTTGCAGATTTTCTCTCAGATCTATTGGTCAACGTCGATAAAGCATTAATTGTTGGAGATTTTAACATACACATCGATAATTCAAATGATGCGTTAGGGGCTGCGTTTACAGATTTATTAAACTCCTTCGGGGTCAAGCAAAACGTCACCAGACCAACTCATCGTCTTAATCATACACTCGATTTAATTATATCATATGGAACCGATCCAACCGATATAGATATCATTCCACAAAGTGATGATGTCACTGACCATTACTTGGTAACTTGCATATTACGTACGTCTGTAATATGTCATGCTGCGCCATGTTATCGACCAGGCAGAACAATCCTTCCATCCACCATAGATAATTTCTCAAATAGCTTATCTGATCTGTTTCAGCTGCGGCCTGAACCCAAACGAACAGATGAACTAGATGAACTAACTAGCACTATGAGCACCATTCTCTCTAGAACATTGGATATTGTTGCACCCATTAGATTAAAAAAGGTCAGAGAGAAAAGTATAGCACCATGGTACAATAATACTACGCATGCTCTAAAGAGAGAAACCCGTAATTTAGAGCGTAAATGGAAACAAACTAATTTAGAGGTCTTTAGAATCGCGTGGAAAGACAGTATGTCACGTTATAAAAAGGCCCTAAAAGCGGCCAGGGCTGAGCACCTCCGCAAACTAATAGAAAACAACCAAAACAATCCAAGGTTTTTATTTAACACCGTGGCTAGACTAACAAATAAACAGACGTCGTCTGAACAAAATACCTCGTTACAGTTTAGTAGTAATGATTTCATGAACTTCTTCAACGAGAAAATTGAAAGCATCAGAACCACAATTGTAAATGTTCAATCCTTGCTCCCGCCTTATGATTCGGCCACAATTGTCGCTCCGCAAGAGCAATTACAATGCTTTACAACTATAGAACAAAAAGAGTTAAACAAACTTATCACTTCATCTAAAACAACAACATGTTTATTAGATCCTATACCAACTAAACTACTGAAAGAAGTGTTACCTATAGTGGAAGAGCCTCTTCTCAATATTATTAACTCATCTTTATCTTTAGGTCATGTTCCAAGAACGTTCAAGCTGGCAGTTATAAAACCTCTTATTAAGAAACCACAATTAGATCCAAATAACCTAGTAAATTACAGACCCATTTCAAATCTTCCATTTATGTCTAAAATATTAGAAAAAGTTGTGTCCGCTCAACTCGGCTCTTTCTTACAAGAAAACGACATCTATGAAAAGTTTCAGTCTGGATTCAGACCGCATCATAGCACTGAAACTGCGCTGGTTAGAATAACAAATGATTTACTTTTAGCTTCGGACCAAGGCTGTATCTCAATACTAGTTTTACTTGATCTTAGTGCAGCGTTCGATACTATAGATCACACAATACTCCTAGATCGACTACAAAATTATACTGGTATTCAAGGACAAGCATTAAGCTGGTTCAGGTCATACTTATCCGACCGCTACCATTTTGTCTATTTAAATGGAGAAAAATCGATCATAACTTCGGCAAACTATGGAGTGCCACAGGGATCTGTGTTAGGCCCTCTATTATTCTCAATATATATGCTGCCACTTGGTAATATTATAAGGAAACATGGAATTAGTTTCCATTGTTACGCCGATGACACTCAAATATATATTTCATCATGGCCAGATGAATACGCTAAATTATCCAAATTGACAGACTGTGTTAAAGATATAAAAGATTGGATGACGCGTAATTTTCTTTTATTAAATCCAGACAAGACAGAGGTAATACTCATCGGTTCTAAAAACCGTCCACAAAACCTCTCACAACACTACTTTAACATAGTAGGATGCCCTGTTACTTTATCCTCTACTGTAAAAGACCTGGGTGTTATATTAGACTGCAACCTGTCTTTTGAAAAGCATATTTCATATGTTATAAAAACAGCCTTTTTCCACCTTAGAAACATTGCTAAACTACGTAATATGCTATCAGTCTCTGATGCAGAAAAGTTAGTTCATGCATTCATGACCTCGAGACTAGATTATTGTAATGCTTTATTAGCTGGTTGTCCTGCATCCTCAATAAACAAGCTACAGTTAGTCCAAAATGCAGCCGCTAGAGTTCTTACTAGATCAAGAAAATATGATCATATAACACCGATTTTATCATCACTTCATTGGTTACCTATAAAGTTCTGTATTAATTACAAGGTATTGCTACTGACCTATAAAGCCCTAAATGGTTTAGCTCCAGTCTATTTAATGGACCTTCTATCGCCCTATAATCCATCGCGCTCTTTAAGATCACTAAATTCGAGGCTTCTGGTCATACCTAGGATATCCAGATCCACCAAAGGAGGGAGAGCATTTTCACATTTAGCTCCGAAGCTCTGGAATAGCCTTCCTGATATTGTTCGTTGCTCAGACTCGCTCTCCCAGTTTAAAACTAGACTAAAGACGCATCTCTTCAGCCAGGCATTCATATAAAATTTTAAAACTTACAGTTACTGTAAATCCGGCCTCTAGTTCATAAAAGCCAGAGGAGAACTGGCCCCCGACTGAGCCTGGGTTCTCCCAAGGTTTTTTTTTTCTCCATTGGGTTACTTGATGGAGTTTCAGGACACCACTGGGTCACTTGATGGAGTTTTTCGGTTCCTTGCCACTGTTGCCTTTGGCTTGCTCAGTTGGGGATATTCAAATTAATTAACCAATCATTAATAACATTGATCAGCCCTTCCAAACTTGGATGTCTTTTTTATTTTATTGTTTTCCACTAATAAACAAACATTGTTATGTTGTTTTGATTGATACTGTGAAGCTGCTTTGATACAATCTGTATTGTGAAAAGCGCTATATAAATATACTTGACTTGACTTGACTTGACATGTATCGACTAACCATATTAAGTATACCATTCAAAACGACAGATATTATGGCACTCAGTGACGGCTGTGATATACCAGACCTAGGGTGAGATGATAGATTCCAATATAATTATTTCATATACAAAAAGGTCTTGGAGACAAATTTGAGGATTATATTTGTTTTTTATATAAATAATTTACCTGTCTGCCAATTCCCGCTGGAAACAGCCGGTTGCCAAGAACCCCAGAGTGGTGAGGACTTGTATTTGGACTGGGATGGCATGGTTCCGGCGTGTTGCCCTCTCTAATACTGGACCCAATTCAGCACATAGATCCAAGAGCACAGCTCTAGGGAATCTAAATCGGCTTATAAGCCAGTCATCATCATGGGCCAGCAAATCATCATGGTCCCTGAAAACTCGTTCTCTCCTTATTCTGCCATTGGCGTAATCCTCCAACAGTGCCAGCAGTGCCATCATGAAGCATTACATACCCGGGTCACCGGAAGATTTATATGTTTCTAGCAAATAGACTGATCGTTAACACCTTGACAAAATCACTTAATTAATTTGTGGGCGAAAATTTAAGACGAAAATGTCATAGTGAACACATTCTTCTTGGCGGCTTTGTAACTAACACCGTAATAGTTAGGACCGATGATGAGTAGCGATTGTGCTTGACTGTATTTGCAGACTTTGACATTTTATGATATATGTACATTAAGGAAAATATTTCCTTTTTACACCGTGTTCTGCAGTTCTCTAATAAAAGGGTATTTCATGCTATTCTGTATGCGCCATGTCCTCCTGCGCTCCCGTTGTGGACAATGTGACTGTAAGGCAGTGCTGATTATTATTATATATTTTTTGATACATTTGGAATTATGTTAGGATTTTACTAGATGTAGTGTATATAGCCTAAAACAATCGGCACAAATAACACTGTTGGATTTAATCTTCATGATAATGTGGATATAACGTATGAAATGGAGTGAAAATTAAATGTCATTAATTCTTATAATCGTTCTTCTCACATTTATTCTCTACAATATAACTTCAGTTCACGACCTCACCATCTGTGTCGCCAATTCCCTTTGTCTCCAGAATGTGCGTACGCACGGCTCAAAGTTTGCTTAAAGGTGCGCACATTCTCCCGTCAAGTTTGTTTTTTATAGATCACAACCTTTGCGTGGAAACTGGCGTACGTACGTTTCCAGCCCCGTTTTGTGCGTACGCACGCTTTATAAATGAGACCCCTGGACCTGTCGGCGATTCAAAATCCTGCTGTGTGAAAAGTGTTCTGACTGAAAACTACATCGGCGATGACCGACAGCCAATGAGAGAGCAAGATACAGAGCAGCGGGGAGTTCGGGGAGGAGTTATAGACCAGAATATCTGTATTTTAATAGATATATTTACAATTATATCAAACAGAAACAAAGTAGCCTACATATTGCTTGACCAGCAGCACATTGCAAAATTATTTCTTTACCCTCAACTATCTTTGTAGAACACACAGTCCTTGCTCAGAGCTCAGCAAGTTGATCTCTCTCCCCAACCATTTCTTCCTGCATAATCTTATTTTTTCTCTCCTTTTTGCTGCAAATCAGCTCACAGATCGGGATTGCAAGCTTCTTGCAGGCTATAATTTTTAATAACAATTTGAGTCTCCGGTCTCACGCACGCGTGATCTTGCGTTATTTTCTTATCCCTTCTCGCGTGTGTTTGGTTGTGAAACGTAGTTTGCGTGCCAAACAGTTGTCGGCGATTCTTCCTCTTGTAAAGTCATACAGTGTGAAACCTCCTGTCGTCGATCCATCGTTCAGTGTGAACAAAGCAGCAACTGAATGCTGGCCAAGATAGTCATGCAGTGTGAAAAGAACAGTGACCCGACTACTTTGAAAATCCTGCAGTCTGAACTCGGCATAAGGGACATGTGCTGGTTTGGGGGGTGTTTTTCCTTCTCTCTCTCAGGGGGCTTTTCCACTGGGCTCGTTTGCTGCGGTCCGAGCCCGAGCGCGATTGTTCCCGGCGCCCCCCGCAGCGTTGGTCTGGTTTCACACTCAACTTCATTCTATGGAACCCTGGTGCGTTTACGTGCATCTTACGTCATCGCAAACGTGCACGGCGCATGATAGAAAACGGAACGTGGGTCACTGTATTGTGTTTTTTATTAATTTGGTGCTATTTTGCCCAGTTGAGTGAACAATACAGGTTTACTGTGTGTGTTTGTCACATATGCTGGCTTTCTGCTGCTTGCAAACTCTTTGAGGAGACAGTGGATTTCAAAATGTGTTGCCCTGATTCCACACGATATGCGCGAATACAATGCAAGCTCAGTGTATCCAAGGTAAATCAACAACACTATCATCCCTTACATGTGTTTTATTTAACTAAATAAAACACATGTACCGGTAAGCATCACAATAATCAGCTAAAACGCATGCGCAGGTCACTTTACTTCCTGAACAAGTGCGCACCCGAGTCCGTGTTGCTTGCACATTCACGCGAGCCGCGGCACGGTTCGGGAGCAACCGAACTCAGACCACCTCCTCCAGGTAGTCTCGGGTTCGGTACCCCAGTGCGCACCCGGGTCCCATGACAGCGTTCACATTAACGATTTTTCATGCGAACCGTGCCCCGTTCCGAACTAAACTGCCAGTGTGAAAGCCCTATCAGGCTGCATGTCTAGGCTGCATGAGTGAGTACCAGCAGGTGTACCTAATCAACTGACTGAATGAGTGGCAGCAGGTGTGCCAAATTAATACTCAGTGCCTGGAGGATAAGAAGGCTTGGTTTTTACACTGCAAACAACAGAACATCCGTGAGCAGACTACTACCCATCAGTCAGCCCAGCAGAACTGAGTCAACCAGTGGGTTGAGTATCGAGTTAGATTTTCGTGAGTCCAGAACGGTGTCTGGGTTTTAACCTCCTTGGTGAAGAGAGCTAGGGATGGGGAAATGAAGCCTCATGAATCAATGAGGCTTTCCCCTGAATGTTAGTGATGGCCAAATGAAGCGTTTCGAAGCATTATTGCTTTCTGATACAATTGTGTCGAAAATGGTTCATTACTCGAAGCTTCATTCAGATAGAAATTTCAGCACCCTCTCCTGGTGAAGTAAATGTAATGCAACAAAGCTGACAACCATAAAATGCAAGTAGGCGTATGTTAAAGCAAGTAGACGTATGTAAATGCAAGTAGCCGTTTATTACGTGTTTACCAGGGCGATCAAAGCTGAAACAGTGTTAGTGCTGTGAAACTCATTTATGTAGGTGAATTTTACAGAGACTGATGAGTTTCATGTGTTCACCTTGATAATAAAACATAAAGCATGATGTGTGTGTGTAATTATTTCTTTAGACAAGGACAGAAGATCAGACCAGCTTTAAAAAAGTTGGAAACCATCACAGAAATTCTAATGGTTTCTATTAAAATACCAATAGGAACCATTGGCTTTTACCATTTAAACCACTTTTGTAGTGTGTTTGGGACATATTCCATTAGGATTTAATGCCCCCACCAAACATCAGTAGAGACCCATAGACACCACTATAATTCCCATTACAACCAAATTCCCATGAAAACCATTAAATCCAATAGAATTTCTGTAATGGTTTCTATAGTTTTTTTTTAGCAGGCAGTGTGAAAACTTTATCTTGTTTAGCTGTGGGAAGCAGAACTCTATAACTTGTTAACTGGTGGGACTGATATTTTTGTATGTTGAAAAGGATGTGCTTGTGTAACTGGTTGTACTTGTATAATGTAGCAGAGGGTTTTTTGAAGTTTCTGTCTTAGATGCATGTTTTTATGTAACAATGTTCTCTAATTAATAATACATTTTTTGTTTAAAAAAAATGTGGCAGAGGGTGTGCTTTGGGTACATCATGCAGAAGGCTTAGACAAAGTGTTAATTAAATGGTATGGTTTTTATTCAGAAATATTATTTTCTCCACAGTCTTTGGTGAAAGGCGATTTTCTTTTGTTTGAAACAATTTCACCAGCCTTAGAGAATATCCTCTCACATGGAACAGATGATGCAGGAGTACACAAAAACAGTTTAGCAAGCTGGTATAAATGAGGATATATTGCTTTGTGGGTGGAACAGTAGGCAAGAGGGTCAGCAGAACGCTGCAGTGGGGGATCGGTCATGTAGCGCTGGACCTCTATGGTTGCATCTGATGTTGCACTTTTGTTCCTCCTTGCATTACTTGCATTGTTGTCCAGCAGCTTCCAAAGATTCACCTCATCTGCAAGGGAAATTATGCACAAAACCATGTTATGAGTAATAAATAGTATGTAAAAAAAATTAAGTAACCTTCTACGATTTTTACTTTACCTTGACCTGTAGTTTCAAGATTTTGTGCTGTATCTGGCTGTGCGTTTGATGAGCTGTATCTTTGATTAACGCTGTGCATTCAGATGTTAGTCGTCCAATTGCCGTCTGGGCCTGTATATATGAAACCCAAATGTTTTAAATCGTGGATCTAGTAGTGTAGCTAATGTCAAAACACTTGTTGATTCAAGAGCTGAAAATGTATCTGCTAATCTTCTTGACAGATTCTGTCCCAGCTGGATTGCAGTATCGTTGGTAATGTTTTTGAGGGTTTCATTAATTGTGTATCGCAACATTTTCATCATGGAAATGACCTTAGAGCCAGATACTCTCTTCTCCTCAGAAAGTTCAACGGTGGCCACCTGGAATGGGGCTAGCACTTTCATGCACTCAGATATTGCCTCATATTATTCTGATGTCAGAGGAGCCACATCAGTTCTCAGTGTAGCCAGTGCCGCACCCACTGGTTCTCTCTCTTCATATATACGCTGAAGCATTAAATAGGTACTATTCCAGCGTGTATCAACCTCCAGAATCAGCTTCTTCACAGGACGTCCCATTTGTTCCTGTTTCTCTCTAAGCCTCTCTTTTGCTGTGGTACTGGTCTTAAAGTAAGTCACCATCCTTCGTGCTCTTGTTCTGACATCTTCCAGACCAGGAGTTGCATCAAGGGACTTCTTGACCACCAAATTCAAGGCATGCGCAATGCAAATAACATGCCTAATCTTTAAGTTGTTGGCAGTGGCTATCATATTTGAAGCAGCATCAGTCACCAGGGATTTTATTTTGCTCTGGATACCCCATTCTTCAAAGAGCAACCTCTTGGCCTCTGCAAGGTTCTCCGGAGTGTGAGCTTTTGGAAATGACCGTACCCCCAGAAGTACTGTGGCAAGCTTATCCTTGTCGTCTACATAATGGCATGTAACGGCCAGATATGCATCCATATTAATAGAGGTCCACATATCTGCAGTTAGGCTCACACCCTCAGTTTTCTGTAGATCAGCCATGGCCTTCAGCTTCTGCTCCTCATATTTGTGGTCCACCATGATCTTCAGAGCCTGCCTGGATGGTAGTGCATTAGTGGGGTCAAGCTTAGCCACAAATGCTTTAAAGCCACTGTCGTCCACAATAGAGAAAGGCTGGGAATCCTCCACAATCATGTCCACTAGAGCTTCATCAAGCTGTTGTTTGCGGTTCACTGGACAGAAAATGTGCAAATACATGTAAAACTTTAAGTAAAGTTTATTCATACTGCAACAGTAGAAAACTTCCATAAATTAGTTACCTTGACAGTTTAAGTTTTCCATTGACCCTCCAGACTGCTCATGCTTAGCCCTATAATGCCTCAGCATGGAAGATGTATTATTATTATTATTATTATTATACGCCAACTGCTGATCACACACCAAGCACTGAACCTGTAACAACAACATTTATCTGTGTGAGGATCTATGCAATTACATGTAGGCAAGGCAAGTTTATTTATATCACATTTCATACACAGAAATGAGAAAATCTAAGAGAAAAAAGCCCTTAAAATCAAACATCAAAAATGAATGAGAAATTAAAATAACAATTAAAAGAAAATAATTGTGTGTTTTTTTTGTTCAACATGTGTTTAAAGACATTCACACAAAAATAAAACTTTGTATGTAGAAATGTCAAAGAACTAACCTTATTCGGGGAAATAAGTTTAAAGTGTTCCCAAACTTGGGAACGACTTCTCTTCCTCGCTGGCTCCATCACAACACTGAAATAAACTCAATCCACTCTCCTCAACAATAACACCAATCCAAACACCGACTACTACAACCCACGGTGTTGCCATGGATTGGCTTCACTTTTATAAGAAATACACCCGCCAGGTTTCAAACCTGTCAACACTGGATTGGCCTGTCAAAGCAATCAGGTGGTTCACTACAGGAGTGAACCAGTGTGTTTGCTTCAGACGTCATTTTCACGTGACTAGTGACGTAATGATACAAGCTCTGAAGCAGTGGTTCATTGCAAGGACCGTTCGAGTTTGAAGCAAGCTTCGGAGCGTCGGTGTCACACGTAACATCACTACTGACTGTTCCGGGAAAAGATTCAAAGCTTTGAGAGTGTCGAGAACAGCGCCATCTGGTGCTTATTTAAAATAAAGCAGTCAGAAGAATGTCTTAGAAGCTCTGGCAGATGAAGCAACCACACACTCCACAGTTTCAATGTAATGTCTACAAATAAAAGCCTTACATGTTTGTGTAACCCGGGTGATCCAGGCTACCAGTAAAAGAGTGGGAAGATATGTAAAAAGATTAAGAGAAAAGACACATTAAAAAAAAGGAGAATAAGAGAGAAAAACGAGTGCTTTAGAAGAGAAAGTGTTTAGTCCAATCATGGATCGTGCTGTATTGATTGACACTCCAACGAGCCAATGGTAGCAGCGTGCTGAGACTGCGCCGGCGACACTGCTGCTGTCAGAGACAGACAGAGAGAGCGAGTGAGTCGGACGGAGCAAATGCACACTGAGTGATACTTGTTGTCGATATTGAGTAAAATAAACTTGAATGCAAGCAAAAATTACATTTCTGAGTGAAAGTGATAACTGAAGAGCTAACGCCGAAGTGAGAAGATGAGGCAGAGAATCGAGAATGAAAGCCGATGTAGATATACGGAGCACCAAAGCACTGCAAAATATCTTCTTATTGAACAAGATTTGAGAACATGTGATTCTTGCCTTGTGATTTTTTTTCCAATACTGACTTGACATTTTACTAGAAAACTGTTGCAGACTCAGCGGCAAATCAGTAATTCAGTAATGTGATATTAGCGTTCATATAGGCCGCTTATGCATAGTGTGTGAGCTAGTGCTAATTTGCACGTTGGGCTAAAGCTAACCACGTGTGAAGATGTAAACGAGTCAATGAAGAGTCACAATGTCATGTATAAGTGTTTAATATGTTTTTTGAAGTGTATACATGATATTTGTTGGAGAGTGTTTGAATGGAAGATTAATTATTGTTCTGCCTTGTGTTTTTGCAAGGCTGGGTTTTTTCCTTTTTCCTTTTTGTGTTTCTTCTGAGAAATTGTGATCACCGTACTGGACACGTGAGACGCATGTGATCGTATGTAAAAGGCGAGCCACCCACGGAGACCATTTGATTATTGAAATTGGTATGAGAAATCTTTTCCTTTTCGTTTTTGAACAAAGAGGACTTTGTTTTTCCATATTTTTCCTCGAGCTTTGAACAGAGAGACATTGATTCAGAACTGAATGATTCTAAAGAGTCAACAACTCTTTTGATCTGAATCATTTGATTCTGAACTGAAAAGACATTTTGAAGGGAAAGAGTGATTTGAGTTATTGAATTTGTAATATGTTGTTTTGAGAACATTGTTATTGTTTGCTTCAAATTTTTGGGGGGTTATAAACAAACTGAGTCTGAGTTTTCAAAGAAGTTTTATTTTATTATTTAATTTTCATACAAAGTATTATGACAATTGTTACCAATTGAGTTGATTTGTTTGAGTTGATGAGTCCACTTTCCTGAAATTTCCAAAAAGAGAGTTGATTATAAGCATCATCATACACTGTATGTTGTTAGATGACAGTATTGACATTTACATGCTCCAGACAAATTACAATTAAGAATTTCTTCAATGAATGCAAGATTCCAACTAGTAAACAAAGTTATTGGTGGTCACCTACAGTACCTGCTGTGTTGCCTCCTTCTCTCAAGTAGCCGCTCCTTGGGCCCGTTCTTCGTACGTTGCTAACTCACTTAGCTGGATTAGATTGTTGGCGATTTTGCATGATCTTGGATTGTTTGGTTCTTCGACGCTCATCCTGGACTTGCTGTCATAGCAATAGGTGCGCTAGCTTGAACCTGCTCGCGAGCAGAGTAATTTCGTGTTAGCAGGATTAGATCGCGGCTTTAGCATAAGCAGAGCTGATACGGGAGGTCTTTTAACGCAGCGCAATAGTGTAGGCTACTTGAGAGATATAATTTTTCTCATGACTCGTGAGGATGTCGTTTTCATCATTAATTTGTTGGAAACGCATAAATGTTCGACTCGTTGAAGTCTTTAATAACAGTGCAGGCAAGTTATTGCGATTCTTAATATTCCAGATTGTAATATTATATCAAATTTAAAAAAAGGCAGTTGACAGACTAAAATCTCTTAGATGTTCCATATCACAAATATGGCCAGGATCTGTGCATGACTCAAGAATTTTCAGAGATTTATGCACAATATTTGAACGTGGTAAGGAAAATTATAAATATTATAACCCTAAATTGGGCCATATTCATGCCATAATATCCCCATTGAAAAGCCAGATGTCTCCCGAGCACAGGCCACAACTTTGCCAGATTATATTAAAATAACTAATTTGGCCCATATTCAATATCTGCACCCAACAGCAACATATTGCAATTCAAATCAGAAATTCAATGCAATTCAAAGAGAAATCAACCCTAGGGCTGGGACGGTTACCGCATTACCGCAATACCGCGGTCACGTGACCCCTACCGCGGGTCTGAGCTCGTCACCGTCATCACCGCCAAAAAAGAAAAGAAAAAGAAAAGTGCCTGCACATGTGCACGTTTTGTCTAGACATCATTCCATTTCTATTCTAAATGTTCCTGTTCTAAATGTGAAATAATAAATGTTAAATAAACATGTTCCTTATTAAGTTCAATTGCCCAAAGCCTTGTTTATACTCGACGCGTCTGCACGAGCGCGAAGGTGCGCGCGGCAAACATTACGTCATTGCGGTGTGGGCTGTGTGGGCGGTCGCGCGCGTTGGGTGCGCAAGACTCTTTGTAACATCGCGCACGGCCCCGCATCCGAAGATGAACAACTTCGAGCCGAATCTGGCTGAGCAAGCATGTATGGCCTCGTTCACACTGCAGGCAAAAGTGGCCCAAATCCGATTTTTTGGGGGTCAAGTGACCAGGTCACACTTCTTCAGAAATAGTGTGAACACTCAAATCTTGCCCAGATCTGATTTTTTCAAATCAGATTTAGACCACTTCCATATGTGGTCCTGAATCAGACCCAGATCAGATTTTTTTCAATACTGCCGCAGTGTGAACAACCAAGGCGGATTTGATGCGACTTTTAAGTCAATCTACATCAACATTTGTCATAAATTATGCGCCGGCGAGTCAGACATTCTGTCAATCGATCTCTGACGGAGATAATCAAAGATTGCCCTCGACATCCGAAAGTTTTCAAAAAACAGCGTCTCTGTGAAGCGATTCACATCACATTCCCACCACTCCTGGGGTCCGTGTATAGGCTACTTTTGCTTTTTACTTTTTCGTTTTTCCTTTAACTCCTATTTGAAAAACGAAAAACATGCTTTCTTCTTTATTAGTTTTTAGACTGGTGAAAAAAAATATTCACATACAAACTTATTTTCCATATACATTTTTACAAAAATAAGAAATTAGATTTCTGCATTTTATATTTGCATTGACCCGGAACATTTAGGCCTAGATAAACGTCTGTGAAAATGTTTTTTTTTATTTTATTTTTTTATAATCTCAGTATAACATAATAAGCAAAAAACAAAACAAAAAAAAACAACAAAAAAAGACTTCACATACAAAAAAGAAATAGAACACAAACTCATTTCCAAAACTGTAATTAGGATAGGTTATATAATAGCCTAATAAAACATTCATCAGTTATTTTATGATAAACTATAGCCTATTACTGTCTTAAGTGAACTCATTTAGGCTAGTTATAAACGCAAATAATAATAACAATAATAGCCTAATAATTATCATTATTATTATTACGTTTATTAGGCTACATATTTAGAAGACGCTTTTGTCCAAAAAAGAAACAAAGCAATTCGTCAAATGTCATTCATAATATCCATAGTATAATCGCGGGCGCGAACACTTGCATTTTTCTTATCAACAGTGGAAACCACTTACTGTTGATACTCTATAATTTCTGGTCATACAGAAAATAATAATAGTACATAATCCGCAACTACTTTTATTTGTGTAAACTCACAATAACAAGAAAACGTTGTGCTTTTGTAAAATAAAACAATCAGGCGCGCTTTCATGAACTGGAACACGTCTCAAAAATGAACTGAAACAAAATATAGCCTATGTAGGCTAAAGCTTGAAATGTCCACTTTTAAACAAACAAATTCGAATCGAAAGCAAAAACTTTCTGATTATGAAATAAATAATAAAAATAATATGATAGGTGCATTTCTCTCTAAATGCGCATCCGCTTTACAGCGGAGATGGAGACATGTTTGCAGACACTCTTTAGAAAACACTAGTTTATTAATAAACAATTAAAATGCCTCATTTTTTCAGACACATTTATTAACATTAGCCTATAATAATCTATAAATCACCTGTCTGTATATCCAGAGATATGGCTCTTCTCATTCAGCACTGCAGGAAAAATATCATCGGGTTCTAAATTGGCCTTAGAAAATGAGTAAAATCGACATTTGTTCCATATTAATTTCTAAATATTTAAAATGTTTCATAAAGGGGCAAAAAATCATAAACAAAAATATGAAAAATCGTCTATAGCCTACAGTAGCCTATAGGCCTATATATATATATATATTTTTTTTTTTTTTTTTTTTTTTTTTTGCGCAGCATTTGGTGTGTGCAGTTCAAATTCATATTTTGTTGTTCAACTTTGCGTTTTAAAAATACAACAACCGTTCATTTTTCGTTTTTCAATTACGGGTTAAAAAAGGAAAAACGAGTGGACGCAATATAGCTACATGGACCGTTTGGACAGAATATGAGACAGAGTTCTTTATTAAATTCATAAAAGAAAAAATAATTACAGGAATACTGGATTTTAAACCTCAAAGAAACGCCACAATCAAGACCTTGGAGCAGAAATGAGGAGAAACACCCAGAAATAGCTCATATCTGCCGACGAGTATAGCTTTGGGGATAGCCACGTCTCCTTCCATTAATAATAATAATAATGTCTAGTGCGGTGGCTCTGATATAGGCTATAAACCTACCAACATCCGTTGCCATGATTGTTGGAATGACTGATCGCGAGAGGAAAAAAGGACGTTATAGTCGCATAACATCGGTTTAATGGAAACGCCGTACTTTCGCAATAGTTTTTTATCGATATTTAGAGAGAAAAAAAATCGCAAAAGTGTTGCGCAAATCTGTAATGGAAACGCGCCGTTATTGTACTTTTGCGCATGCGGGTCAGTTCGAAACCGCAAACAGTTCACACTGGAATCTGATATAGGCCACATTTTAAAAGGTAATGTGAACAGCCAAACAAAAAAATCGGATCTGAGCAAAATATCCGAATTGAGCATTAAGACTTGCGGTGTGAACGAGGCCTATGTCTCACTGCACCGGCACCCAGTTTGTGCGTCTTAAATTAGTTTCTTACATTTACAAAATGAGCCTATAGCAGACATAAGCCATTTTAATAAAAATAAAGTTCCATGTTTTATAAAATGTCCATGAAACTTAATTGTTTAGTGAAATAAGAAATATTTAAGAGATCGTTAATTGAGTTGTATGAAATACATAGGCCAACATGTTTTTATATCCACATATTTTATTCTAATATCACTGAGGTAATAATCTCAGGGTTTACTGGATTTTACTCGATTCTTTTTGTAGTGTTATTGGTGGTGATGTACTAAAATAAACATTGTCACGTGTGGACCTTTCTTCTTCTCACGTTGATGATGGTTAAGAGGACAATTACTTCAGTCGCCCGCTGTCGTTTCACAGAATAGCACAACGGCGAGCGCGTCAAGTAGCCTATAAACGCCTCGTCCTTCTAGGGAGGTACGCGCGCAGTCAGCAGAGACTCGCGCTCATGCGGACGCGTCGAGTAAACAAGGCTAGCCTTTTGTGTGTGCGCTTGTGTGCACGCGGGATGTATTGCGCGCGCGAGGGGGGGACGTAGTTTTTCACGGGATGGTGCGAATAGCGGTTTACCGCAATACTGCGGGAATTTCTTGCTTTTCAACCGTGGTAAGAAAAAATCCATACCGCCCCAGTCCTAATCAAACCAGGAAACCATAACTGCTGAAAATTAGAGTTTATTTTCAATTAACAAACATGACCTAAATAGGTAAACATTTAAAGGAGCTGTATGCAAGATTGTGGCCAAAACTGGTACTGCAATCACTTTCAAATTACGGTGTATTCCCGCCTTCCCCCTTGACTCGAGGTTGCTAGATATGCTGCAGGATCCACGTAGGCTGCTACAAGTAGCTTCCAATGGCAAGTGACGAGTCCTACACTGAGTTTTTTTTCTGTTAATTATTTATTTTGGACTTTGTCACAAAGTATTTCGGATTCAAATAGTTTTTTTTTGTTTCGCAACTTTAGACATTGTTTTTATCCGATTCCGACACGATTGTATCTGCAGCTGTGGTAACTAGAGAAGAGCTGGCAACCCGAATGCCGCAACACTACTGACTCCGTGATTGGTAGATCGGTGGAGGGTGACAGAAAAAAAAAGAAAAAAAAAGACAACAGTCAAGGGCTGCAACTGCACTTTTTAAATGACAATATCCTGGCCGGACTAGTTGTTGTCAGTGATATAAGTATTTGAAATGAACATGATTTCTTAATGTCTAGTGACATATCAGGGAAAATTTATGATTAATTGAAATACATTTCTTGCATACAGCACCTTTAAAAAAAAAAAAATTATTATACAAATAAAATGCAAGAATAAAAATGTAAAAACACTTTATACAAAGGTTAGTTTTAGAAAAATCACACTTGTGTAAACCATGAAAGACCACAAACTTAAAGTGAAAGTGTGGCCAGAAACGGGCCAAGGTGGAATCTATGTTGTGTGTTGGTGTGTGCGCACCTGACGTTGTGTGTTGGTGGGTGGCTGGTGGTGGAGAAGTGTGCTCCTCCTCCTCCTACCGCCCTCTCGATCGCCAGCCAAATACAACCAACGCCTCAACCATTGCTCCACCTCCTGTTTCCTGGATTCTCTGCATCCAGGATTTCTCCGAATGGCTTCTAGAAACAAACAATTAAAGATATCATGGGAGGTTTCAGAGTTTAAATTTAAGACTTTGTAAAGAAAGTAAAGACAGGCAATGCCATTTAAACTTAAATTTAATTTAGGCCTTTAAGTCAAGTCCCATTTTTCTGTTGACTTTGTGTGACAGACTAAAGGGAAAGGGACAGCATAATTTGTTAATAGTTTCTTTACCACTATGGAGTTAAACAGGCACAGACCTTACAAAAGAGCTGTATACATATTATGATATAGTCTGGCTTGTCAGGTTGTGTAGTCTGACCACGAACGATAGACTAACACCCCTTTCACACATACATGGTTATTTAGAAAAACAAAGACATTTCTCTGCATTTATGCCCTTTGTTTCCATACAAAGAATTTGCCTCTAAAAACGGTGGCCACTACACTGGAGGCGGCCAATAGCCTTTATTCACCCTGTATTGAGGGGTGGCAGCTCATCAAAGTGACTACGAAGCTGGTAAATGAACCTAAAAATGTTGCCTGGTACATCTAATCAACTCTTTTACCTGTAACAACATTCTTGACTTCAAGGCCCTGGAATGATGTTTTGCCATGGAGGCCTGTCCAATTCATTTTGCAGGCCAAGTCATTCTGAATAAGCATCTTCATGACCCTCCACACAGTGTCCTTGAGGTTCACGCCCCCAGCAAGGCCGAGTGTCAGCACCTGGAAAAATAAAAGTTTAGAAAATATGAATGTTCATTGCGGAGAAAAAAAAAATGCAAAGAAAAAAGTTCAGAAAAAAATCTGGTCCAAATACTAATGATAAAAGTAATTATTACCAAGTCCTTTCTCTTCTCTGGCTTTGCCTTAATGTCGCGGTCCAGTGCCAAAAGAGCATCAGCATCCCTCAATGGCAGAAAACTTACATCCATGTGGTGTCCATGTGGTGTTGGTGTAGAAGAGAGATCCTGAACAATCCGCAGCAGATTTCTTTGCATATCACACATCACCTTCTGCTTGGCAATGATCTCTCGTAGTAATGCTGAAACCAAAACATTAACTGTTCAGTCCTTGCCAACTATAACATTGAAATGTATTGTAAATGGGAATGGAGCATAAGGTCTCACCAGAGTGCAGGTCCATCTCAGAAGCAGCATGAGGGGCAAGATGGAATGGCTCAGGAGTTCCATGGCGGCGATACGGCTGAGAGGGAAGATGGTAGGACGACTCAGGAGTTCCATGGCGGCGAGACGGCTGAGAGGGAAGATGGTAGGACGACTCAGGAGTTCCATGGTGGCGTGACGGCTCAGAAGGAAGATGGTAGGATGACTCAGGAGTTCCATGGCGGCGAGACGGCTGAGAGGGAAGATGGTAGGACGACTCAGGAGTTCCATGGTGGCGTGACGGCTCAGAAGGAAGATGGTAGGATGACTCAGGAGTTCCATGGTGGCGTGACGGCTCAGAAGGAAGATGGTAGGACGACTCAGGAGTTCCATGGTGGCGTGACGGCTCAGAAGGAAGATGGTAGGACGACTCAGGAGTTCCATGGTGGCGTGATGGCTCAGAAGGAAGATGGTAGGACGACTCAGGAGTTCCATGGTGGCGTGACGGCTCAGAAGGAAGATGGTAGGACGACTCAGGAGTTCCATGGTGGCGTGATGGCTCAGAAGGAAGATGGTAGGACGACTCAGGAGTTCCATGGCAGTGTGACGGCTCAGAAGGAAGATGGTAGGACGACTCAGGAGTTCCATGGTGGCGTGACGGCTCAGAAGGAAGATGGTAGGACGACTCAGGAGTTCCATGGCGGCGAGACGGCTCAGAAGGAAGATGGTAGGATGACTCAGGAGTTCCATGGTGGCGTGACTGCTCAGAAGGAAGATGGTAGGACGACTCAGGAGTTCCATGGTGGCGTGACGGCTCAGAAGGAAGATGGTAGGACGACTCAGGAGTTCCATGGCGGCGAGACGGCTGAGAGGGAAGATGGTAGGACGACTCAGGAGTTCCATGGTGGCGTGACGGCTCAGAAGGAAGATGGTAGGATGACTCAGGAGTTCCATGGCGGCGAGACGGCTGAGAGGGAAGATGGTAGGACGACTCAGGAGTTCCATGGTGGCGTGACGGCTCAGAAGGAAGATGGTAGGATGACTCAGGAGTTCCATGGTGGCGTGACGGCTCAGAAGGAAGATGGTAGGACGACTCAGGAGTTCCATGGTGGCGTGACGGCTCAGAAGGAAGATGGTAGGACGACTCAGGAGTTCCATGGTGGCGTGATGGCTCAGAAGGAAGATGGTAGGACGACTCAGGAGTTCCATGGTGGCGTGACGGCTCAGAAGGAAGATGGTAGGACGACTCAGGAGTTCCATGGTGGCGTGACGGCTCAGAAGGAAGATGGTAGGACGACTCAGGAGTTCCATGGTGGCGTGATGGCTCAGAAGGAAGATGGTAGGACGACTCAGGAGTTCTATGGCGGCGAGACGGCTCAGAGGGAAGATGGTAGGACGACTCAGGAGTTCCATGGGCGTGTATCGGCTGCAGAGAGGCAAGTTGACTAGCTGGCGGAGATATTTCATCTGATGAGGCAATGGCATCACGCAACAGTGACGGTAGAGGTGAAAGTGAAAGTGAAAGTGACACGTGATGGCCAAGTATGGTAACCCATTCTTGGAATTTGACCTCTGCATTTAACCCATCCAAGTAAGTGCACACACATTAGGAGCAGAGTAGTGAACACACACACACTGCAAACGTGGATACACACCGGAGCAGCGGGCAGCCTTAAGTGGCGCCCGGGGAGCGATTGGGGGTTAGGTGCCTTGCTCAAGGACACCTCAGTCATATTCCTGCTGGTACTGGAATTGAACCAGCAACCTTTGGGTCACCAGTCCAACTCTGTTACCATTAGGCCAAGACTGCCCCCAGGTGGAATGGAGGGCACCTTAGGGAGGACTGGTTTGCGCTTCACAGGTTCCTCATCAGACTCCTCCTGACTCAAGAGGAAGCGCTTGTTTGGTCTTTGGAGAGAGAGAAAAATAACTAAAATTATTTACAACCCTACAGCCATTTAAGGTTCGTTTTCACTGCCTACTATGAAGAAACCCATCTTTGAATGAAACTCTATAAAACTGAGGTTTTAAAGTAAATTAAATCCCACAGTTACGGCTTCTCACCAACTACCCCACATACAATTTTTTTCAGTGCTACTTCTTACAGAAATTTGGCAACTTAATGCTTAAATCTTTTTACATGCCTTAGTTTAGACAAACAGAGCAAAATCTGAGTGCAACACACATTATCCTGGATTCAGCAGATTTGCGACATACCTGGTTTTTCTTTTTTCTGGCCTCCCCTCCTCTGCTTCTGACTGGAGGTCTGTCTCATCTTCTGCCTGGCGAAGTTTCAACCTTGCCTCACTAAAGCTATCTGTCAAGAATGGGAACCAAGTGAAAAACAAAGCTTTACCCAAACCGGTATTAGTCATGATTTTTATATATTAAATCATTTGGTTCTTGGAATATCTGCATCCCAGTGTCAACTTTACATGTCAAAAAACAAATAAATACACTTAATGACACCAGTCATAAACACAAGTGTCATTAATGTTCATGATGTGCATCATGCTAATAAGGCACACTCTTATGTAGACACCTTCAAATAAAGTGTTACCATTAGATTTAAATTAAGAAATACATAAAAAAGGTGGCTTGATTTAGTCTTGAACCATGAATAATGGATTAAAGTGAACACTCACTTGCTTTATAAAGAACCCTGATGTCATAACTTGTCCAGGTCTCCATAGGCATCTCACAGTTTTTGATGGCCTTCAACATGGCATTGAGTTTGTAGTTAGGCCATTTACAAGCCTCTCCTTCTACCCACACAGCTGGCACCACCTCCACTTCATTTGTCTTGATGAAGCTCACGATGAAATACACTGAGGGTTGGAGGGGAATGAAGTTATTTCAGATGTAAAAGGGGAAAGACAACAAAACTGCCCTGTTCCCCAAATGGCATCCTGAAATATTTTAATATGTCATTCAGCCTTGTACATTTTAAAACTGAAGACAAATTTGACACTACAAAAACTCCCACTTCTTGAGAATCAACTGGGTAATGAAAGAATGTCTCCATCTTTGCAAATTCACGGTAGATGATGTACGTCTGGTCTTTATAGACAATAATATTTTCCACCAAAGCAACAATCTGATTGATTCGAACACAATTGTCTCCTTCTGTAATTCTGATGTGCACATCATTCACTACCAGTTCTCTGAATTGTAGAACATCCCCTGCAAACAAGTCTGGTACAGGCCCATTTCTATGCTCTATATTTACTTGCATTTTTGGCCACTTAACTTCAACGCTATGTTTTTGGTTGTGAACTTCAGACACTCTACGGATCACCTGAGTTAGTGGGCTGTGTGGTTTCCTGATCATTTTTTTTAATGTACACAGGTAATTTTCAAATGGAAATAATATATTAGCACTTACTCTGAAGGTCCTTTAAAGCAACTCTATCTCTGGTGCCAGTTTTTTCCTTTAAGTTGTCAAGTATTTTCAAAATACTCTATTTTAAAGAGGTAGGGGTAAACCTGTCAGCACATGCCTTATGCATCAAAAATTAAAAGGAAAAGTACAACACTGCCAACCTCTGCATCACCGCTTTGTTACTCTTCTGTAGGCCTTTCTGTAGATGTGGACTCCTGCAACTCATATTGCATTCAGAAATAATAGGTGCTTAAGTGTAAATTAAGTAAAGTTATTTATGCACTTAAAGATAACTGAGAGGGTTTCTTCACTGTCCTGTGCATTGGGGAAAAATGGGCATTACAAAGTGTTGTTCTTTCTTCCCTTTTGATGTAACGTTAGAAAAAGTTTTACTGCACATGCTTCAGCCACTTTCTAGGGAACAGATAAAAGTGTTGGTGTATTGTTTAAAACTGCACAAAAGAGGAAAACACAATGACACTGGGGGAAATGTGATCAATAACTCATGGCAACATATTTTTTTACATTAACTACATGCAGTTTCACACATGTAGACTTTCAGAAGTCAAAGCAATTAATTACTACTTAAGGTTTAACAGTTGATATGACTGGACAGCCATTTGGATTATAGGCAGGGCCGGCCCGAGGCATAAGCGAACTAAGCGGCTGCTGAATTATTCAGGACAAGAAAATTCTGATTTCATGATCGATATACCTGCCTACAACTGCTGCTGTGTCTGCCAGCGTTTAAGTCATGCGCATAATCTAGACACCTCGCGCGTGCATAGACAATTAGTGCGCAACTGCGCAAAGTCACGGTATTGGTTTAAGTTGGAGAAAACAGCCGCTGGGGAACTTAACCTTCTGGGTTTAAGGGTAGCAGTTTGAATAAATAATAAACATAACAGTTTGAACTCTTCTCCACTTTATTATACCACATATCAGATGGATCACTAACTCCTAAAACCCGCGACACTCCAGTAAGTGCGCACGACCCATTCCTATCTACGGCAAGCCCCGAGGGGAAAAATACATTGCATACACACATACAACGAGCGCCAGTACAACCGGTATTATAGTAACAGACTTTGTTGGATTCTGTCATGTACAATCCAACAAAGTCTGTTACAATAATAATAATAAAAAAGATTTTGAGGACAGTTACTCTTTATTCAGACAGTTGAGAAATAATAATATTTTTACAGTTTTCAACAATAATTGTCATTGTTGAACCCTTGCTCTTATTATGTTTCTGATTTCTCAGTTTTGTCATTATTTTAGCTAATAATTTATTTTATGTTTTGAGACAGTTTGTTTTAAGAAGTTTCAAAGAGTTAGTAAAAGAGTAAAGTAAAAGTTGAAACTTTTTTATTTAAAGGATAATTCCGGAATTTAACACTTTGAGTCTATTTTCTAGTTTGTTTTGGATGAACTAGAGTGGTGGACACAGACAAGTTGACGATGGTCCTGTCTCGACTTTTTGACTCTTTTAGAATCGCCTTTGACCGCTTCAGAGTGGCTGTCTATGGGCATGCACAAACATGTCCTTAAAACAACCCTTAACGTTCGTTTTCAAAACTGTGCAACTCACCGAGTGGTTAGTTGGTATGTTACTGATTAAAAACAAATATATCGGCGCAATGTATGATTTCAATCCGTGTTATTTGCTATAGTGGAACTATTTTTTCAGATACCTCACAACCGCGTATAAACTTCCGCTCGATATTTAAGTCTAAAGCGTTAGCACACTCCCGACCACTTGATGACGACAACCACTTTGACGCAGTTGCTCAGCTCACACTAGCCTTCTGAGAGACGGAGAACCGAGCGAAAAGACTACAACCAAATGTAAACAGACCCCTTTACGTTTCCGGTAGCGCAGTAATATCAACGAGCAATGAGTCCTCCAGCAGACATCAATGCGATTTTAAAAAATGGCAAATAAAACACGACAGAAACTGTATTTTGCTACGCTACTTGTTTTGGAACATCAACGAACACCACTAACCACTCGGTGAGTTGAACAGTTTTGAAAACGAACGTTAAGGGTTGTTTTAAGGACATGTTTGTGCATGCCCATAGACAGCCACTCTGAAGCGCTCAGAGGCGATTCTAAAATTGTCAAAAAGTCGAGACAGGACCCATCGTCAACATTTCTAAGTCCACCACTCTAGTTCATCCAAAACACACTAGAAAATAGGCTCAAAGTGTTAAATACCGGAATTATCCTTTAAGTAGGCATCTATTTTTTATGAAGTATTTATTTTGTATTAATACATAACCTCACTGTATTCATTTATAATGTATCATTATTGCATGACATTTGTGTCAATAATCATCAAGCACAGGTGACTCCGCTTAGTGGGAGGGGGCCCCCAAATCAAATTCTGCTTAGGGCCCCCAAAAGGCTTGGGCCGGCTCTGATTATAGGCCTACTTAATTTAATGCAGCAACAAATTATTTTACAGTGTACTAGGATCATTTGAAGTTCATTTACAAAGTTGCTGCTCCTGCCTCTGGCTGTGGGTCTGGAAGAGCTGAACCCAGGGATGCCCTCCACAACCCAAGGCTCAGCTCTTCTGCCGGGGTATAACGGGGGTGCAGGACCACCACATGTTTGTTTTTGTTCCTCATCCTCATTTTTCTTGGTTGCTTTTATAAACAGGCAAACATTTTTTAACAGTGTCTTTTTAAAAGAGATTAGTATAAGTAGTTCAAATTACCATTATGTAGAATATTCTAGTACTTCACTTTTACTTGTTCCCATGTTCTAGTAGTGGGTGGTGACTCTGACATATGAACAAAGTTATTAATATTTAGAAATTATTAAAATATTAAATATATAGCCTACTGTAATAAGTGATAAAAACATCTAACATGGTCACTACAAACTTAATTTGTCTGCTACTTTTTGCCAGCCCTCTCTCCTGGCTTTTGCACATTTGAGGTGAACATTTTTTATTAAGTTTTTAAATTCTGCATATCCTTCAAGCAATAACTCTTGCTCTGCTGCGGTGAAAAGCTGAGCACTCTTTGGCCACGGTGAGCAGCCAATAGCAGCGTTACTGATCAATGTTTCTACTATCGATACATATCCCCTTTTAACCCAGCGCATGAACGCGCAATTATCTCAGAAAACTCAATCCAGCTATACTAATCATAACCGGCAGGAGTGTTCGAAGAACCAAATTAGCCGGATCATGATGAGCACGATGATATTATCTTGGATGTCTCGTTTGATCTCGGATGTTTTAAGCAACGTACGAAGAACGGGCCTCTTGACTTCTGATCAGTTGCCCCATATCAAACTATATTGAACCCGATTACACTAGAGCTGGCACGTGTGCCGCGCTACATTTGTGTTTGATTTGTTCATTGAATAAATTAATTTTCCCATTAAGTGTGACAATAAAATATAATATAAGCTTATATGATTCAATAAGATTTAATGTAGACACACACACACACACACTGAATAAGGACATCGTCTGGTAGGATCATCTGTTATTAAATGTGCTTATGACACTTGGCAATGATAGTGCTTATGTAACTGTAGGAATGACAGAAAGGTGATAAATTTTTTTATTATTTTTATTACGAAATAAAAGCTGTTTCACAGTGTTGGGGGTGAGTCTATTTCTCCCCTTAGACAGTACTTCCCCAGCCTTAGAGAACACTCTTTCACATGGCACAGAGGAGGCCGGGGTACAAAGAAACTGTAATGTCAATGTATATAAATGGGGGTAGACATGTTTCTGCATTCTCCAGTATTCAAGTGGATCTTCAGCTCTTTGTATGTTTGTCTCTGTAAGGTATTTATCCACTTCTACGATCGCATCAGAAGTGGCATTTGAGCTTTGCTCCACAGCACTGTCCAACAGAAGCCAAAGGTCAAACTTTCCACCTTAGAAGTGTGAGAATTTTTTTTTTATTGGGAGTGACTGTACATAAGACACATCTACAGTCAACAATTATAAAATACAATAATAAAAAATAAAATTATAATAAATAAATACTTGAGCTTGGGTGTGGGCTGTTGGGTTGATGATGATGGTGCTTCTGTTGACTGAGTGCTTGATGATGTGGATGGTATTTCATCTTCGGCCCTGATGACGTTACCACATTCTGCTTTTAGCCGTTTGACAGCCTCTGTCATTTTAGTTTGGTGAAGGAAACCCAACTTTTTAAATCTTGGGTCCAGCAGAGTTGCCATGGTCATTATCCTGAGCGACTCCATGTTCCAGATATGCTCCCTCAGACGCCTGATGAGGTTTTCAGTTAATTCCTTTGTGATTGGCATGGTTAACCTATGAAATACAAAATTAATAAAAAAAAGACATCAAAATTGGCTAATGCGTATTCTACACAAATAAAATTATTACAAAGGAATTACTTTGGAGCCAGAGACTCGTTTTTCCTCGGACAGCTCTACTGTGGCCTGGTGGAATGGGCCGAGAACACACAGAATTTGCTGTATGGCTTCATAGTCCTGTGCATGAAGTGGAGCTATATCCATTTTAAGTGAGGCAAGGGATGCTCCCACAGTTTGCCTTTCCCCATGCAGCCGTTGAAGCATGTGAAAAGTGCTGTTCCAGCGTGTTTCCACTTCATTTACTAGTGTTAATTTACTTTTCATTTACTTTTTTTTTACTAGTTTAAGAACTGGCCTGATCATCTCTTGCTGCACCTGGGTCAACAGTTCTTTGGTAGAGGTGCTGCTTCGAAAATAGGTGACCACTTTTTTTGCTTTGTTCCGAATGTCACACAGAGCTGGCACCTGATCAAAAGACTTTTTAACCATGGTATTAAGTGCATGTGCAATGCAAACTGAATGTCTCACTTGCAGAATTATTGCACAAGCAATCATGTTTGCTGCTGCATCTGTGACAAGACACTTTACTTTGTCCTTGATTGCCCACTCCATCATGACATTCGTTTTCACCAGGGCCATATTTTCCGCTGTGTGCCTGTTTGGGAACTTCTCAACATCCAACAACACTGTATTCAGCTTATAACTGTCATCCGCATCCATGCATCCATGTTGATAGAAGTCCACATATCCGATGTTATAGACACAGCAGTTGCTTTTTCCATGTTTGCCTTGGCCTTCCTCTTTACTTCATATTTTGAAGCCACCATTTTCTTTTAAAGCCTTTTTGAGTTCACAAAACAGTTATAATAAAATTATATTATTATAGATACAGATTCATTATATAGATTTTACATAAAAATCAACCTCTGCTATACTCACCTGTCTGGTTGGGATTATATAGGAAGGATCAAGGGCATGTATGAGGCCCTTGAAACCCTCATCCTCAACCACTGTAAATGGCTGCGAGTCTTTTATGACCATGTTGACCAATGCCTCATCAACCATTTGCTTGCGAGATGCTGTAATGAAAGAAGTAATATATATTATACATATATTAATTGAAATCATGATAATACATTCACAGTTATGAATAAAAATCATCAGGCCCGTCGGAACAGGACAGGCAAACCAAGCAATTGCTTGGGGCCCCGAGCTGGACTGGGGCCCCAAGACAACGACTGTTTAAGAATAAAATGCAACGACAAACTGTGAGCGCCCCTTTGATAGTCAATGCAGTAAAGTGCAATGACAGTGTTATCGGAATCCCCCTCAAGGGGGCCCTCTCAGTAGTCGCTGACAGCAGCCAGCCAACCACGCGATCTCTGCTGCCGGCAAATACAAACCTCCTCGGCAGTCATCATGAAGCGGAATTATGCTTCAGGAAGCCAGAAGAGAAAGGAAGAGGAGGATAAGAAAAATACCAGATAGTGGTAAAGTGATAAATTACACTGCATAAAAATAGCTCTACTTGTCTTGTACAAATGGTGTAATTTTGCAGCAGGTAACGTTAGGCTAGCAAAAATATGTTTATGTTAGCTACCTGCCTGACGGCAAATGCTGCTTGTAACGAACAGTTAGTGCACATTTTTTTTCGAACGGACGAATATGGTTAACGTTACATAATGTAATATGTTTTTTAACGGTTTAAGGAAGACGCAGATCCGTTTATCTTATTTAATGACATGACATTGCTATAGCTTTGTAATAGGTTTTGATGAAAGTGGCATAGCATGCTATACTAACTTTTCCACCGTGATAATCTATTTACCAATGGGGGTTAGGAAAACCACACAATAAATTCCGTGCATCAAACATTGGGATGTTTTTAAGCATTGGTAGTGAAAGCAGCATCCCTTTCCTTCTAATATCAAAATATCGAAATGCTAACATATCTTTAAGTTTTCGGTAACACTTTATAAGAACCATCATTAATAGATTGTAAATTGTTAGTTATTTAATATTTAGTTAATTGTCATTTAACTGTTAGCAAACAGTCTTTTTACTTAATAAATAATTTGTAACCTTACCCATCTATAAACAATATTTAACCTGAAAAAGGCAGAGAAACATGATTTTTTCATAGCTTATGTCACTGTAATTTTTTCTTTAGGCACAGTATATGCAACAGCAGTATTTGCACTGTAAACCTTTTTTATTCATATAAATTGTGGGTGCACTTAAACTGTATGGGTCAGGGGGGGGGGTCTCCATGTCTATTTTGCTTGGGGCCCCCAAATTCCTTCAAACGGCCCTGAAAATCATGAAGCAACAGTCCTACTTTGTGGGCCTGGATTGTTCTGGGGCTGTGCAGTCTCATGTAAAGCTCTGAAATGCCTTAGCATGGATGATGTGTTGTTTCCATAGACAAGCTCTTTGTCACACACCAAGCATCTCACCTTCTAAAAAAAGTTATATGAAAGTAAAAAAGTACATACAACAATAAAATAAGTAAAATTTTAAATAATAGAAGTCCACATATATTTAAATGCATACATTGGAAGCTATAAGCTCAAAATATTCCCAGATAGGGGAAGTCTTCCTTTTTTTGGCTGTTGCCATTGCTCTAAACACAGACCCTTCACCAAACCCCAACACTGTATCCCCTCTCCCCAAATCCCACCCTAAACCCAAATACCAACAGCAAATTACCTAAAATCACCAAAAGTGCAAAGATTTTACAAAAACAAACATACACAACAAAAAAGAATAGCCTAAGAAGGGAAAAATTAATTTTGCTTATTTATGTATTATATTTATTAACTTTCAAAGTTCAGCACTCTCCTCACAAACCCATCAACCAGACTGAGCCAACAATGACTCGTTAAATGAGATCTGGAGTTCGAGCCTTCTGACACCCAAAGCGAAACCCGCACGTGATTGGACAGAAAGTGAGGCTTCATTTGTCATCGATCACGTGACTCTGAGAAAACCAATACACACCCCGATACGGGGCTTCACTAGAAATTGTGTCGAATGTGTGATACGCGCGTCGAAGCTTCAGTGTCATACGTAACATCACTAGAGAGAGGACTGTCTAGCTGTTCATGTAGTGTTGAATCTTGTTACTGCAGTTATTTAGACTGTCTATTGTTGCCTTAAATTGGTTTATTGCTGTCTCCTTCTGAGAGAATAGTTTTGGATTGGTTTTCTTTGTCAATACTGTAATAAATACACTTTTTAGTTTGCACTTTAGTCTGACTTCCTGTCCTCTTTTGCCCTGGTTTATTTTAAATATTGTTGCTCCTCCTTTACCCTGGACTTACCATCGGGAGGACCGTAACAACCAGCGAACTATGCAACTGGAACGACTGGATGAAATTTTTTTTAAACTGTCTCCACTGATAAATAACACTACGGCTAACTTGGAAATGAGGCCCGATGTCCAAAATTCTGAACCACCCCTTTAAGGCTATTGGGTCTATTTGATATGGGTCCACACCATTCAAGCTTATCTTCTCTTGATACAGACGAGATGAAGCCATTAGGCTACTTGTGACCGTTTCCCAAGGCCAAGGGTAAGTAACCACCGGAGGAGCCGACACCAAAGACACCAATCAGGCAAAACAACAAGTAATAAAAATCTCTTCTTTTTATTTATGAAATTAATAGCACTTAAAACAGCATCGGAATGACTCTGGGTTCCTTCACTTCTCTCCAGGCCGTCCCGTGGGCGCCTCCGATGAGGGGCGGGGGGTCCAAGCGGTCTGAGGTGGACGACAGCGGAAGGCAAGTGGCAGAGAATGGGTATTCGGCTCGTAGAGCGGTAGACAACAGGTCCTCTCTGTTCATAGAACAATGGTAAATACAGAATCCAGCAGTTAACAACCGAGTCTTCTCTTCCCACAGGACAACAATGGCAGAATGCAGCGGCAGACGACGAGTTCTCTATGTTCATAGAACAATGGTGAATGCAGAATCCAACAGTTAATAACAGTTAATAGTTTTCTCTTACCATGTAGCATCAGGGGGTTTGGGAACCTGGACACAACTTTACAATCGACAGATAGGATTAACTTTGATGCCCCACTGGTTGGGCTTCCCCGAACAAAGATTACAGAGTGATGGTAATGATTTGGTCTCCCACACTTGTGCATGCATCAATACTATAACTCTTTACACGTGCTCACTTCACATTTTCAGACACTGCAATGCCACATCACCTCTCGTGCACAACAGGCCCTCACTCCATCTTTGCTGGGTCAGACAATCCACAGATGGCTTTCCACACGGGGGTATCAGGTTTCAAGAGCGTTCCTATAAAGCCCAGTTCCTTCCTTAGTTTCGGAGACTCACAACGAGAAAAACACACACTGCCAGCCAGCGCAGATCAGTATTCAGAATGTTCTTAGTAATTCTTCACAACATCACCCTTTCGTACATTGATGGAAAAGTGTACTTAACTTCTCTCCTTGGTAACAGCATGGATCTTCAGCGCTGCACTTAATCACTCTATTCTCTCAGTTCCATATGTCAGGCGCTCACTCGTCTTCAATGTGTAAACATCCCCCTATTTGCATTCACTGCGGTTGCTGCTTTCTGCCGTCCGCTGACAAGGAGAACCCAACGTGGGGACCCAGATACCAAGAACCACCACAACCTTGAACCACACTTCAAACCTCACCAACCTCTGTCTTCAAACTTCTCCTTATATATGCCTCTTCCCTATGGAAGGCATTTTCTGCCAAAATTAAATAAATAAATTCAATGCTAAAAATGAAAATAAAACCAGTTTAACCATTTCATTACAGAGAACTGTAGGCACAATATGTGACAAAATTGATAATGAAATTAAATGATTTCATTTTCATTTTCATTTTCAAGGTGACAGTGCATCATCCCTGTCAAATTGAAAAATAAAATGCAATTGGTGATTTCACGTTTCATTTTCACTACAATCTCGAGGCAAGACTGCCAATATTAAAGTGAAAAGGCAAACGTGAAAAGAAACTGCAAATACAGTTTTTACAAAGCTTTTTATTATAACACTCACGCAATAATAGTGACAAAATTAAAATTAAAATGCAAAGTTTAGTTGTCATTTTATTTCCTCTTTTATTTCACAGGTTTAGTTTTCGATTTCATTTTCAAAGACAACCTGTATGCAAATTATATGTTAATGAGTGGGTGGGGTTTAATTACGCTGTTATGTGGAGAGGAGCGAAAATGGCGGTTATGACCAGTATAGCGGCAGAATTAAACCAGCTAGCAGACATTTCAGATGATGATGACTTCATTTTGCTTCGAGTTCAATCTATTTTAGATACACGTGGACACTTTGCAGCCGTTACAAACTCCGATGTCGATCATCGAGTTGTAAATAATCTAGGTGAGGTTGTGCAGTGCCTTCAGGCAGCAAAACTTCCGGAGTTGAGTAAAGTTGGCAATAAATTCACAGATTCGAACTTCCCGGGTCAATAACTCGTGAGATAATTGTTGTTACTACACAAATAACACCTTTTTTTAATCGTAGTAACATAGACTAGCAGCTACAACCCACTTTTCATCGAAACGAGCTTTCCTTCGCAGTGGACAAAATACATTGGTCTCTATGCGCCGGCGGCTGAGAGACAGATCTGAAGGGACCGTCTGCAAAGTGCAAAACCCGAAAAACGTTACTATGAATACATTCAATAACTTCACTGCCACAAACTATTGTGTCACCAAATTCAGTTCACACATCACTGCTGTCCTGATGGTTATACTACAACACTTATTTTGGTTTAAAAGCATTTTTAAGTCTGCAAAACGTCATGATGTCGTATGAGAGGAATATGGACACACGTTGACAACATATCAAAGGTTGGCTTGCTCATCCTAAAATTACGGACCCACTGCTCCTCGTTAAAGCCCGCCACGATCTTTGTTGGCATTAGTGGAATTGCACTAGCATGGTTTAAATCATACTTATCTGACCGTTTTCAGTTTGTAGCAGTAAATGAAGAGATGTCTTATCGATCACAAGTTCAGTATGGCGTACCACAAGGCTCAGTACTAGGACCGCTGCTGTTCACTCTGTACATGCTACCATTAGGATATATCATTAGGAAATATGGAATTAGCTTCCACTGTTATGCTGATGATACTCAGCTGTATATTTCTTCAAAACCTAACGAAACGTACCAATTCTCAAAATTAACGGAATGCATAGCTGATATAAAAAATTGGATGACCAGTAATTTCCTATTACTAAATTCTGAAAAAACAGAGATTCTAATCATTGGACAAAAAACTGCCACACGTAATAACCCAGAATACTGTCTAACAATCGATGGCTGCTCTGTTAAGTCTTCGTCGTCAGTTAGGAACCTGGGTGTGCTCTTTGATACCAATCTTTCATTTGAAAGTCATTTGTCTAGTATCTGTAAAACCGCATTTTTCCATCTTAAAAATATATCTAAATTACGTCATATGCTCTCACTGACAAATGCGGAACAATTAATTCATGCATTCATGACATCAAGGCTAGATTATTGTAATGCTCTACTGGGTGGTTGCCCTGCACGCTTAATAAACAAACTACAGCTAGTTCAAAACGCAGCCGCTAGAGTTCTTACCAGAACCAGGAAGTATGACCATATTAGCCCGGTTCTAACACTGCATTGGCTGCCTATTAAACATCGTATAAATTTTAAAATATTGCTGATTACTTACAAAGCACTAAATGGTTTAGCTCCCCAGTACTTGAGCGAGCTCTTAACGCATTATAGTCCTTCACGTCTATTGCGATCTCAAAATTCTGGCCAGTTGATAATACCTAGAATATCAAAATCGACTGCTGGCGGTAGATCCTTTTCCTGTTTAGCACCAAAACTTTGGAACAATCTTCCTAACACAGTCCGGGAAGCAGATACAGTCTGTCAGTTTAAATCTAGACTAAAAACACATCTCTTTGGCTTAGCATACACATAACACATTATAGATTTCAATGTTAGGCTGCATAGTTTAGATCAGCCGGAACCGGGAACACTTCCCATAATTCCTGATGTACTTTGTACATCATAAGAAGGATGGCGTCTACGCTAATATTAGTCTCTCTGCTTATCCTGAGGTTTACGGCGAACCGCCGGATCCAGGCCATATCCAGATCTGAGGAAGGACCATCACATGGACACGACGACAACGCATCCCTGATGAGCCAGCCCCATCAACACTGTGAAGGCCCATGAACACCTCAACACAGAAAATCTCCTCACCGGCCGGATGACCCAACCCAACCAGATGAACTGGATAAATATCGTGAAAGTTCTGATCACATCTGACTCCTGACATTATGCTGCCTAACTCCTAATCATACACTGTTCGTTCGTTGGCCAAAGGAGGACTGGCCCCCTGACTGAGCCTGGGTTCTCCCAAGGTTTTTTTTCTCCATTCTGTCACCTGATGGAGTTTTGGTTCCTTGCCACTGTTGCCTTTTTCGCCTCTCTTCGCTTTTGTCGCCATTGGCTTTTGGCTTGCTTAGTTGGGGACATTTAACATTTAATTTTGAATTTAACAATACTATTACAACATTGTTTTCCTGTTATCTCTGTAAAGCTGCTTTGAAACAATTTGTATTGTAAAAAGCGCTATATAAATAAAGGTGACTTGACTTGACTTGACGATCTCATGAAAGTGCGTATCTATAGCACGAATTTTATTTCTCGTGCATAGCCTATAGGCGCATAGAGATCAATGTATTTTGTCAACTGCGAAGGACAGCTCGTTTCGAGGAAAAGTGGGTTGTAGCTGCTAGTCTACGTTACTACGATTAAAAAGAGGTGTTATTTGTGTAGTAACAACATTTATCTCACGAGTTATTGACCCGGGAAGTTCGAATCTGAATTTATTGCCAACTTTACTCAACTAGTGGGCCGAGGGTTTGACACTTGATGGACAGTCACAGTATGGTTTGTGTTGTTATTCTCCTCTCGTTCCAATGCTGCAGCAGCCTCCCGCAAAAGCTGACTTACAGATTTCGCCATTACTTTTAATAACTTCGTATCATATATCATACATTCACACTCACTCAATCACCCTCATTCATACGGGGCGTCGACGACGTCACTTTATGGAAGGCGTGTCTGTAGACCGTTACTTGAATAAGCCCCACCCACTCATTAACATATAATTTGCATACAGGTTGTCTTTGAAAATGAAAACTAAAACTGTGAAATAAAAGAGGAAATAAAATGACAACTAAACTTTACATTTGAATTTGAATTTTGTCACTATTATTGCGTGAGTGTTAATACAAAGCTTTGTAAAAACTGTATTTGCAGTTTCTTTTCACGTTTGCCTTTTTACTTTAATATTGGCAGTCTTGCCTCGAGATTGTAGTGAAAATGAAACGTGAAATTACCAATTGCATTTTATTTTTCAATTTGACAGGGATGATGCACTGTCACCTTGAAAATGAAAATGAAATCATTTAATTTCATTATCAATTTTGTCACATATTGTGAGTACAGTTTTCTGTAATGAAATGGTTAAACTGATTTTATTTTTCATTTTTAGCATTTAATTTATTTATTTAATATTGGCAGGAAATGCCTTCCATACTTCCTGCATGTGCTCGCCGATAACGGCCTGAATAGTGTCCACAGCTGGCGCTCGTCAATGCCATGACATGCCACCGGAACCGGCCCGGTGTTACACCGGAAGTCGCTCCCCCGTGCAACAAATCCCGGTTTTAAGGTTCCTATTTATTTCACCCGGTGACATACTGCTCCCCGGAACTCAAATCTGTGTGCGGCTAGGGGCAGGACAGATGTCATGTCAACAATATGGTCACGGTTAGCTACTTCCGGTGTTTGGGAATAAGGCCTATTCTCTACAACCACACATTTCACTGTCACAGGCGTTCAGTTGTTTCGCACCAAAAATACCTTCATACAATCAGTGCCTGATACTAAAGACACCCCCTGGGTGGCAGCACCCTTTTAGGCACTTGCGCAATAACAAGGCTACTGGGCCAGATGGGTTAGCAGCAATAGCTTGCAATAGCATGGTGTCCCTTATTTCAATGATCTCTTGATACCCATACTGTGCCAGCATTGTGGAAAAAGTCTTACATAATACCAATTCTTCAAAAAACCTGGTGCTAGAGCAAATAATGATCTTCACCCTGTGGTGACCTTCAAATGTCATGAAGTGTTTTGAGAAAATTGTAACTTCATTGCTGGAAAAATAATTAGAGTCACTATTGAACACCTGTCAGTTTGCCTATAATCAGAACAGAAGTACTGAGGATGCTGTTCATCTTGTGTCTAAGCATATTGAGAATACTAGAGCCTATGCTAGTATTTTATCGCTGATTTTAGTTCAGCATTTAATACAGTGCAGACACATCTGCTTTTAGATAAGCTGTATAGTATGGGTGTCAGTGCTTTTTTAATCAATTGTTTTATTATTTTTTAAGTAACAGGACTTAAACAGAACTGGTCACGCCAGCGATACCAGCTCACTTTTTTTCTTAGTGCAAAAGAGACTCAAAATACTCTGTTGATTTTGATCTTACATATAAGTGTTATACATCATTTAAAACTGTTAAATGTCTTCTTTTATTTGTGTACACTCATAATAAAAACAAAATGTTGTATTTTTTATAAAATAAAGAAAATAAACATGATGCGCGTTCTGCCGTCTCTCTCAATGTGAAGCTCATTCTGAAATGCGACAGAACATGATGAAACGTATGTCTTTACAACGCTTGGAGTCTCTATTTTTAAATGATGTAAATTATATCAACAAACAAATATTCTATGTTTAAGTAATCCGTATGAAAGCAGCGACATGTACAGTTTCTCAAACGGGCCTCATTAACGTTAATGTGACCACGCACAACAGCTGTTCACATACTAATGATCCACGTGGAGGAACGCGAACGCCCTCAAAACAAAGAATCAGCAACTTCAGTCCTGCTCTGCTTTTCATGAGTGTGGAATACTGTGCTGTTTATCTTGGATTTACCTCAGAAGAGTTAGAAGAACACGATTTGATTATGAGAAAGATTTTTAAGGTAAGACATGTTATTGTAAGTAGCATGTTAGCAGCATGTTATTGTTGCATACATTTTACATTGTAGCTACTAGTTAAACTGGTGCCAGACTAAAATGTACGTTATGAAATGTGATTGGAGTAAAAACATGAAGCCTAATGCTAAATGTATAGCCTATACATGTAGCCTATGACACGAGAATGTTTTTATGTTCGATAATTAAACACAGCACGATATAACAGAAGGCTCGTATGATTGTGAATGTGAATATTATAATGTTTAGACTTGTGTTTATTGTTAAATACTGTGTTTGTGGATATCTGCTCACACGTAGATATGTATAATTATGTAAGAATGTTTCATAGTTTGGACCGTCTCGATCGCATTTAAGAAATGTTTGCACGCGCTGAGTTTGAGTCACTCGCGCTGTGGGTTTGAAAAGCAAAACAAACCAAACATTAGGCTTCATGTTTTTACTCCAATCTCATTTCATAACGTCGTAACGAATGGAAACGTTTGAAGTAACATGATAATCCATATAGTTTTCTCTAGTGTAGTGTTACTGGACTTTTTAACGATTTATAGGCTGCCTGCTATAGGCTATTGTTATTATTTCATGCAGCCCTTCACATACCTAAGGCACAACACACTTGGGAGTTCATATATATAGTGTATGTATGTATTTAGTAACTTTCATAATTTTAACCTGAAAAATAGTTTCTCCTGATATCAGCATGTTCACAGGTGTTTGTTTTTTTCTAAATAGTTTATTTTACAGGGACCAGAAGCCACTGATGAGTCCTGCTGACATTCACATGAGATAAACATTCACATGAGTCTCTGTACATGGAGATGACAGGTATGTAGCCTACTATGTTTTAGGAATGGCACAAAGGTGTGTGACCGTCCAATTCTCTGTCTTTAGATCAGTGTTTACTAATGTGCTTTTTTGTCATTTGTTGTGTATCTTTGGATAGTGTTGTGTTGTAAATAAATCCAAACAATCTAAAAGCCATTATTTTTTAAGTCTCTCCTGATTCTTTGTGCGAGGATCCTCACAATGATAGCACCTGATAGCACCTTATAGGGCCATTATGGCAGGGTCTTTGTCTTTCTCAGGTCTGAAGAGACTAAATATTCATGGTTGTTAACGCCCCTTCGCATAAAGCTTTCTTACACAAAACATGTCTTACAAATTTTAAATCAATATATTGTCTTATGTAAATGAGTAGTCAGGATGATTTTCACATAGTTTTGAAGCAAATATTCTAGGCCATGTGATGCAATTTTCAAAAGTCTTGTGAAGAAATAATTAGTATGGGTTTTATGACCTTATTTCAGTGACAATGTTTTTTTTTATTTTTTTCACAAACCACGTCATTATCTCAAAACTAAAAATACAGACATGCTGCTGACATATTACTGTAGCAGAGTTTGTGCTGAATACAGTGTAATCAGACTTTATCAATGAAAATGTCACAAGTATCAGAAATAAGCACAAATGTCAGAGCATGTCAGAACACCTCCAGGACCCAGAAAACACCTCAGACCCCAGAGGGTTAAATGTAAAAAAGACAATAGAAATGGTCCTTGACCCAAGAAGTGCATCTGAATGCAAGTCTGTGATCATTAAAGACACAGTGATACAGCAAGTGACATCTTATAGATACATGGGGTCTTATATGGACAAGTTCTTTGTTGGAAGACACACATTGACAATATGCAGTGTTGGGCAGTAGCGTCGCTACAAGTAGTGACGCTACTAGTTTAACTACATTTCCCAGTAGCGTGGTGGTAGCGTCGCTGTTTTCTGAATCAAATAGCTTTTCAGTAGCGAAGCTCTTTTTTTGATCAAGTAATGCGTCTCCACGCTACACACAAGCTACATTTCCCCAAGCATTTCTAAAGTTCAAGCTCAAATCGGAAAGACAACTGAAAGCATCACTGATCCTGAATAAGTGACGATGACTTCTTCATGTGTTTTACGGCGGTTGGCAACCATTCATTCCCGCGATGCGGAAAACACGGACAGGATCGCGGAATCCAGGCGTAAAAACGGAATTTACTGTATAACGCTGTAATTCACGGAATTGTCATATCTTGGTTGGATGAAAAGTAGGTCAGTAAATTTAAATAAAATCGCGAAATAGACTAGTGTATGTGAATATTTGCATAAAGAGTATTTAAATAGGAATCATGCATATTCTGCGTGTCTCTGAATAAACCATTTGATGAAGTTTAATTTACCACAACAACACTCAAACACACACTGAGGCACGCAAGACGCTCGCGATGTTTTAAGTTTATATGAGGACATTATTGCATTGAACTGTATCTACACAGCCGCTCTGAGAGTCACTTCAGCAGCACGTTAGCTTGATTTGAGAAAAACTATCGATATATCATGAAAACACAAAGAGACTCAAAGGGCTACACGGCAACCCGTCAAAATAAAAGGTTGGTTTAACCTTTGAAGAAAGTTTTGCTTAAATCATTACATTTTAAAACATTGGTTATTACTAGGGAATTAAACCATTAAAATGGAATCAAGGAAAGAAAAAAAAAATTGGTAATTTTTTTTTTAAAGTCACAGTGCCCTAAATTCAATATTTTTAATATTTTAATAGATGATTGTTAAATTGTATAAGTTTCATGGTTTCAATTAATTAGACATGCTTTTTGTCCAAAAATATTAAAACGGGAAAAAAAAGAATACAGAAAAATTAAAATGGAAATATTATATTAATTTGGAATGTGATTTTTTTTTTTTTTTAACAAATCATAGGGCCCTACAACTACAACCAGCTTTTAGGTGCATTACCACCACATTCTGCTCCGGACGTGGACATCACGTACCAATCCCAATCCTTGGCCTGACACTTGAGAAATTTGCTTAATAGAAAGATGCACACACTCCCGACTCCTGGTTTTGTTATAGTTTTATTGTTTTATATAGTTATGTTTTTGTTTGTGAATAAACAATTGAACTGATAAATTGACTGCCTATCTGTTTGACTGACATGTTTAAAAATGATAAAAATGAATTTAAAAAAAAATAGCTTAGATGTAGTAAGCTACTTTTGCCATTTTGCTGTAGCTTAGCTTGCTACATTTCCCAGGGTGGTAGCTTCAGTGTAGTGAAGCTGAATTTAATGTAGAGTAACTGTTAGCTTAGCTCACTACATTTTCCAAGTAGCTTGCCCAACACCGACAATATGTGCACACGACTACAACAGAGGCTTTATTTTTTAAGAAGACTGAGACTGTATGGGGTGGGTAGCAACATCTTGCTTGTTTTTAACTGAGCCACGCTTGAAAGTCTTATCCGCTATGGAATCACAGTCTGGTTTGGAAATTTGTCTGTTCAATTGAAAAAGAAATTGGCCCATATCTGCAAAACAATCATGAAAATCATAGGAATAAAATAATATGAGCCCATACATACTTTATAAGAAGAGGCAGTGATGAGAAGAGCCATGTGTATAAACTTCGAACATCCTCTTTTTAGCGAATACCAGCTGTTGCCATCGTGAAAGAGACTGAGAATGCTAATCTGTATAAATAATAGACTGACGCTTTCATTTGCTCCTGCCTCGATAAAACTGCTGAATTTGACCAAGAACAATGCACCTATAGCACTTTAGCACTTTACTGTGTTAAGTTTTAACTGTGTTGTTTGCTTAGTTGCTATTGTATGGTCAGAGTAATACTGTAGCACTTTGCCCAAGATAAATTTCCCTTCGGGGACAAAAAGGTTTATGCTACATCGGGTGTTATAGGAAGTGTTCCCGGTTCTGGCTGACCTAGTTTATGTAGCTTAAAAATCATTTAACTGAAGTTCCATATGTGCATTGTTTTAACCACCAACTCCACCTGGCTATCGTGCATGCCATGCCTTCTGAAAGTGCACTGGCAAACTTTTTCAATGTATGCAGCTCTCTTACAGTGCATGGGGTGTACACTGTACAAAAGTTGAAGCCTTTGCGAGAACAGTGCTGCACCTGTTGACGGTCACTGTCATCATGAAGTCCTTTAATAACATTATTTCCCTGCTACAGCAGATTGAAGACAACCAAACCAGCAGCACAGAAGTGAGGCTTGAGGCCTCAGGGCTACTGAAGGTCATCACACAGCCCATTTTTCAGTTTATAGCCTGTATGATAAAGTGCTCTCCAAGCACACACCACCAACCTATACACTGGTGTCAGTGTGGTCCAGAGTGCACTCAAGTGTTCGGTGGAACTGAGATGTGAGAATCATTTTGACATACTTGGGAGGAATTTAACAAACAGAGAGAGAACGCATAGCCCCTGCACTCCCTGCACAAAAACAATGAAGAGAAGTGAGCACACAATGCAAAAACTGTGTGGTGGTTACAACATTTGGTCAAAACAGAATGGAAGGAGAAAAAACAGAATGTGAAAGACTGAATTTAATATCCTGGATGCAGTAGTTGGAGAAATGTCCACCAGATTTAGTGAGAGATACAGCAAGTTTACATAGACCCTGAGTGCTCTACATCCAAGGAGTGAAGGTTTTATGGATGGAGACAAAGTGAAACCACTGTTGAACTTAACAAGGATGGAGTTTAAGGAAGCAGAGTTTTCTGTGGCACAGATGAAATTGCCAAATCAAATGAATACTGTACAACTGCTTGCAGTTTGCAAAGATACAATGATGCTCTATCGGCTATGCCTATCGTGCTGCAAACACTAAAGCTTGGATTAACATTTGGAGCATCAACTGCTACATGTGAGAGATAATTTTCAACACTAAAGAATGAGTTCAGTGACCACCGAAGGAGTATGCTTCACAAAAGAAATGCAGAAACATGCAAGTTCACTGGAGAATGGAAGGAGAAAATACTGAGAAGATTCAACACTGCTTCTAGGAGGCTTCAGCTGTTCTGTATGAGGGTAATAACTTGTATGAGGAGTTTATTGTTCTATGATTCAAAAACAGAAAACATCCAATACTGAACTCAGGAGACAAAATAACTTAAGTACTCACACAAACAAGGTAATTAATGATACACAGCTGATAACAAGGAACTAATAATGATTGTAATCATGGTAAATAAACAGTGGTGGAAAAATTAAAAGGAACACATGCGACTGATGAAATAAACTATAAGTCCTTGAAAACAAAACATGCGTGTGACATTACGCCCCTTCCGAAGAGCCGGGACCTCTCGCCGCCAGAACAACAGACAAGGGATGGTGTTCTGGAGGTGGGCGAGAGATGGCGAAGAGATGATGACATGAGATGGTTAAGAGATGGTAGGACAACATGAGATGGCGAAGGGATGGTAGGATGACATGAGATGGCGAAGGGATGGTAGGATGACAAAACCCGGCGGAGTCGAAGGAGGGAGAAGCCGGTTTGCTGTGGCTGACAACATCCTGGTGATGACTGATGGAGGCAATGGATCCCAGGGCGCAGACAGAGAGCCGATGGTACAGAGAGACATCACTGGCACTGGAGACCTATAAATGCTGCTGCGGTGAGTGCCAAATTGCCCAAGGACTGAGATGAAGCTGTTGTGACGGAGGACAGAGGTGGAGCCGGAGGGAAGGAGGAACCCATTGTAGCTGAAGGGGTGGAGAGGCTGAGCGCAACGAAAAGCTTGCAAGTCCGTGGCGTAAGTAGGGTGATGACTGACCAAGGGGGAGCCGGTTGGATGAGGGAACCTGGTGGAGCAGCAAGATTGATGGTCTCTGCCATACCCGTCAACACTCCCATTTTTCCCGGGAGTCTCCCATATTTCACACCCATCTCCTGCCCCCCTCCCGTTTAGCTATTTCTCCTGTGAAACTCCTGTAATTTGTATGGCCCAAACCTTGTTATATGAATAATTACATCAATATATTATTTCGAGGTTGTCCAGTTGCCAGATCTTGAATGAAATGCATCCTACTCACACAATCAACACATCATACAAATTTCGACCCATGTGTGAGCTCAACCTGACAACCTCCAACCCAGTTGTGCTGTTGATATCTGTGCAGGTAGTAGATGTGGGAAGTTGAATAAAGCTGGGCATAGACGTGGGAAGTTGAATAAAGCTGGGCATACAATGTGCGATTTCGGCAAGGTACCAACTCACACTGAACGAGTAGATCGCATTCAATGTAAAGCCAAAGCTCATGATTTATGTGCTCACACTGTACGGTCCAATCGTGGAGCTGCGACTTGACTGCTCACAATATACTTGGGAAATCAACACGTAGGATCCCTCAGAACCCGGATGTTTGTGACTGTTTCAGTATAAACATGCTTTCCTGGGAGAAACGCGCTGCCTTAGTGATATGCGCAATTCTGTGTGCAGAAAAGTCCACAAAAAAAAAAGGCGTCGGCGTATCTGGACACGCAGGTGGCTCGGAAGACATGGCCAATATGGTTTATCCATTTTGTAACTCGAACTAGAGGTAAGCAGGCGTTTTCTTCCCTCTTTTCTTTTTCTTTCGTTAAAACATCTGTTTTATCTATTATTGCTCATGAGTCTGTAGGGTCTGGACCAATCAGACACACACTAATTATTCATATTCATTATATTTACTGAATATAAAGGTCTATAAAACTCCCCCAAAATTAACATCACAAATTAAGTTACTATGTCGGTCGAGTGTCCTGTTATAGAGCACCTTAAGACTGCTAACAGACTTTTACGACCTCAAGGAATGTGGCCACATGCACCACATGCGCAAGAGAGAGACAATGGAAAGACAGAAACAATCTTTAATACAAACGTTGCTGCATTAGTCATAAACTAACTGATCTATGAATGAACATGCATCCCAGAAACGGTGTGAATGATTTACTGTATTGTGTACTATCATGTATAACACTATGGTATGTTTGATTGGTATGTATGTGGTTGTATAACCAACCAACAGTCAATGTAACCTCACCTGGATCATGTCTCCTACCTAATTAATCCTCACCTAAAGACTCACACTTTGATGTACATCACCTTCCTTTAGAATGCAGTGTGGATTTGTAATTTCTATCTCAGCATTACTGAACAGAAAAAGGTTGAGGCAGAAGGTATAATCACTGTTAGGACAGAGACTCATAAATCTTGCCCCCAGATGAAACTCCCGCCAGAAAGTCAACTCCTCTCATTGGTGAAGCAAACCATGAGAGGCGGGATCTTCTCGGACTTTATTTAGAGGCAGTCCACCGTGACCTCCCTCTCTTCCTTTTTTCCATCCGACCACAACACTGTTCCTGAGGATACAAGGGGGAATCCCTTCCCACTTCCCTGAGGGCCCTAGGCCCAGCAGGCCGCGAGCACCATTGGCCATGCTTTCATGCTCCCAAAAGGGAGTCAGACTGCTTTTCTTCAATCCAGAAACTGCAACTTTACCAACTGAAAAGGACAACCTCAGGAGTGTTGGCACAACGACTTCTCCTAAGGCAGAAGAAGTCCGTCGCAACTCACACCCTTTACTCTGCATGTCCTCCCCGGACCAGGGCTGGCAGGCCACAGTCTGCACTCCAGCCATGAGAACAGATTCAAACCAACCATGCAAGTTTATCATATCTTCTTCATCCAATGAAGAAGAAAATGATTGAGACTTTCGCTATTGAGACTTTACATAAGACAACATTTGACACTCGCAGAATCAACAACTTCAATTTCCAACAACTTTGATAATAGTGTACGCTACCCAGGCATGCAAGTATACTTTTGATTTGATGCTTTGAAAATGAAATGCTGATGTTTCTTCTCATAGTTACCGGAACTTCTCAATAGTTCCGTTTCTGGTTTCGTCCTATCACTCACCTATTTATGTATTCATGTGTGTACGTTGTTTAGTTTATTTATATTTATGATTTAGTTAATAAAACTTGTACATAATATGTATTTGGTTCTGTTTTGTTTTCAATACGGAGTCCCTTTATGATTTTGATTTAGCTACATGCTCAAAGCGCTGTACAATTACAAGCTAATAAATAATTATTCTTTTGTGGCCATGGAAGGTACCTTTTTCTTAGAATAAATTAATAATCAAAGAGTTCGCTGGACGAACTGATTAATTGATTGTAATACTAATTCAGCCACATCAAGTTAATTCAATTAACTGACCCAAATATTCATAATTAATAATAAGTTATTATTGATTATTAATATTCCAAAGAGCTGATTCGTTACAAGTCATGCACCTTAAAATCTTCAAGTGTAATGTAACCCATTTACAGTATGTAAATCTACAGTTGTCTTCCCAGTTTAGAGCACAAAACAGTGATACTACCCTACACCTACTGCTGAACAAGTAGTGTTTCAGTCAAGTGGCTCAAATAATAGGCTGTATTATACTGCAACACCTGATGTACTGCCTAGAACATCACTTACAGTATATTGCTATATAGGCTATGACACTAGATATGAATTTGATATCTATGTCTCCAAATCCTGTTTCTATTTGAACCCTATTTCACTGATTATTATGTCTGCTTATGATATCAGTGTGCCATTTCTTGACTAGTTATCATATTATGTAATGTATTAATGTAGGTGAATGATATGAAGGGGTTTCGAGACCTTCTAAGGGTTTCTGTGGAGGACTTCAATTCCCTCTTGGAGAAGGTGGCTCCACACATCACAAAGAAGGACACCCACCTAAGAAAGGCCATTAGCCCCAAGGACAGGCTTTCTGTTACACTACGGTTTTTGGCAACAGGTGAGTGTGCACACAAATCTAATCACAATCTAATACCCCCTGTCTCTCTATCCCTCTCCATTCAACTTGGATTGATGATGTTATGCTATCTATCTATCTATCTATCTATTTATCTCAGGTGAAACCTTCAACTCATTAAGTTTTCAGTATCGAATTGGAAGCACAACACTGAGCAGGATTGTTATGGTGACCTGTGGAGCCCTAACTTCTGTACTACGTGACGAATACTTAAAGGTAAAGGATTGTAATGGTCATATGTATAATTGTACTCCTTTTGTATTGAATAATCACATTACCCATGTCCACTCTGTAAGAAGAAAGCAGTATGATTTTTTTTTTTTTTTTTTACAAAAAAAGAAACGGTTTGGTGAAGGTGCAATAGCAAATAACATTGCAACCCTTTACAGAGGTAGATTACATTTTTTGTGTTAAACTAATTAAGCATCCTTACAAAAGACAGTGGTGGAGGCAGACTTTGTGACTGGACCTGGTGGTCCAGTTCACTTTGAGGGCTCTGCTGGGCCTGGTATACCTGATATTGCACTGGCACAGATGTGAAAGGCCTTGTCTGAGATGAAGGTTCCCCCACAAATGGTGGTTGGTACTAACTTGCTTGCTCTGCCTCTTGAGCATCATACAACATATTCATGATATTTCTCCTAAGTCTGAGCTGCAGTGCTTTATCTTTAACATTTCTCAGCTTGTTTGCTACTTGCTGGCCAAACATCTCCAGACAGTCATTATTTGTCGCAGACAGTGTTGAATGCACCTGTTTTAACAATGTGAGTTTTGCCATCTCAATATTACTGTCCGATGGCTTTGCCTTGGTTCTGCCCAACCGAGGCCTTTTAGCAGTGTCACCACGCACAGACTCTGAGGTTTCCCCTTCCAATGCTGGGCTGCTTGGAGGCTGTCAGCAAGAAGCAGAGGACTATATTTCAGACCATAGGCCATTATCAATGGTGCACACATTTCAAGCATGTGATCATCTACTTGGCTGTCCTCTGTTGGTCCAACGTCCTCTGAGTCAGAGTCAAGCTATAAACAGCACAGGTAAAGACAAAAGGTTAGAAGTGAAGACTTTGTCAATTTTGTGTAGGTGATTAACTTTCACAATTACATTTATTCATTTAGCTGACGCATTTGTCAAAATATACTTAACAGAATGAAGATAAGTTACAATTTAATAAGTGCCCTCACTGTAAGAATACATACTACCTTTGCATGCAATACAAAATCAGAGGATGACAGTGCAGAGTGCAATTTAAGGCAAGGGATGTAGCCTAGTAGATAAAAGACAAGACAACTTAGGTTAGCAGACATTTCATATCACTTACTCTCAGAGTTGATTCGGTGGGTCTGTGTGTCACATGGGCCTTTAAAAAGTCCAGATGCCTCAGGATCCAGTTTTGCTTGGAGGTAAGGGGTTTCTGTCCACTGTCACTGGGTTTAGGCTTTATAAGTTTGCCATATTGGGTTCTTAGCGATGCCATTCTTGTTTTCACCTCATTCACTGAAAAAAAAAATATATTACAACAACATTTTCCTCTTCGTTATTACTGCATACTCCTTTTATAAAAGTATTTCTATCATCTCTCTCTCACACTCACACACACACACATTTTAAATAATCACCTTGTATTGATTATAGATAATGTTTTTAGTTATTAGAAATAAGAGCAAATAAAACACAATTGGAGACTATTACTAACAATACATATACATAAGCAGTGCTAAGCTTTTGAGTTAGGACATTTTCTCTCCCAGCTATTTACTTGGACCTAATTGACTGACTAGTTTATAGCCTATTTTAACGAAATAATAATAATTTTGTCCCATGCAGTACCCTATGTAACGTTAATTCAAAACATAACTCAAACTTGAGACAGACCGAGAGCGAGAGGGAGGACCATCTCGCGCTCTCTCAAGTTCAAATTCATGTCTCTGTCTCTCTCTCTCAACGGCTAATCTGGACACAAATACATTAACTTACCAGGCAGCTGCAGCTCAGCCGCAAAATCCTCCCAACTTTTTTCTCTGGCATTCCTGTCGTGGTAAGTTGATGATGACACGTCGAAAAGGCTGGCATGTTGCTGCCATAACTCCACAAGTTTTGCCTCCATCACTTCAGTCCACACTACACGCCTTGTCGCCATGGTTTCGTTTCTGTTTTCATGCGCAGTGAGGGAAACACTGCAAATCGGTTCGTAGCTCTGCTTCAACAGTGCGATACCTCACGAGAGGCGACCAAAATTTCGGACATGTCAGAAATCCATCCGATTGCCGGTTGGGAGAGGATAATCGCCTCTCGTTTCCCCTTGTATACTGCACGACAAACGACGCACGAAGTACACAGTGTATGCCCAGCTTAAGTGTCACTGTAGAAATGGGAGGAGAAGACTCAGTGGTAAATATTTAACACAATTAGCGCAGAAATTTTTTTTTTTCTGTCATCCTTTGGCTAGCATCACATTATATATAATCACGTTCTTATTCATGCAAATGCTTTTAAACCATTCAGGCCAAGACAAATTAAAGGATTAGTTCACTTTTAAATAAATTAGTTCACTGCTGATACTTTACTCACCCCCATGTCATCCAAGATGTCCATGTCTTTCTTTCTTCAGTCGAAAAGAAATTAAGGTTTTTTATGAAAAGATTCCAGGATTTTTCTCCATATAATGGACTTCATTGGGAACCAAACAGTTCAAGTTCAAAATGACGTAGGCGGAAGTACCGAGTCAGTGTTTACAAATGTGACGAAGGAGGACCATACACATATTCAAATGTCTTTGTGTCAGTTTATCGTTTAAAATGCCCATTTCGTGTGCGTATCCTGGGTGTTTTAATATAAAAAGGCTAAAAGAAAATTTGTCAGGACAGAAGCGTGACCTTTCCACGTAATTACGTATTACGATGACGTCGCGAACGCGCATCACAGAACAGAGCAAGGAGAGCATTTGTGCTTATAAAACTTAAACATTTTTATTTAATTTTGAAATGACCGATCGTTTGGCTAGATAAGACCCTTATTCATCGTCTGGTATCATTTATCGTCTGGTAAGCTGCACCGAAACTGTCATTTGGACCTTGAACTGTTTGGTTCCCATTGAAGTCCATTATATGGAGAAAAATCATGGAATCTTTTCATCAAAAACCTTCATTTCTTTTCGACTGAAGAAAGAAAGACATGGACATCTTGGATGACATGGAGGTGAGTAAATTATCAGCAAAAGTTTTTATAAAAGTGATCTAATCCTTTAAACGTGCCAGAATCGAGTTCTCTTTCGGCTTGAACGAACAACAGACCTGCCAACCCATACGCATTTTGCGTAGCGGCCACGCATTTTGACCTCTAAGTACGCTGGTACGGTTTGTCACTCTAAACTACGCAAAAACCTGGTGACGTATCAGTTGCTGCGCGAGCTCTCTCACAAACACAGACCGCGCACGCACAGAGAGAAGATTATTGTAAAATTAAAATTGACGGGCTAAGTTCATTTTGTTCTTGGTTGTGTTTTTTTCTAAGACTTTTGTATTGTCCATCCGTGTTTTTAAAATTGGTTAAACGACGGACGTTTTACTGTTATCGTGCAATGTTCAAAATGCTAAAAAATTACTTTTTTCTGTGAGATATATCATATTTAGATATTTGAATTATAAAATAAGTAGCCTATCTTAAATGTACAAACAATGGTACAAATGCCAGCTTGTACAACAACTTTCACGTGAATCCCTTTTTTTATTGGAGACTGGAATGTTGGGTCTCCGGACTAAAAAACACGTAACCACCAAATTATCGCCCTACTTTTTAATGTTTGGCTGTGAGGCAAGATAACCATATGAGGTGCCAGACAATTTTGAGACAAGAACAATAAATCAAACTTATTTTAAGTCCACACCCCCCCTGCTATTGCCTATAAAATCCCATTTCTTTATATAGATAAATGAAAGTGTGGAGGACGTTGTGGCAAAGGTATGCCTTACGGAATACATTATAAGGCAGGACATTATTTTTAAGACTGTGCAGGACAACAAGTGTAATGTGTAAGGTAAAGTCTAAAAAAAGGAAATTGGAGAAAGGAATGTCCATTGGCATTCAGGTAGGAGACCGGGTCCTGTGGCAGAATGTCAGAAGCAGGCAGATAAAGGGGGGTTAGTTGGACCCAGGTTATTTGGGAAATCCATTGATGTAGTGGTTTAAGGAAAACAAATTCCCAAAATCAACATTGACCATTTGCATTGTATCAGTATAAAATGTTACTTGGTTTTGTATATCATTTTTCATTGTTCCATTGAGGATGATGTATAGGGAACCAACATGTTTTACCTCTAGCAGCCGCTCGAGGGCGCTAGAGTTATTTGATTACCAGATATAAGCCCGATCACAGAAGAGCAAGTGAGTTTGTTTTGGTAGAGGGAAACCTCACAGTTGAACTCATGACTACTTTCGCATAAGTCCTGTTTGAGAACTGTTGAAGTTTGTGCTCAAACATGAGTATGTATTGTTTAATAAATATGGGATATATCTGAAATTACAAAGGCTAATGTGAACTATTTACCTTCCTTTATAGAAAGTACTTTGGAGTACTTACACTCATGCTGTGGTCTCTTGTTTGATCACTGTGTATCACTCGTACTTCCATAAGCAACTGGATTTGATGCTAAGAATCTACAGGGCTAATTATCTCCATTTCACACATTATCACACATTTCACACAAGGTGATTTACTGGATAATAACATTGCATCGCTCTCAAATAACCGTTTGGATCTAAATCATTTTCATCTCCATCATCTTATTCATTTTGACAGTACTGAAAGCCCTTCACAAACAAATATTCCTAAGAATCATCTGCTATGGAAGAAAGAGTATACCACTGATTAATCTGATGAAGCTTTCATTCAGCGGAGGGATCCAAAGACAACTTTGATAGATACTTTTAGCGAATTATACTTAGATACATAGGAAGAAAGAGAAGGTAGGGCTGATGGTGTGTTCTATTATTTATCCGTCTCGTAGATCCGAATCGGAAGACAGACGTTGCCTAGCAACACACCCCCTTTCCTCTGATTTCTCCTATTGGAAGTCGGACAACCGTGAGGACACCGAGCAAGAATACCATAATAGAACGCTTGAAGTGTGGACGTGACGTCATATCCGAGGTCCGAGTCGGTTCGTTGGCAATAATAGAACGCACCATGAGTCTCCAGACCAGAGAATTGAACAAGATGACAAAGCTGGTGACTTACAATTACCTCCTCCGCCTCAGAATTTCCTTGAAGATGAGTTACAATTCAGCAGTAAGGAAAGTGTCCAACGGATGAGTAGTATAGAAGAGCACCTTGTTGATATTGAACACAGAATAAGTGACTTCATTACCTCAGAGACATTGAGCATGAAACTGAGAGTATATGAAGACCGAATGAATTATCGTCTTCAAAGAGAGATAGATCAAGTTCACCAACAATGCTATGGCAAAATTGATGATTTAGCTAGGTATATCCCATGAAAGCTGCCAAATCTGCTACCATTGTGCGAATATTAAGAGAGGAAATTTTTACGAGATGGGGAACTCCAGCTTTTATTGTATCTGACCGAGGTACGCAATTCACCTCCAACATTCTTGACCAAGTTTGTAAGATATGTCATGTAACATAGAAACTCACAACGGCATATCCTCCTCAGCCCAACCTCACGGAAAGAGTCAACCAGAACCTAAAAACCATGATTGACACATATGTGTATCAAAACCACCAAACCTGGGATCAATGGGTTTATGAGTTCAGATTCGCTCTAAATGCTGCATGGCATGAAAGCACAGAATATTCTCCTGCAGAGATAGCTTTAGGCCGACAACTGAAAGGTCCTCTCCAGAGAGCCTTGCAGATGCCACCAGACCCTGATCACCTGTCGTGTAGTACCCTTGAACACCAAAAAAGTTTGTATGAGTCATTAAGGGAGAATGTGGAGAAGGCACAAACTAGACTTTTCTAAAAGAAGAGTTCAGAATTTCAAAAATGGAAGGGCCAAACATTTCAAAACTTCCAAAATGGAAGGGCCCAGCAAGAGCTGGAAAAAAGCTAGGACCTGTTAATTACAAGGTGACTATGTTGTCTAATCTGACTCAGATAGATACTTACCATACACAGAATAAAAAAAAAAATTCCATGGGGAGGGGTATGTAACAGTATAAAATTTTACGTTTGGTATAATGTATATCGTTTTTCATTGTTCCATTGACGATGATGTATAGCTGAGCAAAATGTGTTACCTCTAGCAGCCGCTCGAGGGTGCTAGAGTTATTTGATTACCAGATATAAGCCCGATCACAGAAGAGCAAGTGAGTTAGCATGGCCAGCTATCATGAGATACCTTAAAGAAACAGAATTATTTGATCGAATTTAAGAAAAACTAAGAATATATATATATATATATTTTTTTTTTTGTAGAAATCTGCATTGAAGCTCCACATCCCAAACAGTTGGTGGCGGTAATGCACTAAATTAGTATGCCAACCGCCAATAAAAGAAGAAGAAGCAAGTGAGTTTGTTTTGGTAGAGGGATACCTCGCGGTTGAACTCATGACTACTTTCGCATAAGTCCTGTTTGAGAACTGTTGAAGTTTGCGCTCAAACATGAGTATATATTGTTTAATAAATGTTAAATATGGGATATATCTGAAATTACAAAGGCTAATGTGAACTATTTACCTTTCTTTATAGAAAGGACTTTTTGTACAGTGGGGATAATTGGTGGAAGTTGTTTGAAACCTTTGTTGGCTCATGCTGTGGTCTCTTGTTTGATCACTGTATCACTCGTACATCCATTAGCAACTGGCTTTGATCCTAAGAATCTACAGGGCTGCTTATCTCCATTTCACACTCTGTGAAATGTGGCTTACTGGATTATAACATTGCATCGCTCTCAAATTACTGTTTGGATTTAAATAATTTTCATCTCCATCTTATTCATCAAACTCTGACCAATCAGGATACGTTTACCTCATTATTCCCACCACTGTGCCTTCAGTCTCTCATATTCCTCTAGTACCTCCCTAATCCCAGCTCTGCAAGCACTTCTCAGGGGGCTTTCACACTGGCAGTTTAGTTTGGAAAGGGGCATGGTTCGCATGAAAAATCGCTAATGTGAACGCTGTCATGGGACCCTGGTGCGCACTGGGGAACCGAACCCGAGACTACCTTTAGGAGGTGGTCTGAGTTCGGTTGCTCCCGAACCGCGCTGCGGCTCGCGTGAATGTGCAAGCAACACGGACTCGGGTGCGCACTTGTTCAGGAAGTAAAGTGACCTGCGCATGCGTTTTAGCTGATTGTGATGTATTTAGTTAAATAAAACACATGTAAGGGACGATAGTGTTGTTGATTTACCTTGGATACACGGAGCCTGCATTGTATTCGCGCATATCGCGTGGAATCAAGGCAACAAATTTTGAAATCCACTGTCTCCTCTAAAGAGTCCGTTTGCAAGCAGCAAAAAACCAGCTTATGTGACAAACACACACAGTAATCCTGTATTGTTCACTCAACTGCGCTTAATAGCACCGAATTAATAAAAAAACAAAATATTGACCCACGTTCTGTTTTCTATCATGCGGCGTGCACGTTTGCGATGACGTAAGATGCACACAAACGCACCAGGGTTCGATAGAATCAAGTTGAGTGTGAAACCAGACCAATGCTGCGGGGGGCGCCGGGAACAATCACGCTCGGACCGCAGCAAACGAGCCCAGTGGAAAAGCCACCTCAGATTCATGCCTTTCCTACACCCTGTTACCCTGCCCTATAAACCTCTTTCCCTGCAGCATGTACTATTACCTCTCACTGTGCCTTTTCCCATCCCTCATGTTGTAATCCATCCTGGAACACAGTGTTCTGTTCTTTTTAATCAAACACCGGCTGGCCCACCATCTTCAAAATCCATTTCTGCTGCCTGCCATGGGTTTTACCTGATCTCTGATCAGTTTTATATATGTAGACATTGGTATAATTAAAATGAATAGTGGTAGTTAATAGTCTCTTATAGGCCGGTTTAGCTGAGCTATTCATAGAACAAACAAAACAAACCCTGACAATTGATGAAAGAACATATAGACAATTGATTATCTTATTAGATGATTAGATCATTGCATTTGAAGATTTTATTTGCAATAAAAAAATTTGCAATAAATTTGTGAAAGGTGTTTTTATGCATGTTTGGCATGGGTTTTTGTTGCATTACACTGTTATGACCACTAGGGGTTACCCATTAGACGGGTGTCGGATTGTTTCTAAGCCTGGGCACATTTGCTTCAACAATTTCACCTCAGGTGGAGAGTACACCTTCTCACAGTGTCATCTGCACTGTTTCAGGACATTCTAATAATAATAATAAAAATTCGTTACATTTTATATAGCGCTTTATCTGGGACCTCAAATCGCTTTACAAGGAAGGGGGGAATCTCCTCAACCACCACCAATGTGCAGCATCACCTGGATGATGCGACGGCAGCCATATTGCGCCAGTACGCCCACCACACGCGTGATTTTTTTTTTTCCAAACCACTTCAGCGGAAATCCCGCCCTGCAGCCGATTTCATTGGTTTAGGTTATAGTGACGGGTAGGTTTAGGGATCAGGGTTGGGTGTAGGCAATCTGTACAGTGATTGACATGACCAATGAAAACTTTAGAATTAGCTGCAGGGCGGGATTTCCGCTTAAGTGGTTTGGGAAAAAAAAAATCACGCCCACCACACACCACCTTACTGGTGGAGAGGAGACAGAGTGATGAAGCCAATCAGTATACAGGGATGATTAAGAGGCCATGATGGACAGAGGCCAAGGACACCGGGGTTACACCCCTACTCTTTCGAAAGACATCCTGGGATTTTTAATGACCACAGAGAGTCATTGTATTCCAAAATAAGAGCACAGTGTCACTTACAAAATGACAACACATTCTGATGTTGAATTTCACATGTAAAATTGTTTAATGGCATTATTATTTACAAATCATTAAAAAAAAAATATATATATATACTGAATCTTACACAAATTCCTTAAAGAGACACAGACTGGAACAATATTTTACAGTAAAAATATTTTTTTTATAATTTAAATAAAAATAAAATCACCTTTCAAATCCTGTTTAATCTACAGATTTAAGAGCACTCTGCCCTGTTTCAGCTCCTCTTCAGTCATGCCCAGGTACTCTTCAGGGTACCACCTCTCGCAGCTGTTACACTGGATCTAGAAAGTAAGAAGTTGGAAATATCACTGATCTGCTACAAACACAGATCCAGAGTTTAATATTACTACAGCTTTTTACTTTCCAATTCTCCTTTCACAAGTGAACAAAAAAACGTACCCGCTTTGTCATAGGAGGCCCACTTCCACTTGGCTTTTTCAATGACGCATGGCACAGTTATTGGCCTCATCAAACTTCCAAATATAAGTATAAAACCACTTCGCACATTTGTATGTCAAGTTTTAGCTAAAAATATCCCACAGATAATTTTCTACAGCATGTTAAAGTTGTCTCTTTTTAAGGGTCAGTCAAAACGCGTCAGTTCGTGTGTGTGTCCCTTTAAATGCGAATGAGCTGCTGGTCCCGGCACAGAGGGCGGAGCTTCAAGAGTTAGCAGCTCCGATTACGCAGACAATGTCAGAAACTGTTCTGCCTTTTATGTTTAAACTGGAGTCGGGCAATGATGAAGAAGTGACAACATGTAGAAGCAACATTTCTGAATGGTTAGTTGATGAATTTATGTTGCTAATGTGGAGTTAACTATCTTCAAGTCTTATATTCTATCATATAAGCATATTCTGTCATGATAATCTATAAAATCGCTGGGAACTGTTGTAAAATGCCTAGAGTGACATGCTATTGCATTTGTGTAACATACTGTATTGCATGTGAAAAGACGGATGCGACAGCTTGAGCAGACTCAAAAATGTGCTCTACTACAACTCTTCCTCTTCTCAATATGGACTGCGTGTTCCCAGTGGCGGGTTTATGTAAGTTTAAGGGTTGTAATGTCACTAACCCGGGAGGAATGTCTTGAGGTCCGTACCAGCTGTTTGTTGTAGTCCTTAAATTATTTCTTTAAAAGCAAATATCAAAAGCTTCATTTATTTTGAACTTTGAGTGTTGTAACTTTGCAGATGTTGTTTATGCTCAAACAGCAACATTACACACTAACTAAAGTTAGAAAAGTGAAATCATAATCAACCACCCCTTTAAAAATATTTGTGTTTTACAAGACTCCAGTTGTTTGTACATGTTTCAGTTGTAATTTACATTAATTGTTTTTCTAAAAAAAATGAAGTACCACATTATTAAGTAAAGATTTGTGTAGTGTTTGAAATAAAATAAAAAATATACTTATGTCATAGAACGGATGTACCTAATACAAATAAATAAAACATCTCCAGTTAACTAGCAGAGCATTCGAAATAACAATAGCGAAATAGTTCTGTTGTTTTTGAAATCAAACTGAGCGCTCGTTGTCGCTGCTATCAGTTGCATGGATACTAGTTCGTCCCCTTGGAATTATAAGGTTCTATCTGCGTTCTGAGCAGTTTTGAGATATTGAGCTTCAATGTTTTTGCATTACATATAGGAAAATTTATATGGGGAACAAGTTTCTTTCAAACATGAAAATAACAGGGACCCTAAATGTATTCTAAATATACAATAACAAAATCCTCTCAAATGGTTTTTTTTTGGAATGGGTCAAATGCAGATAGAACCTTATAATTCTAAAAAAAACACTTTTCGCTTAGAATTATAAGGTTCTATCTGCAAAAACATTATTTGAACATTAAATATAAAATTAATGTTGTAACAATGTCTCAACATGTGTTAGAAAGTAAAATTTGATCCTTTCTATGACATTTTTCATATTTTTTAGCACTTCCATGTATTTAGGACATTTCAAATTAAGCAAGGTAGGTCTAAATATTTTAACCAGTACAGAATCTTAATTTTCGTTACCAATTTGGTGGGTAATTAAACACATTATTGCAGAAATTGTTACTTTAATCTTTCTTTTGTTTAGACAGAAAGCAGATACTGTAATACATCTGAGCAGGACTTTATTCCACCTAAAGTGGGCCAGGGAAAATGGCTTTCTCTCTAGACTTCAGTATGGCTGAAATAACAAACTAAACTTCATTGTTGTAATTAAGACCCCATCAATTAAATTAACTATTTGACATATAAGCCTTAATATTGTAAAAATTAAGACATTTTAAGACTTTAAAAACTACAAGAAAATCGACATGCTTCAGCAAATTAATTCATAAAGTTTAATAATCATTGAAAAATGATTCACTGACTATATGATCACAATAAATGTCAGACTAATTTTTTAATCACACACACTCTCTCTCCCTCACTCACACTGTCACACACTTTCTCACACACACACACACACACTTGCATGTTAAATGTTTTTTTTTAAATATTAAATTTACTCACTACATATTTGTATAATTCAGATAATAAGAACTATATTAATAATTAATAATAACTAGAAAAAGTTCGTCGAGACAAACTTTAAGTTGGCTTGTGAAAGTTTGGACCAATAAGTTTGAAGAAGTTTAAAGAAGTTTAAAGTTTAATTAGTTTATAGTTTAGTAAGAAAGAAAGAAAGATAGATTAGTTAGAAAGAAAGAAAAAAAGATTAGTAAGAAAGAAAGAAAGATAGATTAGTTAGAAAGAAAGAAAGAAAGAAAGATAGATTAGTTAGAAAGAAAGAAAGAAAGAAATATAGATAAGTTAGAAAGAAAGAAAGAAAAAAAGATTAGTTAGAAAGAAAGAAAGAAAGATAGATTAGTTAGAAAAAAGAAAGAAAAAAAGATTAGTAAGAAAGAAAGAAAGATAGATTAGTTAGAAAGAAAGAAAGAAAGAGATTAGTTAGAAAGAAAGATAGATTAGTAAGAAAGAAAGAAAGAAAGAAATATAGATAAGTTAGAAAGAAAGAAAGATAGATTAGTTAGAAAGAAAGAAAAAAAGATTAGTAAGAAAGAAAGATAAATTAGTAAGAAAGAAAGAAAGATTGATTAGTAAGAAAGATAGAAAGATAGATAGATTAGTTAGAAAGAAAGAAAAAAAGATTAGTGAGAAAGAAAGAAAGAAAGAAAGAAAGAAAGAAAGAAAGATAGATTAGTTAGAAAGAAAGAAAGAAAGAAAGATTAGTTAGAAAGAAAAAAGGAAAGAAAGATAGATTAGTAAGAAAGAAAGAAAGAAAGATAAATTAGTAAGAAAGAAAGAAAGATTGAATAGTAAGAAAGATAGAAAGATAGATAGATTAGTTAGAAAGAAAGAAAGAAAAAGAGATTAGTGAGAAAGAAAGATAGATTAGTTAGAAAGAAAGAAAGAAAGAAAGAAAGAAAGTTAATTAAAAAGAAAGAAAGAAAGAAAGATAGATTAGGTAGAAAGAAAGATAGAAAGATAGATAGATTAGTTAGAAAGAAAAAGAAAGAGTTTTTATTTAGAAAGAAAGAAAGATAGATTAGTTAGAAAGAAAGAAAGAAAGAAAGAAAGAAAGTTAATTAAAAAGAAAGAAAGAAAGATAGATTAGGTAGAAAGAAAGATAGAAAGATAGATAGATTAGTTAGAAAGAAAGAAAGAAAGTTAATTAAAGAGAAAGAAAGAAAGATTAGTTAGAAAGATAGATTAGTTAGAAAGAAAGAAAGAAAAAAAGATTAGTAAGAAAGAAAGATAGATTAGTTAGAAAGAAAGAAAGAAAGAAAGAAAGAAAGAGAAAGAGAAAGAGAAAGAGAAAGAAAGAAAGAAATATAGATAAGTTAGAAAGAAAGAAAGATAGATTAGTTAGAAAGAAAGAAAGATGGATTAGTTAGAAAGAAAGAAAAAAGATTAGTTAGAAAGAAAGAAAGAAAGAAAGATAGATTAGTTAGAAAGAAAGAAAGAAAGAAAGAGATTAGTTAGAAAGAAAAAGAAAGATAGATTAGTTAGAAAGAAAGAAAGATAGATTAGTTAGAAAGAAAGAAAGAAAGTTAATTAAAAAGAAACAAAGAAAGATTAGTTAGAAAGATAGATTAGTTAGAAAGAAAGAAAGAAAAAAAGATTAGTAAGAAAGAAAGAAAGAAAGAAAGATAGATTAGTTAGAAAGAAAGAAAAAAAGATTAGTTAGAAAGAAAGAAACATAGATTAGTTAGAAAAAAGAAAGAAAAAAAGATTAGTAAGAAAGAAAGATAGATTAGTTAGAAAGAAAAAAGGAAAGAAAGATAGATTAGTAAGAAAGAAAGAAAGAAAAAAAGATTAGTGAGAAAGAAAGATAGATTAGTTAGAAAGAAAGAAAGAAAGATTAGTTAGTAAGAAAAAGAAAGATAGATTAGTTAGAAAGAAAGAAAGATAAATTAGTTAGAAAGAAAGAAAGAAAGAAAGATTAGTGAGAAAGAAAGATAGATTAGTTAGAAAGAAAGAAAGAAATATTAGTTAGTAAGAAAAAGAAAGATAGATTAGTTAGAAAGAAAGAAAGATAAATTAGTTAGAAAGAAAGAAAGAATGAAAGAAAGAAAGTTAATTAAAAAGAAAGAAAGAAAGATAGATTAGGTAGAAAGAAAGATAGAAAGATAGATAGATTAGTTAGAAAGAAAGAAAGTTAATTAAAAAGAAAGAAAGAAAGATTAGTTAGAAAGATAGATTAGTTAGAAAGAAAGAAAGAAAAAAAGATTAGTAAGAAAGAAAGATAGATTAGTTAGAAAGAAAGAAAGAAAGAAAGAAAGAAAGAGAAAGAAAGAAAGAAATATAGATAAGTTAGAAAGAAAGAAAGATAGATTAGTTAGAAAGAAAGAAAGATGGATTAGTTAGAAAGAAAGAAAAAAGATTAGTTAGAAAGAAAGAAAGATAGATTAGTTAGAAAGAAAAAAGGAAAGAAAGATAGATTAGTAAGAAAGAAAGGAAGAAAGATAGATTAGTGAGATAGATAGATTAGTTAGAAAGAAAGAAAGAAAAAAGATTAGTGAGAAAGAAAGATAGATTAGTTAGAGAGAAAGAAAGATGGATTAGTTAGAAAGAAAGAAAAAAAGATTAGTAAGAAAGAAAGAAAGATAGATTAGTTAGAAAGAAAAAAGGAAAGAAAGATAGATTAGTAAGAAAGAAAGGAAGAAAGATAGATTAGTGAGATAGATAGATTAGTTAGAAAGAAAGAAAGAAAAAAGATTAGTGAGAAAGAAAGATAGATTAGTTAGAAAGAAAGAGATTAGTTAGAAAGAAAAAGAAAGATAGATTAGTTAGAAAGAAAGAAAGATAGATTAGTTAGAAAGAAAGAAAGATAGATTAGTTAGAAAGAAAGAAAGAAAGATAATTAAAAAGAAAAAAAGAAATATAGATTAGGTAGAAAGAAAGATAGATAGATTAGTTAGAAAGAAAGAAAGAAAAAAAGTTAATTAAAAAGAAAGAAAGAAAGATTAGTTAGAAGGATAGATTAGTTAGAAAGAAAGAAAGAAAGAAAAAAAGATTAGTAAGAAAGAAAGATAGATTAGTTAGTTAGAAAGAAAGAAAGAAAGAAAGAAAGAAATATAGATAAGTTAGAAAGAAAGAAAGATAGATTAGTTAGAAAGAAAGAAAAAAAAGATTAGTTAGAAAGAAAGAATGAAAGATAGATAGATTAGTTAGAAAAAAAGAAAGAAAAAAAGATTAGTAAGAAAGAAAGAAAGATAGATTAGTTAGAAAGAAAAAAGGAAAGAAAGATATATTAGTAAGAAAGAAAGAAAGAAAGATAGATTAGTGAGAAAGATAGATTAGTTAGAAAGAAAGAAAGAAAGATAGATTAGTTAGAAAGAAAAAGAAAGATAGATTAGTTAGAAAGAAAGATAGATTAGTTAGAAAGAAAGAAATAAATAAAGTTAATTAAAAAGAAAGAAAGAAAGAAAGATAGATAGATTAGTTAGAAAGAAAGAAAGAAAAAAAGATTAGTAAGAAAGAAAGAAAGATTAGTTAGAAAGAAAGAAAGATAGATTAGTTACAAAGAAAAAGAAAGATAGATTAGTTAGAAAGAAAGAAAGATAGATTGGTTAGAAAGAAAGAAAGAAAGAAAGTAAATTAAAAAGAAAGAAAGAAAGAAAGATTAGTTAGAAAGATAGATTAGTTAGAAAGAAAGAAAGAAAAAAATATTAGTAAGAAAGAAAGATAGATTAGTTAGAAAAAAAAAGAAAGAAAGATAGATTAGTAAGAAAGAAAGAAAGATTAGTTAGAAAGAAAGAAAGATAGATTAGTTAGAAAGAAAAAGAAAGATAGATCAGTTAGAAAGAAAGAAAGATAGATTAGTTAGAAAGAAAGAAAGAAAGTTAATTAAAAAGAAAGAAAGAAAGTAAGATAGATTAGTTAGAAAGAAAGAAATATAGATTAGAAAGAAAGAAAGATAGATTAGTTAGAAAGAAAGATAGATTAGTTAGAAAGAAAGATAAATTAGTTAGAAAGAAAGATAGATTAGTTAAAAAACAAAGAAAGAGATTTGTTAGAAAGAAAGATAGATTAGTTAGAAAGATAGATTAGTTAGAAAGAAAGATAGATTAGTTAGAAAGAAAGATAACTTAGTTAGAAATAAAGAAAGATAGATTATTTAAAAAACAAAGAAAGATGGATTTGATAGAAAGAAAGATAGATTAGCTAGAAAGATAGATTAGTTAGAAAAAAAGAAAGATAGATTAGTTAGAAAGAAAGAAATATAAATTAGTTAGAAAGTAAGATAGATTAGTTAGAAAGAAAGATAGATTAGTTAGAAAGAAAGAAAGATAGATTAGTTAGAAAGATAGATAGATAAGTTAGAAAGAAAGAAAGAAAGATTAGTTAGAAAGAAAGAAAGATAGATTGGTTAGAAAGAAAGAAAGATTAGTTAGAAAGAAAGATAGATAGATTAGTTAGAAAGAAAAAAGATAGATTAGTTAGAAAGAAAGAAAGTAAGAAAGAAAGAAAGAAAGATTGGTTACAAAGAAAGATAGATTAGTTAGAAAGATAGAAAGAAAGATAGATTAGTTAGAAAGAAAGAAACATAGATTAGTTAGAAAGAAAGAAAGAAAGAAAGAAAGATAGATTAGTTAGAAAGAAAGAAAGATTAGTTAGTTAGAAAGAAAGAAAGATAGATTAGTTAGAAAGAAAGATAGATTAGTTAGAAAGATAGATAGATAGATAGATTAGTTAGAAAGAAAGAAAGATAGAATAGTTAAAAAGAAAGATAGATAGATTAGTTAGAAAGAAAGATAGATTAGTTAGAAAGATAGATTAGTTAGAAAGATAGATAGATAGATAGATTAGTTAGAAAGAAAGAAAGATAGATTAGTTAGAAAGAAAGATAGATAGATTAGTTAGAAAGAAAGATAGATTAGTTAGAAAGAAAGAAAGAAAGATAGATTAGTTAGAAAGAATGAAAAAAGAAAGAAAGAAAGAAAGAAAGATTGGTTAGAAAGAAAGATAGATTAGTTAGTAAGAAAGATATAAAGAAAGATGGATTAGTTAGAAAGAAAGAAACATAGATTAGTTAGAAAGAAAGAAAGAAAGAAAGATAGATTAGTTAGAAAGACTAGTTAGTTAGAAAGAAAGAGATAGATTAGTTAGAAAGAAAGATAGATAGATAGATAGATAGATAGATAGATAGATAGATAGATAGATAGATAGATTAGTTAGAAAGAAAGAAAGATAGATTAGTTAGAAAGAAAGAAAGATATATTAGTTAGAAAGAAAGATAGATAGATTAGTTAGAAAAAAAAGATAGATTAGTTAGAAAGAAAGAAAGATAGATTAGTTAGAAAGAAAGATAGATAGATTAGTTAGAAAGAAAGAAAGATTAGTTAGAAAGAAAGAAAGAATGATAGATTGGTTAGAAAGAAAGAAAGATAGATTAGTAAGAAAGAAAGAAAGGAATAAAGAACGATAGATTAGTTAGAAATAAAGATAAAGTAGTTAGAAAGAAAGATAGATAGATTAGTTAGAAAGAAAGATAGATAGATAGATTAGTTAGAAAGAAAGATAGATTATTTAGAAAGAAAGAAAGATAGATTAGTTAGAAAGAAAGAAAGATTAGTTAGAAAGAAAGAAAGATTAGTTAGAAAGAAAGATAGATAGATTAGTTAGAAAGAAAAAAAGAAAGAAAGAAAGAAAGAAAAATTGGTTAGAAAGAAAGATAGATTAGTTTGAAAGATAGAGATTAGTTAGAAAGAAAGAAAAGATTAGTTAGAATGAAAGAAAGATAGATAGATTAGTTAGAAAGAAAGAAAGATAGATAGATTAGTTAGAAAGAAAGAAAGATTAGTTAGAAAGAAAAAAGATAGATTAGTTAGAAAGAAAGAATAAAAGAAAGTAAGAAAGAAATAATGAAAGATTGGTTAGAAAGAAAGAGATTAGTTAGAAAGATAGATAGATTAGTTAGAAAGAAAGAAAAGTTAGAATGAAAGAAAGATAGAGTAGTTAGAAAGAAAGAAAGATAGATAGATTAGTTAGAAAGAAAGATAGATTAGTTAGAAAGAAAGTAAGGTAGATTAGTTAGAAAGAAAGATAGATTAGTTAGAAAGAAGAAAGATAGAATAGTTAGAAAGAAAGAAAGATTAGTTAGAAAGAAAGAAAGATAGATCAGTTAGCAAGAAAGAAATATTAGTTAGAAAGAAAGAAAGATTAGTTTGAAAGAAAGAAAGATTAGTTTGAAAGAAAGATAGATTAGTAAGAAAGAAAGAAATAAAGAAAGATTAGGTAGAAAGAAAGAAAGATTAGTTAGAAAGAAAGAAAGATAAGTTAGAAAGATAGATAGATAGATAGATAGATAGATAGATAGATAGATAGATAGATAGATAGATAGATAGATAGATAGATAGATAGATAGATAGATAGATAAAGTTCATTAGTACATATAGAATGGTAGTTTAATTGAATCTAGGGCTTCAGGGAGTTTAGATTTGAGTTTATTTGGTGTCCACTGCTGGGCCACCGTAGTCTTGGCTCAATTTGAACTGTTGCAATGAAAGTCAATGGGATTTTTATGATTTTTAATATTAATTTTTAAGAAATCTGAAAGTCAAATCAGTTTGAAAAGATATAGCACACCGAGTCAGAACAGTCTGAAGGTCTGACCCGAGTTTGGAGTTTGTAGAGTTAAAGCTCTAGGACGAGTTAGAGTCAGAATTTTTTGGGTAAGAAAAATAAGAAGAAGAAGAAGAAGAAGAATAATAATAAGTTTAAATAGGATTTCAGTAAGTTGGCTTTTCCAAGCCAACTTAATAACCAATACACTATAAAGAAAATGGCCAAATATAAGCCACTTCATGACACTACACAATTTAGTGAATATTTAATTTACTGTAAATGTATAGCATTATACCTTTATGGGGTTTCTTCCTGAAGGAAAAGGAAAAAGCCGGCGACATGACATTTAAAGTTGATTCTGATTGGTCCTCTTCTGTGCATTCGAAGTGCTGATTGGCTCACGCAGATCAAGTGCACACAAACGTGTCCCTGCTTGATATAGATTGTAACCACTGATGAACATATTCGGTTTTGATGAGAGAAAAAAAAAACGATACGAGTGCGGATTAGAACACGTAATCTCTGACATGCTTGGCAAAAGATCTACCACTATACCATTTAAAAACTCACCTCAAACTAAATTTGCGGATCGATACATTTATTTACGGGTTGAGCAGAGAGGCTGCACAGTTTGACCAGCAGGCAGTGGCCGCACTCCAGGCCGCCGGATGGTGTGTTGCTAAGAACTTGCAATGTATAAGTATGTCTGCATAAAGTAAGGCATTGATGGAAGCAGTCATTAAGAATTAAAATAACGTTGTTTAGCTGGTTAAGATATCAATACATATGATGGGATGACATACATACAAAATGTAATTTTCTTTATATATAGGTTTCCTTAAAAACTGTTACCCATCATATCTTCAATGACACATTTAATAAAGTACTCAAACCTTTCTTCTGAAAACTCTTTCGGAGTCTTCATACTCCTTCAGGAGAGCCGTGTGACTTGCGTATCTGATAGATGTTTTAAGTCCCACTGAATCTTTTCCATTATTCCCTGTGTTTTGTTGTCCTCTGTTATCTTCTGAGCAAGGAACTAAAAACAGGTGAATTCATATCATAATTTATCATTTAAACACAATAACAGTACTGAGACAAAGGTTATGTTAAATATATTATACTAACTTGTCTTGTAAGCTTTCTCATGACATTATATGTCCTAGAGCACTTCTCATATTGTGTTCCCGTCCCATGTCGTCCAAGGTCACCTTTGTACAAAAAGAATAGCCATGTGTTTAATTGTAAGAAAACAAAGCCAGATTTTGGCAATTAATTATGGCAAACCTAGCATTATCCCGGTCCACAATCCAGAAGAATATAACTTGCTGAGGGGATTGATAAGACCTCTGCAGTAGTGCACATTGTGCTCTCCATACTTGTCCAGTGGAGCATTGGAAATAATTTCCTTGCAACGTGTTGCAAATCTGTTAACTCCTTTAATGTCCTATAATGTAACAATGTGTTATTATTAGAGGTGTGTCTGTAAACTGTAGTACTTCTGACACAATTCAATAGAAGAATGCATAAACATAAGAAAAAATTACTGACAAAACTTTAGGAAGTTATGTGCCTGGGCAGGAATACACTACAGTAATAAAAAGTCCTGTCAGACATGTTTAGACATAATTAATGTACTTACAACTTTGTGCACATTTCCTTGGCATTCTTCATCACATGGCTAAGGCAACGGTGAAGAATGGGGACCTCAAAATCTTTTGTTCCTTTTCCACTGGCTATGTTGTAGTAGTGGTTAATGGTGTCTTTTAGATTTTTCTTGGCAAATGACAGGCATATAGCCTGCATTAACACCACCGATTAATCACATAGGATCATGATGGGTCACTGCATAGCTTTCCTTCCAAAACTCCTTGCCACATCAGTTTGAAACGCCTCTAGAAAATAAGTAACTGAGGCTGGGGTGTTGTCACAGGTAAGATACGTGGCAACAGGTAAAGAGGATGAATTTTTGTGGGGATTCCTGACCACCAACTTGTAAAAATAAAGGAGGAGAGCCCTTCTCTTTCCTCATGATGCTGCCAGTCGCATCGAGATACACAATGTCCTCCCGGCATCGCTCCTGATAAATTTAAATTCCCCTGTGTGACCAAAGTAGTGTCACAATTATGTTCTGTCTAACCTGCACCTGTTCTCGTTAGTCCCTGACTAGTTTAACTTGACACAGATGGAGAAAGGTAGTTTCCTCATTACCTCCTGTGTATGTATACTCCCTGTTCTGTTCAGTCCCTTGTCGGTTCTCGTTTATGTTGAACATGGTTGCGTTTGTCCTGCCTGAGTTTCAATAAAAACTGTAGTTATTCTCATCTTCCTCTTGTGCCTTCAACGACCACAACAGCGTTACAAGTTGAACCCCTTTTGGGTGAAGCATGATTTTTTGAGAACCTCATCAGGACTGTCTTTTTTCTTTTCGAGCATTATCTGCAGACTTATTATTTCATTGTTGTGCTGGCGGCTTCTCTGGCATGCTTCCCACGATATCGTTTTGAGGACATCATGATTTGGAGCCTCATCCTTACAGCCAGACTCCATTACATCTTCAGGGTTTTGGCTTGTCAAGAAACAAGGCTTGTGGGAGTTGCCTTTGTAATTCTTGGCCCAGTGTGTTTCTGTCATTTGCTCTTACAGGCTTCTTTTTAATTCTGTGAAATTGTGAATGCACTGTTCCCCTTGGTACTCTACTGTAGCCTTGAGGTTTTCTTCAGTATCCACAGTATCTGTTACGGTGACTGGGCAATCCTCAAATCTACAGTAGCCAAGACACGAGAATTCAGGACTTGCTTGCATCAAACAGAAACCCTTCAGTCTGTGCCTTTTAAAAGCGATGGAGCAGTATGGATGTATGGTCCGAAGTCCTTTTGCAATTACATTTGTCCATTGGAGTCCTTTTTACAGCTGCTTTTTTTTTTCTGTTGATTTAGTTTTTCCCACTCATTCCTTTCAATGAAAAAGGTAAGTGGATTTTGATGAATCCATCTTCACCAGTGGGATTACTAATTGACCCCTAATGAAAAAAATGCAATGTTACTGCCACATGTTTGTCCTGTAAAGACGTTGTTTTACAGTAAACTAATTCCATGTTATGTGTGAAATTAGACTGTGTACTTGTCAGGGAAACTGACATGTAGATGGATGACTATTTCACAAACAAACAATTTATTTACAGATTGAGTGCACATGGTGAGTACGTATATCAGAAAACACCAACTGAGAAGATTATGAAGAACTGTCCAAGGCTAGGTTAGATTGCACCACACAAACCAAGATCGCATGTGTGGTTGATTTTGATGATTTAACGAGTTTAGATGATTCTTATCCTATAACAATGAATGAATGAATGGAATTTTTCCTCATGGACACTACAAATCACTGATGCGATACTGTAGTAGGGGGTTGCATAGCTATCATTTTCTCTCTAATTTTATAAAATTTTCAAGTAAATAATTTCATAAAGTCGTTACTGTTGATGCTTTATTTCTCGATAATCATAAAAATAAAATATTCCAGGAGACTATCACAGAGGTAAGCACAGGTAAGTTAATCATCCAACTCATTCAAGGGTTCTAGTCTGAGGCCAGACCAATATGAGTGTGTGGAGAAAGCCTAAATGATGTAAAATGCAAATTTTAAAATGAAAATGTTGTCACATTGTGATCTTTCCCCCGATCAAATGTATATTATTATTTTATATATATATATATATATATATATATACGCTCACCGGCCACTTTATTAGGTACCCCATGCTAGTAACTGGTTGGACCCCCTTTTGCCTTCAGAACTGCCTCAATTCTTCGTGGCATAGATTCAACAAGGTGCTGGAAGCATTCCTCAGGGAGTTTGGTCCATATTGACATGATGGCATCACACAGTTGCCGCAGATTTGTCGGCTGCACATCCATGATGCGAATCTCCCGTTCCACCACATCCCAAAGATGCTCTATTGGATTGAGATCTGGTGACTGTGGAGGCCATTTGAGTACAGCGAACTCATTGTCATGTTCAAGAAACCAGTCTGAGATGATTCCAGCTTTATGACATGGCGCATTATCCTGCTGAAAGTAGCCATCAGAAGTTGTGTACATTGTGGTCATAAAGGGATGGACATGGTCAGAAACAATACTCAGGTAGGCTGTGGCGTTGCAACGATGCTCAATTGGTACCAAGGGGCCCAAAGAGTGCCAAGAAAATATTCCCCACACCATGACACCACCACCACCAGCCTGAACCGTTGATACAAGGCAGGATGGATCCATGCTTTCATGTTGTAGACGCCAAATTCTGACCCTACCATCCGAATGTCGCAGCAGAAATCGAGACTCATCAGACCAGGCAACGTTTTTCCAATCTTCTATTGTCCAATTTCGATGAGCTTGTGCAAATTGTAGCCTCAGTTTCCTGTGTACCTAATAAAGTGGCCGGTGAGTGTATATATATATATAAATTATTTTGTTAAATACACTTACAAGTATGTACCACTTGGATTTATTGTGTTGATGTTGGATGTGCTGAATGTGTTGTATTTCCACTCAATGGAAATATATTAAAATCTGGGGTGGTTTACAACACAAAAAAATGGCAAATGTAAGCCACACAGACAATTGTGTCCTCTGTGGGCAATATTAATTGGCAATCTACTGCTCGAAAAAAGTTTTTTGCTACATAATACATGAACAACTGCGTATTAAATGATTAGTTCACTTCAGAATTAAAACTTCCTGATAATTTACTCACCCCCCATGTCATCCAAAATGTCCATGTTTTTCTTTCTGCAGTCAAAAAAAAATGAAGGATTTTGAGGAACACATTCCAGAATTTTTCTATATATATTGGAATTGCAAACAGCGGGTTGAAGGTTACATTACATGATCGGAGCCGAGGAAAAAGGGTCTCATCTAGTGATCGCCCATTTTGTAAATATTTGTATTTATTTTTTTACATTTTTTTTTTTAACCAACAAATGCTTGTCTCGCTCTAAAATGTGCCACACACTGCGATATCACGTTGGTCATGGGTGACGTGAAGTTCTTCTGTGTACTCCGATTCAAAAAGGTAGGGTAGGGTGAAAAACTCCCATCCAAATCGTCCAACATCGCCCTTTACAAAAAAAAAAAAAAGGTAAAACTGTTTGTTTTATAAACACTGGGTTGGTACTTACATCAATCGTCATGTGACCTTTCCAACGTAATGACATAATGTGTGGTGCATTGCAGAGCTAGAGCAAGACGAGCATTTTTGGTTAAAAGGTTTATACGTTCAGATTTTTTGTGGTAAATGATGATTATTTCACTGGATGAGACTCTTATTCCTTGGCTGGGATCGTGTAGAGCCCTTTGAAGCTGCATTAAAACTGCGATTTGGACCTTCAACCAGTTTGACCCTGGTGAAATCACCATATAGAGAAAAATTCTGGGATGTTTTCCTCAAAAACATTAATTGTTTTTTAACTGAAGAAAGCAAGACATAAAAGTCTTGACTGAGTAAATTATCAGGACATTTTTATTCTAAAGTGATTTAATCCTTTAAGTCTGTGAACCCCTCAGAATGAACTGAGCAATGAGTCGATCATAGACACGACAGAGCAACATATTTTCCCTACGCTCTGTCTCACCATACACTGCAACAACTTCACAGCACTCTAGATCACTAAGAGTGAAGACATTGTTTTTTATTTTATTTCTACAGTCTTCTTTGGTTCACTAAGTATCTTCCTCAGTTTGTCTGCTTCCCTAAGCCGCCTCACAATCTGTGAGAAAGGATTTCGCCCAGGACGAACCAATCTTTTCAGCTGATGCAAGTAATTCTCAAAAGAGAAAGCACTGCACTCATCTAGACTGCAATAAAGGTTTCCATCCGATGCCAGGTGTACCAAACTTTGGACATAGTAAACAAGAAACTCATCCCCATTAGGGATGCTCATATTGACCGTTTAACCGTTAACCGAAAGTAAAAATTGACAGATTAATACTATGTTAAACGTTTTTTTTTTTTAAGCTTTTTTTATATATATTTTTGCTTCATGGTTAAAGAAAAAAAGAAAAACAAAAAAACATACTATATATAGCCAATATTTGTTAACTCACTGGGTGGGTCGATATGTGCAACCACACGCGCCAACAGACATTCTCCCTGAGCAAGCAAAATGAAGTGAGCGATGTGATCATCGCTACAGGTACTCTGCCCTGCCCCATCTGTGAGCCAGTGGCATCGCTCTCTCCTCTCCTTCTCTCCTCCTTCCAAGCACCAACCTTCTCCCTGGGCCCAAGGCTTGGCTACATCTCTTAACACTACAAGAGTTAGGTGACTACAACCGGTCATCAGATGGGCACCCCCCTTGGTTTTTCGTCGATTTAAGCCCATAACACCTCGGGAGGGCTCGACAGCAGATCCAGCGTCCTGGATCTACCCCTGCTGACCACCACCCAACTCTATGCCGTTTTTAGTCCAACAGGTTTGCTCTGCCTCCGCACCTTCCGCTGTATCCAGATCCAATTTGATGCTGTTTCCGCCTGTTCAGTGACATTGCCTATCAGCCGTTTCCTGGCCATCCCTTCAATCCCCAACAATCCGAGTGTTCTCCAGAGCGACTGTCCCGCAAAACCTCTGCAGCCGACCTCTACTGGTAGATTCCAGGCCTTCCATCCTTTTTGCTTGCTCTCAGGGATAAGGCCTTGATATTTTTTGAGCTTACGCTCATGTGCCTCCTCCATCCTTTCCTCCCAGGGTACAGTTAACTCTATGAGCACCACCTGCTTGGTACCTTAATTATTTAAGCTAAAAAATATATATTTATTGTAGGCTTATTTTATGTTTTTTTATTTATATTATTTTAGTCTGTTTTTCTCTGTTGTCACTGTCAGAAATGCGGCAGGTGCGTGAAAATTTGTTCTGAATCCAGGTTCTGTTGTTGATCTGTTCTGTATGCTGCTGTTTGCACGTTAAAATAAATGGGTCACAGATACGCGTCAATTTTATTTTTATTTAATGCCAATTCAATATAATCTTATCAGTCAACGGTGTAAGGTATGAACCGGTCGATTTTGGGGAATTTGTATACAATAATTAATAATTCATAATTAATAATTATTCATACAGGTTTGGACCAGATCAACTTTACATTTTAATAAAACTCCCGGTAAGGGATGATATGTCCTGTTACCTGCATGCATGTGAATCCTTGCGATTAACCACAAGTTGATTGCAATTAATTACACGGACCACATTTCACAAACAGGTAAAATTAATTAGCTCAATTAATTTATAGAGTTTAGGAAAATTAATTCTGTGGCCACAAGAATTAGCTTTCCCGCCCTATAAACAAATACTCTTTAAAGTATATTTAATTTGTAAAGCTCGTAGCTTTTGATCTAGACATTTCAGGGACCGGAATTATGAGCAGACAGTAAATCCATCAAATGCGTATCATGAAATTTAATAAGAAATAACTAGCCTATGCATTTACTACGGTTACATGGGATATACGTATTTACAACATAATAAACACCGAAACACACAAACATTACAAACATAATAAACAACAAAACACGATAAGGCATCGATGAACGAGAAATGCGTAGAGACAGAAAGAGAGAGAGAATTTGTGGAAAGTTGCAGTTATGCACGAGGGAGTTTTAGAGAGACCCGAGGATCTTACTAAATAGCAAATTCGCATAGACACGGGACTTTGAGAGACAACAAGACTTCAACACATCTTAAAAGCGTGATCAAACACGGATACTTGCACAGGTAGGTAAACTCTTTGCATGGCTGGTGAAGAAGCATGTGTGTGTCTCTCGGTCCTGACAAAACTCTGGCGCGAAGGCTTTCCTTTGTCTTGTCAAAACCTTATTTATGACAGGGTGAGTTTTTAGTCTTTTCCACTCCAAAGGTGGAAAACCATAGTAAATTATATTTTACTGAATATTTCTTTGCATATTTGGGTAGTCCATACCACAAGCGTTCTGGAGGTATCAAGAACATTATGTGAAAGTCAAAGAAATATACAGTGATATTTAGCATGCATATTGAAGGTATTTCTACTTCTCCTTATGCTACGATGAGATTCTAGTTACATGGGGAAACAAACACACATAAAAGGATAAATCATGCGATGGAACATTAGATGCATGTTAATACATTTATCACATGGTTATATATATATATATATATATAGAATATATAGGATTGAAACAGTTTCGTTTCTCCTTCTCAGCAAAGAATTAAGTCTATGCACATTCTTTTGGGTCGTAAACTCGTAACAGGACACTTCAGCCAGTGTTAGCTGGATTTGGGGGGAAGTTTCACAGACTTTGTTAGGATAGTGAAAATGCTGGATTATTCATTAAAATGCATAATACAGGCATTTATCGTTCGTTTAGAACTACAATACAGTCAGGTATCTTCATAGGCCCTGGGCACTCAGACCCACATAACAACATATGTAATATATCTCATTAAAATGTCTTTAATGGGGAAAATCGTACCAGTTTGTGTATGTGTGTGTGTGTTCAAGTCCCGGGGTTTATAGGAAGAAATACATTTAGTTATTTAGATGATCCGTCATTCCGCCCAGCAGGGTGGGAATTATGTAATTTTAGGGGCAAGGCCATTTGGCCTCCACCTTTTCTTTTTTTTTAGGGGCACCAAGGCCATATGACAGGGCACAAAGGCCATTGAGTACAATTCGATAGTTTTCCCATTCAGATTGATACCATAACATCCTAATTTGGAATAAGACATGGATTATGACTTTTTTAATAAAAAATAATAAAAAAATCATGAGAGAGAACAACTGTTAATTTAAATGTGCGCAAAGTTCGCTCCCTTAATAATCCCTAAAAAGCTGACATCATCGCGATCTCAAACATCTCTGTTATTATCAATGAAGCTGATTGCACAATGAATATTTCATAATATCTACACTTTGTTATAATCAGAGGATTTTGGTTTTGAGCGGTGATGGGAGTCTATCTTAAATGCTTCTGATTGGCCATTGTGTTTATGAAATCAACACATACGTCTGTGATTGGCTACATCGCTCAACGCTGCAAACATGTTACAAATAGAAACTCTGGCCTGTAAATAGTCTCAATTTTGTTTAGTTGTTCTTTTCTGCAACAGATTAATAACAATTTATTAGTTTTTATGTTTTATTCATTGATATTCATATGTTGCGGGAGTCCGCTCGAATCGTTTTATTCTCCCGCAGCGGCAGCCCACACAGTGAGTGCATTACCGCCAGCGCTCGGCCATCAAATCTAGTCCTGCGCCGCACGTCTCTAGATCATTGGCCCGGCCGGAGGATGGCGGCGGGAAATATCGGCCCAAGTTCTGCCTCGGGCAGAGAATTGGGCAGAAAATCTAAGTTATAAACAGGACAGAGTAACACGGCGGATATCGCTCATACATTCTTTTTGACGACGCAATGTTAGTTAAAGGTGCCCTATAATGTGAAATTGAATTTATGTTGGCATAGTTAAATAACAAGAGTTCAGTACATGGACATGACATACAGTGAGTTTCAAACACCATTGTTTTCTCCTTCTTATTTAAATCTCGTTTTTAAAAAACACCCCTGAAAAACAGGCGAATCTCCACATAATACCGACTGTGACGCAACAGTCGGGGATCACGCCTCCAAAGATTTGCATATCCCAGCCCTCAATGACAAGCACTGCACAGCCGAGTCATCATCGGAACAAGCGAGGATCAGAGAGAAAATGGCAGATCATGGAATAAATGCTATGTTCCAGGCTGTGCAGGGGATGTGAGGTATTTTCATACCCTTCCCACAGAAAAGAAATGTCAACAGGCGTGGACGCGTGGTTGATGTTTATATTAATCGGATACCGCAACAGTTTAATTCGAAGTTGTTAGTTTGCTCTGCCCATTTCACCACGGACTTATTTTCGAACCTGGGACAATATCAAGCTTCTCTCAGCGTCTCAAACTGAAGAAGGGGGTAATTCCAACTATATTCCCGAAACCGGTAAGTAGTGATTTTATTAAAGATAATTTACACTGTGTTAGATCCAGCGCAAGATCCTAGTACAGTAATAGCAAACTCCAAGTAACGAGCATACATAACTAACGTTAAATAGGCTAATTCTCAGTGAAAAAAGTATACAGAAAGCGGTCAAAGAACAATCCACACAGCGCGAGTTTATCTCTCTTGCCAAACTCGTTATGAAATCAATGACGCTGTTACACTGCACAACGAAGCTCTCATAGAAGTAGGCTATGTCATCGTTTGCATTGGTGAAAGCATTAGAGAGAGAAACTGCGTTGTCTCGCGATCAACAGACTGTCATCTGCTTGCTCAATGCTCATCACAGCAACATTTTATGTGATGGAAATAGATTTAAATACTTTAAAAACATCTCACGATTCGTTAATCTCGATAGCTGTAATAGTTAAAACGTATATAACAGCTGTAATAAAAGTATTCGAGAGAGTTTCACATGTCATATTTCATATGCAAGCATGTCAGCCAATCACAGCAGTGGCCGGTTCTCACAGCAGACACGCCCCTTCAAACAGAGTGTTCAAATCAGAGACTAAAATCAGGCTAGGAAAAATGCCTTTTATTTCTAAATTATGACTATTTTTGATCTAAAAAACATACTAACATTATAAGGGCAACCCAGGAAACATTATAAAAAAAAAAAAAAAAAACATTCTAGGGCACCTTTAAGACGGCAGGCGTGTGTTGCAGGCGGCCGCCTTAGTTACAAAGTGCTGCGGGAAACCCTGAATCTGTAATGGAAACGCGACAGAGTTTAACATAGACTAACTTCTCAGAGTTGTTTTGCAACAGTGTTCATTATACTAACAACCATTCAACTCCGGATTGATTCTGGAATCTTCGCTGGGGAAATAAGCACCGCAACAATCCGTCCTCCAACGCATGCTGCTCATGTTTTGAGATCGTGCTCGAAGAGGAGGGGTTATTCGCGCGCGCGCCTCCGTTGTAAGTTTGTGTGTGAGAGAGGGATGGAGCAAGCTGCGCGCAGCTCTACAATAAAATACAATTTAATTTTTTTAATTTTAAAAAGCAAGCCCACATATGCCGCACTGGCGCTTTATACATGGAACTTGGACAGGGCCAGGGCACACAGGCCACTGTGGCCGTATGATACATTTTTTTTCACGGGGCATGAAGGCCAACGTGTAGGGCAACGGCGGCCATGGCCGCGGTATAATTCCCACCCTGCCGCCCAGTCCTTACAACGGTTAATAATCGATTAACGGGTGGCGGTTGTCGGTCGGGAAAATTTACCGAAATGAGCATCCCTAGTCCCCATACAAATGTCTTCCCTGTGCAATGAAGTACACCAACAACTCCTCTGCATTGTGATTGTACTGGTTTGACAGTCTTGGGCAAACAAGGATGGATAATGCCACACTAAAAACCAGGAAGTGCTCATAGAGCTGTTCTGTAATTATGCCTTTAAGCACAGTTTTTTCCTGTATAGAGGGCAATCTGTCTCAACTCTGTGGCCTTCCATCTATCAATATCTTCCAAGCCTCTTAGTTTTCTTGCAAACACATTTGGAATGCAGGCTTTAAGCTTCAGAAACGGTAAACTGACCTGCTTAACATGGCCAGATGACAATCTGATTCCCAGTGGCCCCTCAGCCACAATAGGATAATTTTGAGCATAACCCCAAGGCAACACTGGTGTATATAATCCGCAGGGAACTGTTCAATCATGTTTATTGGGAGCTGCAAAATGGCGACAGAACTGAAGAGAGGTGGTGCTCCTCCTGAGACTGATCTCAAAATGTTTGATTAGTTCTCAATGTTAGATTGTTTATTTCAGGATAGATCACCCGATTGCCATCCCACACTCCTTTTTGTGTACATTTGTCACACCCATAATAGCCTGAACACAGTTTTATGGACTTCACAAGAACCTTGGCTGGGGCATCACATGTAACACAACGCAGCCTCATCCTAATCAAACCACTGTCTGTCTCTAGTCCATTTTCTATAATGCTGTGAAGGTCACCAATAACATCATCAAGAAAGTCAAGATTTTGGGGTTTTGACAAACACAAAGCCAACGAAAATACTGAGGGAGGAGATAAATTCAATTGGCACAACACTGGCCACAGTGTCGTCTTGCTACTTTTGAAAAGCGGCAAGCCATCAATTTTGAGCGAAAAGTCAATTAAATCTAATTCAGAAATATCCTGTAAAGGGTTCCTTTTTTAAAATGATTCAGGAGCTGGTCTTTGCAGTCAAGGTAGATATACTGCATTCCTGATTTAATCTCAAACTCAACACTTTTACTGGTGGCAAGCAGTGTTTTTGCTGTCCTTGGCAGGTCTGGGTGTCCATTTTCAATAAGAAATTTTAACAAAGAAGCCACTGCATTGTTTAACACGAACTTCATTTGTCCACTGTGCAATGCTATGTCTAATTGGTAGGTTAGTTTCCCTATAGCGGCTCTGGGACAGGAAATCATCCAAATGTCCCTCATCTGCACTATTCTGTTTGACAGAACTCTCCTCTTGTGTTAGTTCTTGGGAAAGCTGTGAAGAGCAATGAGGAGAGACATTTGTTGGCAAAAACTCTGATGCAGCTGTTTGGGCACTTGCATATTTTGTTCTAATCTTTTTGCCCTAAGGGATGAGTATGTGACTGTGGAATTGCAACTATATGTATATACTGATGAAAGTTAAAGAGGAAAATGTCGATTAAAAAAACACAATGTTGCATCCATGATGCTTTCACTGTAAAGAAGAACACAGAGAAATTACAGCATGAGTAAACATTTGTGAAGTGAATCATATTCAGGCCCCGTTTACACGGAGGGAAAACGCAGATATTTCCCTGCGGTTTGGCCTCTCGTTTACACGAAAACCCTGTTTTTATCACAGAAAACTATTATTTCTAAAAACTCCGGCCAAAGTGGAGATTTCTGAAAACGCCGGTTATGTGTTGCCGTGTCAACTGGGAGAAACGGGGTTTTAGGTTCTCTTGTGTCGATTCTGAGGATTCTGCTTTATCCTTCTCCCTACACTGCCGCCCATAGGTTTGGCATAGTTATGATGGCGCTCGCGGCGTATTTATGCGGGTCGTGTGCATGATGTTATTATTGAAAACGGGGGGGGGGGGGGGAATATTCGTTTCTCTAAATACCCGGCTATGTGTAAACGTAGCCTCAGTTGATCATAATAATAATAGGCAGAACTATCACACAACACCCCTGGAAAAGTGTCACAAGAAGAAGACCAAAGTCAACATAATTTCCCCAGCCTGGTCTCATCTGTCACAGTTGTCTGCTGTCTTGTCATGTGTCTTTATTAGTTAATCTGTTACACCTGTCTTGTTCATTAGTGTCTGTATTTGGTTCTCTCTGTTCAGTCAGTCTTGGTCGGTTCATGTTTGCGTTAGCGTGTGTGAGAATCTTCTGACCGTCTGCCTGCATGCCTGTAGGAAAGTTTATTTGAAATTGGATCTTTTGCTCCATCGTCTTCATCTGCTCGCACCGCACCCGTGACAGATGAATCGACCACCCTAATATGGAAGACTTGCCCAGGAGAGCCAAATTATAATAATTTTTTGCGTGTTTTGTCCACCATGCTGTCGTCAGCAAATTTGGATGATGAGAGTTTGTGCACCTTGTTCCGGATCGGGGCCACTTTCAACCACCCGATCGGCCTCCCAGACAACACCGGACTGGACTGGAGGGAGACTGGTGTATCATGGAATATCAGCCGGTGTCTGGTGAGCGTCGGATCCCGATCCAGAACCCAACCTGCCAAGCCTCACGTCATGGCCTGCTGAGCCATGTGGGTGAAGGCTCTGGGCTGGACGGGACCAGCTGTGAACTGAAGGGTCCTCTCCGCCATGGCCGCCCGAAGGGTCATCCCCGCCATGGCTTGCCCCATTTTTCTTTTTTTTCCCCCATGGCTTGGTCCTAATGTGCATTGTGAACAAATATCTGAGTCCCTCAAGCCCAGTATAAACATCTTTTTTCCGGTGATGTGAATCCTGTGAATAATCTTGAACTGTATGAGCTGGAGGTTAGTATTGTTAGTCATTGAAAATGTGTTACAGATTTCATTCCAGAGGTCGGTGTTGGGGGAGAAGGCTAAATCTTTTTCCCATTTGGTCATATATTGTAGCTGGTTTGCTAAAAAGTAATATTGAAAATTTGGAGCTTCTAGGCCGCCGTGTGATATTGTCTTTTGTTTTATTTTTCCAATAGACGTGAGATGTTAATGGATCAAGTGATTTGAACCATTTATCGGTGGGTGTTGTTGGAAGCATTGAGAATAGATAGTTGACTTGTGGTAAGGTTTTCATTTTAACTGTAGCAATGCGACCGACAAGTGATAGTGGTAGGTTAGTCCAGCGTGAAATCCCAGGCGCCCACAAAAAGTGGTAGTATTGTTGATATTTATTCCAGTTTATTGTGTAATCAGAATTTTTTTGAAAAAACAATAATTTTAAAGGTTTCTTTCAGTGACTTATAAGGGTTTTGTAAACATAACAATAAATCATCTGCATAAAGACAGATGTTGTGTATTGAATTGAAATGCGTTTTGTATTCCTTTGATATTATTATTTTGACGTATTGTTGCTACAAGTGGTTCTATAAATATGGCAAATAAAGGTGAAAGTGGGTATCCTTGTCTGGTCCCTCTGTGCAGTGTGATTATTAGGGCCCGAGCACCGATGGTGTGAGGACCCTCTTGGAATTGCTCTGTTTATTATTATTATTCTTCTTCTTCTCCGCAATGAATCGCATTTTTGAGGGCCTAAACATGCACGAAAACTCACGAAAATTTGCACACGCGTCAGAACTGGCGAAAATTTACATCTGATATGCGTTTCAAAATTGGGCGGGGCAAAATGGCTCGATAGCGCCACCTATAAAGGTTCAACGGAGTGCGCCTCGCGTTACGTTTCACGTACGTGTTTGAAATTCGGTACATACCTGTAATGGCCCAATACCTACAAAAAAGTCTCTTGGAGCGTAGCCCTAAACACAACAGGAAGTCAGCCATTTTGAACTTCCTCTCAGATTTTTGTGCAGTTTTTGCCATTTTCAGGCCTCGTACTTTAACAAACTCCTCCTACAGTTTTAATCTGATCATCTTCAAATTTGGTGAGTCTAATCTTAAGGCCTTTGCGACGTTAAATTGCGAAGATCTTGAGTTTTCGTCGAAGGGCGTGTCCTCGGCGGCCTGACAAATTTTGATGTTTCGCCATGAAACAGGAAGTTGCTGTAACTCAGGCAAACAATGTCCAATCTGCCCCAAACTTCACACGTTTGATAAGAGTTATGTCCTGAACACATGTCCATGCTCATATTCAGTTACAGTCATAGCGCCACCTGCTGGCAACAGGAAGTGACATGTTTAACACTGTTGTGGACTCCTGATAACATATAAAAAAGTGCCAGCAAGTGTTAAACATGCTAACAACATACTTGAAACATGCTAAAACATGCTAGCAAGCACTTAGCTAAGTGCTAAAGCATGCTATTACTGCAATTCAATAGGAATTTGCTGTAACTCAGGTATGGAATGTCCAATCTGCCCCAAACTTCACACGTTTGATAAGAGTCATGGCCTGAACACATCTACATGAGAATATTCAGTTATAGGAATAGCGCCACCTACTGGCAACAGGAAGTGACATGTTTAACACTGTGATGCAGTACTAGCAACATATTAATTATGCCAATGAGTTATAAACATGTTAGAAACATGTTAAAACATGCTAGCAATTCTTAGCTAAGTGCTAAAGCATGCTAATACAATGAAACAGGAAGTTGCTGTAACTCAGGCAAACAATGTCCAATCTGCCCCAAACTTCACATGTTTGATAAGAGTTCTGTCCTGAACACATGTCCATGCTCATATTCAGTTACAGTCATAGCGCCACCTGCTGGCAACAGGAAGTGACATGTTTAACACTGTTGTGGACTACTAATAACATATAAAAAAGTGCCAGCAAGTGCTAAACATGCTAGCAACATACTAGAAACATGCTAAAACATGCTAGCAAACACTTAGCTAAGTGCTAAAGCATGCCAATGCAATGAAAGAGGAAGTTGTTGTTACTCAAGAAGGCAATGTCCAATCTGCCCCAAACTTCACACGTTTGATAAGAGTCATGGCCTGAACACATCTACATGATAATTTTCTGTTAATTTTCTGTTATAGTAATAGCGCCACCTACTGTCAACAGGAAGTGACATGTTTTACACTGTGATGCAGTACTAGCAACATAGTAAAATATGCCATTGAGTGTTCAACATGTTAGAAACATGTTAAAACATGCTAACAATTCTTAGCTAAGTGCTAAGGCATGCTAATGCAATGAAAGAGGAAGTTGTTGTTACTCAAGAAGGCAATGTCCAATCTGCCCCAAACTTCACATGTTTGATAAGAGTCATGGCCTGAACACATCTACATGATAATTTTCTGTTAATTTTCTGTTATAGTATTAGCGCCACCTACTGTCAACAGGAAGTGACATGTTTTACACTGTGATGCAGTACTAGCAACATAGTAAAATATGCCATTGAGTGTTAAACATGTTAGAAACATGCTAAAGCATGCTAGCAATACTTAGTTAAGTGTTAAATCATGCTATTAATGCCATGAAACAGGAAGTTGTTTTAACTCAGGCAAGGAATGTCCAATCTGCCCCAAACGTCACACTTTTGATAAAAGTCCTGCCCTGAACACATCTACATGACAATTTTCACTTATAGTAATAGCGCCACCTACTGTCAACAGGAAGTGACATCTACAATGTGATGCAGTACTAGCAACAAATTTAGATATACCATTGAGTTCCAAGCATGCTAGAAACATGCTAAAACATGCTAGCAACACTTATCTGAGTGAAAACACATTGTATAATCCCCATAATAAAGGACATTTTTGTAACTGACATTGACATACTCCTCCTATATTTACCTACATAAATGCACATTCCCCTCCGTGCACGTTTTACACTGTGATGCAGTACTAGCAACATAGTAAATATGCCATTGAGTTATACACATGTTAGAAACATGTTAAAACATGCTAGCAATTCTTAGCTAAGTGCTAAAGCATGCTAATGCAATGAAACAGGAAGTTGTTGTTACTTAAGAAGGCAATGTCCAATCTGCCCCAAACTTCACACGTTTGATAAGAGTCATGGCCTGAACACATCTACATGACAATTTTCAGCTATAGTAATAGCGCCACCTACTGGCAACAGGAAGTGACATGTTTAACAGTGTGATGCAGTACTGGCAACATAGTAAATATGCCATTGAGTTATAAACATGCTAGCAATTCTTAGCTAAGTGCTAAAGCATGCTAATGCTATGAAACAGGAAGTTGTTTTTACTTAAGAAGGCAATGTCCAATCTGCCCAAAACTTCACAAGTTTAATAAGAGTTCTGTCCTGAACACATGTGCATGCTCATATTCAGTTACAGTCATAGCGCCACCTGCTGGCAACAGGAAGTGACATGTTTAACACTGTTGTGGACTTCTAATAATATATAAAAAAGTGCCAGCAAGTGTTAAACATGCTAGCAACATACTAGAAACATTCTAGCAAACACTTAACTAAGTGCCAATGCATGATATTACTGCAATTAAATAGGAATTTGCTGTAACTGAGGCATGGAATGTCAAATCTGCCCCAAACTTCACACGTTTGATAAGAGTCATGGCCTGAACAAATCCGCATTACAATTTTAAGTTAAAGTAATAGCGCCACCTACTGTCAAAAGGAAGTGACATATTTGACACTGTGATGCAGTACTAGCAACATAGTAAATATGCCATTGAGTTCTAAACATGCTAAAAACATGCTAGCAACACTTATCTGAGTGATAACGCATGCTATTATCCCCACAATAAAGGACATTTTTGTAACTGACTTTGACATACTCCCACTATATTTATCTACTTAAATGCACATTGCCCACCGTGCTCTGTCTTCCTAAAGCCACCGGGTGGCGGTGGCACGTGTGCGAGGGCCCTTTCAATGCTGCTTGCAGCTTTAATTTTGTGATGTTATTCCATTTATTGTTATTGTGGCCCTGGTTGAAGTATATAATATTTCATTCAATGGATGAATGACTCTCCAAAGCCAAATCTGTGTAGAGTGTTAAAAAGAAATGTCCAGTCAAAGGTACAATATGCAATTTTTTTTTCGCCGCTAGGGGTCGCTAAGCTCTTACAATAACAAAGGCGTAGGTTTATGACGCAGTGACGAGCTGAATGATGGACTTGCTGTCAAGCTGATGGATCTAAGAATGTTTATGGATGAGTGAAAACATTCATGTTTTTTAACATTTTCAGTGGTACGAAGCAAGTCGTGATTGTTAATAAGAGACATATATCACACGCAAGTCCCGCGGAGATAAAGGAATGAGAACATTTCATTCGACCTAATACACGCAAGTGCTGAATTACTACTCAAAGGTCAGTTTATTTGACAAATTAAACTTGTGAGGGAACGCAGCGCTGTTCCACTTGGTCTAACGTTAACTGTTACACTATACTAAACAGCATTATGATGTTATTCTGTGTGTTAGTTCGTTTGCTATATGAAACTAGCAGTAACGTTAAGCTAGAATAACATACTAATCATATTCTAACATTTCATCATGTTGAGCTATATAACATTGATTTGTTTTATGCAACAATGTTTATCTGTCTAATAAAGTATGTGCAAGAGCGGTGTCGCTGTCAAGTCATGACTCGTGAAGCTCTGTCGAGTCCAAGTTAGTCGTGGACGTGGAGCTCTTGGCACCTCGAAAGATGTTGATTTTCGTTTGTCTTCTTTTTGTCTCAAAGTCTGCTTGCCATGGTCCATAATGTTTGACCAAAACAACAACCCCGTGAGCGTCCTGCTAGGCATAACCCAGTTGTCCACGTCTGTCGCCGTAGTTACCATGGCAGTACGAGCGGAAACCACAGACGGCGGAAACCGAGGGTAACGTGGATATGACGTCATTGACTGGCGACTCCGAGCTCACCCCTGCTCACACGCCCCGTCCTTGGTTAAAATCACAATTTTCTCACGATTTAAAAATAGTTGGATACATTTTGAATATTGTTATCAACTTAACAAAATCTATAACACTGGCCTTGTGATTTTGGGATATTTTAATGCAAAAATTTTACATATTGTACCTTTAACTTTGTCAAATGCTTTTTCGGCGTCAAGTGATACAATTATAGTTTTGGTTTGTTTTTGTAGGGCAAGGTTAATTAGGTTGAATAATCTACGTACATTTTCTGAAGCATTCCTGTGTTTAATAAAACCTGTTTGATCATGGTGAATTAACATCGGTATAACTGTTTCTATTTTAGTAGCTAATGCTTTGGTAATGATTTTTAAATCTGTGTTTATTAATGAGAGTGGTCGGTAACTAGAAGGGTGCATTGGTTCTTTGTTTGGTTTTAGAAAAAGTGTCATAACCGCCGTATATTCATATGTGTTGGTATTGTCAAAGTAGTTTTGATTTCTTTAATAACTTTGAGGAATAACGGAGATAAAATTGGCCAGAAGTGTCTATAGAATTCAGCTGGTAGTCCATCAGGTCCGGGTGATTTCCTATTTGGCATTTTGTCTAATGCTTTATGAAGTTCATCATGAGTGAGGGGTTTATCTAATGCTTTTGCCTGTTCTTTTGACATTGTTGGTAGCTGTAATTTTTTTAGAAAATTTTCTATTTCTGTTTCATCTGGATTGCGATTAGATGAATATAATTTTTGGTAGAAAGTTTGGAATACATTATTCATTTCTTGTGGGTTCTGGGTTATTCTATCTGATTCATTATATATGGATGGAATAATTGCTTTTTCTTGTTTACGCTTTAGTTGATTTGCTAAATATTTGCCCATTTTGTTATAATAATGGTATTGTTTGTATTTGAGTTGTTGGATAATGAACTTTGTTTTTTGATTTATGATACTATCGAGTTCAGCTTTAAGACGGTTTAGTTCGCATTGTATTTGTTCACTAGGGTTGGTGTCTGTGAGAAGATTAATTCTCTGTTCTTAGTTGTTTTCCAGCTGTTGTTGTTTTTTCCTGTATGATGAATATGAGATTTTTCCTGTAATTACTGCTTTTCCTGTTTCCCATAATAATGATGGTGAAATCCCAGGAGAGTCATTCATTTCCAGGAAGAAAGCCCACTCTTTCTTAGTAAGACTGTTGAAGTCAGAGACACAAAGCGCCATCTGCTGGAGGGTTTAATAGAGGATTGAGGATTTAATGTGTTGGAGATGGGAGCGTGATCGCTGATTATGATTGGATGAATTGAAGTTTCTGTTACATGTTGGGTTAGTGAATTACTGATGAGAAAAAGATCAATTCGGGAAAAGGACTGGTGAAAAGAAGAAAAATAGGTATATTCTCTGAGTGAAGGGTTATTCATTCTCCAACTATCACCAAGTCCAAAAGTTGTCATATATTGATTTGTTTCAGTAGACTGCCAGGTTCTTGTGGAATTGGATGAATTTGATCGGTCCATTTGTGGGTTGATAACAGTATTGAAGTCTCCAGCAATAATAAATATTATTTGTGTCGGGTAGTAGTGAGAAAAAAAGGATGGGTCATCATTGTTTGGTCCATAAATATTAGCTAGTGTGTACGTTATATGGTTAATGGATACATTGATGATGATAAATCTCCCTTCTGGGTCAATAACAGATGTGTTAAGAATTAGAGGGATATTTGTATTTATTAATATTGAGACTCCTCGTTGTTTACTATTGTATGTTGATGAGAAAATGTTGTTAAATTGATTAAATGTTAGATTTCCAAGTTCTGATTTTGATAAGTGTGTTTCCTGTATAAAAGATATATCAGCCCCCAATTTCATTAGATGATTAATTATTTTAGTCCTTTTTGCCTGGGTCTGGAAGCCACGCACATTCCATGATACTATTTTAAGTGTTTGCATGATTGTTGATTAAATGTCTAGAAAGAGATAATGATGATAGTAATAATAATAACAAAGAAAGAGACTGTAGACTATACATATAAACGTGTAGTAGAGTATACATATAAACAAGTACAGTGTGACATACCGAGACAGAATAAACAAAAACATAAGGATCAGTGGATTAAGATCCACATATCCATTTAAAGGACAGAGAGAGGGTGGTGCATTGTGCCAATATATAATATGACAGTCATAGATTGGTCTATGTTACACTAAATTAAAAGAGCCATGGAGTAATTTTGGTGTCATGGTAAAGCTGTTTCCAATTGCTGACAGCGTACGAGTCCTCAGTCTCTCACTCCACAGCGGCTTATATCCGGTCTCTCCACGCCAATTATTGCAACAAGACAGGTTTTCGTCATTTGCACTTGACCTACTTACTTGCTCGTCTCCTTTCTCTCTCCCTAAATATTTGTATTGAAATTTTACAGTTGTAGGCCTACTATGAAATAAAATGAATAGCCTATTATTGTTTTATAATCGTATTTTTGCTATGTCAAACTTTTGGTTAAGATTAAGCTTAAAGTAGGCTACTTTTTTCATTTCTTTAAATTTGTTCTGCCATGTCTGTGTAAATCAGTTGAGGCAGCACACTGTAAACCCGAATAAGTTCCCAGAACTCAAAAAATTTGAGGCAATCGATTGCCTCAAATTTTTTAAGTTGATTATCTTAAGTCACAATTTTCCAGAACTTAAAAGGTTGGATTACCTGCTACTTGTACATTTTGATAACAGTTAAATTAAAGTGCTCATTTAGCTCAACTCAAATATTTGGAGTTAATATGACTTAGTTTTCTGTTAAGGCAACTAAATTATTTTCAGTTATTATAACAAAGTTTTAAGTTTTCACAGAACTTTAAAAAATAAGTACACAACCACACAATTTTATTTTAACAACTCAATTTTTATTGGTTTGTGTTGTCATTGTTTTAAGTACACATTAGTCAAATATGTTGAGTTTGTTTACTTAAAAACATGTGACTCAAAACTTAAAACTGAGGCAATAGATTGCCTCAATTACATTTTTATCTAACTTATCTTTTCTCTAAAAGTAAACATGTCTGCAATTGAACAGTATTTTCTTGCCCACTCACTTTTAGCACACTGCAATGTTTAAATGAAATATATATATATATATATATATATATATATATACACTCACCGGCCACTTTATTAGGTACCCCATGCTAGTAACGGGTTGGACCCCCTTTTGCCTTCAGAACTGCCTCAATTCTTCGTGGCATAGATTCAACAAGGTGCTGGAAGCATTCCTCAGGGAGTTTGGTCCATATTGACATGATGGCATCACACAGTTGCCGCAGATTTGTCGGCTGCACATCCATGATGCGAATCTCCCGTTCCACCACATCCCAAAGATGCTCTATTGGATTGAGATCTGGTGACTGTGGAGGCCATTTGAGTACAGCGAACTCATTGTCATGTTCAAGAAACCAGTCTGAGATGATTCCAGCTTTATGACATGGCGCATTATCCTGCTGAAAGTAGCCATCAGAAGTTGGGTACATTGTGGTCATAAAGGGATGGACATGGTCAGCAACAATACTCAGGTAGGCTGTGGCGTTGCAACGATGCTCAATTGGTACCAAGGGGCCCAAAGAGTGCCAAGAAAATATTCCCCACACCATGACACCACCACCACCAGCCTGAACCGTTGATACAAGGCAGGATGGCTCCATGCTTTCATGTTGTAGACGCCAAATTCTGACCCTACCATCCGAATGTCGCAGCAGAAATCGAGACTCATCAGACCAGGCAACGTTTTTCCAATCTTCTATTGTCCAATTTTGATGAGCTTGTGCAAATTGTAGCCTCAGTTTCCTGTTCTTAGCTGAAAGGAGTGGCACCCGGTGTGGTCTTCTGCTGCTGTAGCCCATCTGCCTCAAAGTTCGACGTACTGTGCGTTCAGAGATGCTCTTCTGCCCACCTTGGTTGTAACGGGTGGTTATTTGAGTCACTGTTGCCCTTCTATCAGCTCGAACCAGTCTGGCCATTCTCCTCTGACCTCTGGCATCAACAAGGCATTTCCGCCCACAGAACTGCCGCTCACTGGATGTTTTTTCTTTTTCGGACCATTCTCTGTAAACCCTAGAGATGGTTGTGCGTGAAAATCCCAGTAGATTAGCAGTTTCTGAAATACTCAGACCAGCCCTTCTGGCACCAACAATCATGCCACGTTCAAAGTCACTCAAATCACCTTTCTTCCCCATACTGATGCTCGGTTTGAACTGCAGGAGATTGTCTTGACCATGTCTACATGCCTAAATGCACTGAGTTGCCGCCATGTGATTGGCTGCTTAGAAATTAAGTGTTAACGAGCAGTTGGACAGGTGTACCTAATAAAGTGGCCGGTGAGTGTATATATATATATATAAACCATTTATAAATTAAAATAAATAGAACAAAAAAATAATTTTTAAATATAATGAGCTGCAAAAAGAAGATTACCTGATTATTTGCAAAGTAATTGTATTAATAAATTATGAATTTAGAGATTTTTAAGAAAAAGTCAAAATTCTCAGATTCAAACTTTCTAGCCTTCCAAATGTGTTCCTGGTCACTTAAGGCCCTACAAAATAGATATTTATCACGAATGTCTGATGTTGACCAGACAACTAATCAGATAGTCAGGAAAATAAATCAAGAGTAATCGAAAAATAATAATAAATATAATACAAAATTAAATTCTTTCATTACAGCTATATATATATATATATATACACACACACACACACACACACACACACACACACACACACACACAAAGTGTGTTTTTTGGCTTCCTGGCTAAAGCCTGGGTAAGGCAACAGGGCAGCAATTTGCATGAAATTACAAAAATTCTACAGACTGTTTAAGAACAATTTCACTTAAAACTCTAAAATGAAATTGTTTTACAATAAACAAGAGTATCAAATGCACAGTGAAATGTGGGTCCACTTGTGCAGCCCACAATGGTTGAGGAAAACATTAAAATATACAAAACATTAGCGTTACTTTTGCATTATGAGAACAAAGGCATATTGTGTAGTTTGGGCCTATTGGCTGAACGTGCAATCACTTTTTAAGGCATTATTTAGACAAAAGAAGATAACTTTGAACTAGTCTTTTATAATGCTTTCCCCTGCAGCCTTCCTTCAGATGGGTTTCTACATCATCAAGTCATTCTTGAGGGTCTGCAACCTGGGTGACAGTTTACCACTTTCCAGACAAAGTAAAATCTTTTGAGTGAATTCAAAAGTGTTAGTCAGTGCTTTGGGATAGTTTAGGTGTAGTGCATAGGTAAGTAGGGCTGTCGCGATAACCGCAATATTGTAATACCGCGCTATTGACCAGCCAACCGCAGAGGAAGGAAAGCAACCGCAGAAACCGCGGCAACCGCAGTGTTACGTTTTTTTGTTTTGTTTTTCATAAGGCTGTGGCCGCCTTCTTTTACAATTTGTCACTGTGCATTCAATGTTAAATAAATTAATAGTTATGCAAGAGTGTTACGTCATTTTCCCGCGAACCATTGCAGCTCTGTCTGGTGTTTCGTTTATTTTGAATAGCCTAGCCCTACTGAAACGATGGCAGTCGCTCTCGTCCCAAAACCTAATGTCACGTCGCCGGTTTGGGAACATTTCGGCTTTCTACCCAATGAAAAGGGCGAGCCAGCGAATTTAGATGAGCCAATATGCAAAATCTGCGGCAAAAAGGTTCCTGTGACACGCGGCAATACATCTAATTTGAGGTGTCATCTCGCTAACTGTCATCCATCCATTAATGCACAGCTGCCCCCTCAAGTATCAGGTCGCGGAGCAACTTCAAAAAGAACAACTGAGACCGGTACCAGCAGCCGACAGTTAGGAGTAGCTGAAGCCTTTGGGAAATCTGTAAAATACAGCCGTGAAAGTAACAGGCATAAATGCCTTACAGACGCTGTTACCCAGTATTTAGTTCAGGAGATGGTTCCATTCAACACGGTGGAGAAACCTGCATTCAAGTCAATGCTTCAAAAATTTGACAAGCAGTACGAGTTGCCGGGCAAAACCTACTTTTCAGAAACTGCTGTGCCAAAAATGTACAACACGGTAAAGACATCGATCAAAAGCGAGCTGATGAATATTGACTACTTTTCTGCCACAACCGATATGTGGTCAAGTGTCAATATGACTCCTTATATGAGTCTAACGGTTCATTATCTCAGCAAAGAATGGGTTCTGAAATCACGTTGCCTCGAAACAGTGTTCATGGCCGAAAACCACACGTCCGACAATATTTCAGATGCTCTCCGGCACACATTTGAAGAGTGGTCCCTGGATGAGAAGAAGCTGGCCTGTATCACTACAGACAAATGGGGCCAACATTGTTGCAGCAGTCAAAAAGTTGAACTGGTCGTGGCTGAACTGCTTTGGTCACAATTTACATTTGGCAGTTACAAACGCAATGGCAAGCGTCAAAGACCGCACAGCCCGAGCAATGGGCCTGTGTCACACACTGGTTAGTACATTTTCTCAAAGCTGGTTAAAGAGAAGAGATCTAGCGAAAGCACAAGCTGAACTTCAAATTCCTCAGCATGGCCTCATACTGGTAAGTTATCATTTAAACTATTTGCTAACTTACTGATCATGTTATTAGTATATAAAAATTAAACAAAATAGCCTACTGTTAGCAATAGGCTACTTGTCTGTTTCTGGATTTAATGTATTTTTCGTTTAAAATAAATATTTTGAAACGAAAATTATTTTAAAAGGTAAGAGCCTATATTGAAAAAAAAAACATTAGGTTAACTTAACTGAGTTTACATCCATATGAATGTGCATAGACATTTTATTTTAAAATTAACATGCGTTATTTTGCAGTGGGGATATTTTAATTGTAGGCTATTTTTGGTTTAGTAAAAATAGCCTATATTGAAACGAATAAATACATTTAAATGTAGCCTAGTCTATAATTTATTTTTGTTAAGCTAATTACGATGTCCTTGTTTAATTTATATTCAATGATTTAACGGCCAACATTCTGTTCAGGACTGCGCTACGAGATGGGGCACCAAACAGAAAATGGTGGAAAGAGTTTTAGAGCAAATCCCGGCTATAAGAAGGGTTTTGGATGACCGGAGACATCAACATCTAAATCCAAGCTGGCAGGACATCGCTGTCCTTGAGTCCGTGAACGCAGCACTAAAACCCGCAGCTGAGTTTACGGATCTGCTGTCTGGCGAGAGCTACGTTACAGTGTCTTCAGTCAAACCCGTCCTGAAACTCCTGACAGAAGAAATGCTTAAACCATCATCCGAGGATACCACCTTAACATCGGACATAAAGAACAAAATGTGTAGTGTTCTACATGGGAAGTATGAACCAGCTGCCTTACAAAATCTTTTGGCAAAGGCGTGTTGTTTAGATCCTCGATATAGGGGTGATCATATCAATGACACGGAGACAAAATCCGCACTCATCGAAGAGATGGTGGGAGTGGCGGACGAAGAGACCGCTGTCCGTGCGCCTGCGTCAGAGGTTGGAGACGAAGGGCAAGCGCTGGTGCCACCTGCAGCAAAGAAAAAGACTCTTGGAGACCTGCTGAAGTCACGGACAACCTCCGCGTCAGCGCCCATACCCAAGAGAGTGCGAGCAGATCAAGAGCTCACGCGCTATCTAAATGAGGAGTGCATCGACTCCAACGCAAACCCACTGTCCTGGTGGCGCGATAATCAATCTAGATTTCCGCTGCTGTCCAAAGTCGCGCGCAAATACATGTGTATTTGTGCAACAAGCACTCCGTCAGAAAGAGTTTTCAGTGCCGCGGGGAATATTGTTACTCCCAAGCGATCCTCCCTGAAACCACATAAGGTAAATATGTTGGTTTTCCTAGCGCGAAACAAGGACATAACCCAGGTCTAAATATTATCATTCGTTAACGCTTAAGTTTATTCTCTGTATTTTCACTTTGGCACACATTGTTTTCATGTGATAGCTACTTTAAGAATTCTTTCATTTTTCAAATTAGAAAAAGGCATTTTCTTATTGTTTTCATGTGATACTTTAGAAGACTTTGATTTCTTTATTTTTTTTTAAATTAGAAAATGCATGTTCCTTGTTGCTGTTTGGCATTTAACAATAAACAGAAATGTTCTAAGACGTGTCTCTCTGTCAGTTACAAAGCAACAACATATAGGATACTACACAACTCAACAATAGAGTTTTGTATGCAGTAAAATCAGGGTAAATTAGGTTTGTAAAAAAAAAAAAAAAAAAAAAAAAAAAGCCGGTAATACCGCATATCGCGCTATTGAGCCACCCATAATAACCGCAAGGGAATTTTCTTAACCGCGACAGCCCTATAGGTAAGTCCAAAGATTACCAAGAAGGCATCGCCAATTCTAGGGAGGCTGACCACGGCCTCATTTTCAAAGATGACAGAGATTCTCACAGGGTTGTAGTGAACTGGACTTGTGTCATGGTCACTGATGACAGTAAGGAGGCCTACTGCAACACCATCAAGCTCTGTATCTGACTCATCCTGAATGGATGAAAAAGAGACACTAATCACAAACTAACACATGGAAAAGAACAACTGACAATCCAATACCTATTTTACAAGGGAGACCTGGGTCTCATTCTAAGAGGTGAAAAATATAAGATCCATTTTCTGCACACTAGGGGTTGAATGACTTCAGATTTTTTTAAGTCGACTGTTATGACATCAAAGTCGAGTCGATGTTGACTAGTCACCAAATTACCGGAGAATCTAAGTGGTGTTAGATAGACTGAAACCAAGCTAAAGTAAATGTCTTACATAAAATGCCAATACAGTTCCTTTTTAGTGAGGAGAAAGAAGACCATACACAAAAACTGTATGGGTAGACTAAACAAAGGCATGTCCTAAAGCATGTTAGCATTTTGATGTACTGTTTACATAATACACAATAGAATATGTTAGTGACTTAAGGAGACTCACTGTGCAGGTTCTGAAAAATCCAGAAACGTCCTCACGCAGATACACAGTAAGGGCGTGGAGAACAGTAGTGCGCATGGTGTGGATGTCATGGATTTCCTGTTTAGATAAAAACAGAATTGTATATAATGAAGATCTTACTGAACAAAGCTGATTTTAAACGGTCCAATCAGAACATATGTCCACAAATAACTAGAGATGCACCGATTGACCGGCGCGTGACCGGAACTGGCCGATTTTCACGTGATCGGCCATGAGCGGCGACTGGCCGGTCAGTCTGACATATGCCGATTTTATGCCGGTCAAATGCACTCGGGCGCCGCATGATTAACATCGCGCAACATCATCAGTATCACACGTGCACACCGTCGGAATGCACATGTAGGAAACCTCGTGAATTACGCCCGTTTCACACCGCAAGTCTGAGTGGTGCGTATTTTTTTCGGCTTGCATGTTAATCAAGCGGCAACCTCCCCGTCTCTCTCTTGAAAACAACACGGAAGTGAATTAAACTGCAATCCATCTACTGGCCGCTTGAGGCTGGCTGCAAAAGTGAGTCAAATCTGTATCTCCCCCATGTTAAAATGCCCAACTTTACAGCAGAAAAAAACATGTTTACAGCCTGGAGCAAAAAGTGGTTTTGGTCTATATAGCTAATTTTGCCCTTCATGAACACTGTGAGGGGGTGAATTTTTTTTAGAACTCATCCGTTTATATTATATTAAACCTTAAATTTCCACATAATTAAGGGCGTGGCCACTTGAGTGACAGGTGGATTGTCTGCTGTCTGTTAGCGTCACCCTCAGCTAACTCCAGCCGCTGCTGTACTTGCCATCTCTGCCGTGTTTGTGCTTTTTTCGGGATTATTTCATACAATTTAATACACACATTATACCTTCGCCGTTGGATTCCGTCGTTGACGAGTATGGAGCGAACAAAGTTGCGCTGTATTACTATTTCCTCGCATGCACTAATGGATGTCTGACAACTTTGTCGTTGCTTTTTGGAGTTTAGATTTAAAAAGGTCTATAAATATAGACCACACTTGTTATGCAGTACTGATGCTCTCGCGGAACAGATGTGCTTATTTAACTTTTTAGTGTTAAATAAAAAGTACCGTCAGATGAAATCCTGCAAGTGACAGTGCTTTCTCTCTGTCCATGCAATAGATGCACACCCTTGTATGAGCGCGGATTTCTAGTGCATTTACTTGAACTTCTGAGGTAATATCTTTGGTTTAACCCTTTTGAGAAATTGAGAGATGGCCAAAATCAGATTTTAAAATGGACTGAATAAAGCTCTTTACGAACTTGACGTGCGATGCCGCGCTGACTGACATGTAGTAGCTATGCGCATGAATCACTGTCACACGCACAAGCTCAGAGCCATATACTGCATGGTAATACAATTTTAATAGCAGAATAATAATGCATCATGATACACATAGTCTCACTTTTAGTTATGTCTTTTAACTATTAGAATTTCGAAGGGCAAAAACATGAACTTTAACTATTGGCTTTACTTCAATCAGCTGTCACTTTAGAGCGAGGCCAGCAGTAGCATATTAGCACCTCAGCTCCACCCACGTCCCGCCTCTTTGCCCATTTTATTTTATCCGGGAGTGACGAGAGATGACGCGCTGCCAAGATGGCGACGGTTGGCCACGCCCACTTTAGGCTTCAAAAACGCTCTTCAGAAACCTACGGGTGACGTCACGGACACTACGTCCATTCTTTTTTACAGACTATGATGTTAATGAATGAATGCATTCACACCGGGAGCGGGAGCAGCGCGTGAGCGTCAATCAGGAGCAGCAGTGAAGCGGTTTCGGCGCTGTGTCTATTTTTGCTGCGCTGAACTTTTTCTGTGCTTTTACCACCAACTAAAAAATTTTAAACAGAATTGCTTATACTTAATAAATATAACTACAATACTATTATCTTACCAAAACATGATTATGGAATACAGCTAGCACTGCTTTAAAATGACAACATGTTTTCAAACAAATTGTTTCATATAAAGTCCATAGATGTAAAATAGCATAAATAAACTTATTAGTTTTTAACATGTTTTGGACTCGTTGTTAGACCAATCATTTATTTTTTGCAAGCAAATTGTGATGAAACAGTTCGGATACAAATGCAAGTAAAAGGTGTTTATTAAAGATGGTCAGGTAACACACTGAACACAGGTCCGGGAACAAACACTCAGGGGAGAAGTGACACAGGGACGTTGATGGGCAATCCGGTGAGTGGAGGTGAAGACCAGCGTGCTCAGGAACCAGGAACAATAAACAATCCAACAGGCGAAGACAACGAAGAAGATCCACACGAGGAGACGAAGAGAGCCACACGAGAACAGGACACGACACCGGGGAAGCCACAACGATCTGACAACACGAGAAGGATCTTACTGACATATAAAGGGAATGGTAATGAACAGCAGCTGGTGCAGACAATCAATGGGATTGGAAGACCACGCCCACACAGACACGCATACACACACAAAACACCAGAATGAGACAACGGATTCATGAACCGTGACAGTACCCCCTCCCCTAGGAACGCCTCCTGACGTTCCCAGCCACACTTACCTGTCGATTGTAATCATCGATAAGGGAGTGATCCAAAATGTCTCTAGCAGGCACCCAACTTCTCTCCTCCGGACCGTAACCCTCCCAGTCCACCAAGTACTGAAATCCGCGTCCCCTTCGCCTCGAGTCCAGAATACGATGTACCGAATATGTAGGTTCCCCATCTACGAGTCGCGGCGGGGGGGGGGAACTGGGACTGGCGGGTTAATAGGAGAATAAAACACGGGCTTGATTTTAGAGACATGAAAGGCGGGACAAATTCTCCTGTACGCCGGAGGAAGTTTGAGTCGGACTGCCACCGGACTAATAATCTTGGTGACAGGGAACGGGCCAATAAATTTAGGAGCTAACTTGTTAGAAACGGCACGGAGCGGAATGTTCTTGGTAGAAAGCCACACTCTTTGACCCACGACGTATACGGGAGGCTTTGACCGGTGGCGATCGGCCTTGGCCTTCATGCGTCTCCCCACTTGGAGCAGAGTCTCCCGGGCTCTGGTCCAAGTGCGGCGACACCTCTGGACGAATGCGTGGGCGGAGGGAACCGCGACTTCGGATTCCAGACTCTGAAATATTGGTGGCTGGTAACCTAAACTACACTTAAACGGAGAGAGGCCCGTTGATGACACTGGCAACGAGTTATGTGCGTACTCAACCATAGAAAGTTGCTGGCTCCAGGATGAAGGATTCTTGGCTGCCAAACACCGTAACATTCTCTCCAAATCCTGGTTAGCTCGCTCGGATTGACCATTGCTCTGGGGATGATAACCCGAAGACAGACTGACCGTGGCCCCCAACAACTTACAAAACTCCCGCCAAAATTTGGACACAAATTGGGAACCCCTGTCAGAGACCACGTCTTTCGGGAGGCCATGTAACCGAAAAACGTGATCAACGACTGCGACCGCTGTCTCCTTGGCTGAAGGTAACTTGGGCAAGGGAATGAAATGTGCCGCCTTCGAGAAACGGTCCACTACGGTCAAAACAACCGTCATGCCATTAGAGGGCGGGAGGGCGGTGACAAAATCTAGCGCGATGTGGGACCAGGGTCTCGAAGGGACAGGCAGCGGTCGGAGTAACCCATCAGGAGGTCGGTTAGACGTCTTGCTAGTGGCACAAACCGAGCAAGCCAAAACAAAATCGCGAATATCACGGGTCATTAACGGCCACCAGAATCGTTGCTTAACCAAACCGCTGGTACGACTTACTCCTGGATGACAAGCCACGTTGGAACAATGACCCCACCGAATAACGTCGGACCGTAACCCCTCCGGAACAAACAAACGCGTTAAAAAAGGCGTTACCCCTTCTAAGGCCGTCTTGACCTTCGACTCGACCTCCCATGTGAGTGTGGAGATAACTACTTTCTCAGGTAAAATACACTCGGGAGTAACCGGGCGTTCGGATGGATCAAAAATACGAGATAAAGCATCGGGTTTGATGTTCTTGGAACCCGGGCGGTACGAGAGAACAAAATCAAAACGTCCGAAAAAAAGTGCCCACCGAGCCTGCCTGGAGTTGAGTCTTTTAGCAGATCTAATATATTCAAGGTTCTTATGGTCGGTCCAAATGATAAAAGGTACCCCTGACCCTTCTAACCAATGTCGCCATTCCTCCAACGCTAATTTGACTGCCAACAACTCTCTGTTACCAATGTCATAATTACGTTCGGCAGGCGACAAGCGATGGGAAAAAAACGCGCAGGGATGCATCTTGTCGTCTGAGGAAAGGCGTTGGGAAAGAACTGCGCCTACCCCCACCTCTGACGCGTCGACCTCCACCACGAACTGTCGTGTGGGATCAGGGGTGACAAGAATGGGAGCCGAAATAAAACGACTCTTGAGTTTGGTGAATACTGCTTCCGCAGTATCAGACCACCTGAACGCAGTTCTGGGGGAGGTCAAGGCGGTCAGAGGCGCGGCTAGTTGGCTGAAATTGCGAATGAACCGCCGATAGAAATTGGCAAACCCCAGAAACCGCTGTAGGGCCTTACGGGAATCTGGACTTGGCCAATCCATCACAGCCTTAACCTTGTCAGGATCCATGCGCATTCCCTCAGAGGAGACGATGTACCCTAGGAAAGAAACAGACTGTGCATGAAAGTCGCATTTCTCCGCCTTGACAAAAAGCCCATTCTCTAACAATCTCTGAAGCACTCGTCTGACATGTTGAACGTGTTCCTGGAGAGACGAAGAAAAAATCAAAATGTCATCCAGGTAAACATATATGAACTGATCGACCATGTCTCTCAACACGTCATTAACGAGTGCTTGGAAAACCGCTGGGGAGTTGGACAGGCCGAAAGGCATGACCAAGTATTCAAAGTGCCCCCTAGGGGTATTAAATGCAGTTTTCCATTCATCCCCTTTCCTGATGCGAACCAAATGATAAGCGTTGCGTAAGTCCAACTTTGTGAAAATGGACGCTCCCTGCAACCTCTCGAAAGCTGAAGACATCAACGGCAAAGGATAAGTATTCTTTACCGTGATGTTGTTCAGCTCTCGGTAATCAATGCAAGGTCGCAGAGAACCATCCTTCTTTCCAACAAAAAAGAACCCCGCCCCCGCAGGAGAAGAGGAAGGTTGGATGAACCCAGAGGCTAGAGAATCAGAAATATATTTCTCCATGGCCTCCTTCTCAGGAACAGAAAGAGAGTAAAGTTTGCCCTTAGACGGAGACTTACCTGGTAATAAATCTATAGCACAGTCATAGGGACGATGCGGAGAAAGAGAAGCAGCACGAGACTTACTGAACATTTCCTTCAGGTCGAGGTACTCTGTGGGCACGTTAGACAAATCCACTGCCTCCTTCTGAAACTCAGAACCAGACACAGACGAACAGGCAGACAATAGACATGACTCATGACAGTGGTTACTCCAGGAGGTAATGGAATTGTTGTGCCAGTCGATACGGGGGTTATGTTTGGTGAGCCAGGGATGTCCCAGAACTACTAGTGCTAATGGTGAGTCCATGAGAAGAAATTAGATATTTTCCGTGTGATTGCCAGACGTGATGAGTGTGATGGTTTCAGTAGAGTGAGAAATCCTGGGCAGTTCTTGTCCGTTAAGTGCGTTGACAGATATACGGTGCGTGAGAGAAGTGATGGGAATCTGGAGCTTGGAAGCAAAATTGAAATCCATAAAGTTACCCTCTGCTCCCGAATCCAAAAGTGCTTGAGTGGCGTGCGTAGAGGTTGCCCATCTCAGTCTTACCGGGAGGAGGGTCGATGATGGTGATGAGGACTTCTCGGCGGAGATCCCACCCGATAGTAGCCTCATACTTACTACCGGGCTTGCTCTTTTACCGGACACGAGTAGAGAAAATGGCCAGCCTTGCCACAGTACAGGCAGAGTCCTTGGGACCTCCGCCTTTCCCTCTCCTCCCGGGAAAGCCGAGCTCTCCCTACCTGCATGGGCTCATGGTCGAAAACTGGGCTGACCGCGCCCCGCTCACTGGTTCGTGGAACCTCCAGAGTTGGATTCGAACGCACCTGATTCGCCGTGCGACTCAAACGTGAATCGACCCTCAGCGCCAGCTCCACCAGGTCATTAAGAGATCTAGGCAGGTCCAGGATGTAAATCTCTTTCTGGACGCGGTCAGCCAGCCCATGCAGGAACATGTCCCACTGCGCCTCCTCGTTCCAATGGCACTCTGCAGCCAGGGTGCGGAATTGAATGGAGTAATCCGACACCGAGCCATCACCTTGACGCAGATCGGCGAGTAATCTGGCTGCCTCCTTACCCGCCACCGCCCGATCGAACACTCTTCTTATCTCCGCGGAGAGTGCCTGGAACGAGGCGCAGCAGATGTCCTGGTTCTCCCACACCGCCGTTCCCCAGAGAGCCGCCTTCCCCGATAGCAGAGTAAGAACGAACGCCACCTTGGACTGTTCGCTGGCAAAGGTCCGTGGCTGCAATGCAAAATGCATAGAACATCTCGTGAGAAAAGCACGGCAGTACTCAGGCTCACCTGAATAGCCCTCAGGCGTGGGCAGACGAGGCTCAGGCAGATTCTCTTGTGGCGGCGGGGGGGGCCGAATCGGCGGTGTGGGCGGCGCAGCGGGAACCTGTAGATGTTGTAGACGTTGGGTGAGCTCGGACACCTGTGTCACGAGTGCTTGAACCGCGCGACCTGTGTTCGCGATCTCCTCTCCTTGTTGATCCATCCTTGTGGTGCTGTGCGCGAGGAAATCAGTCAGACTGGCCGCACTTGCTGCATCCATGACTGGTCAGATCGTTCTGTGATGAAACAGTTCGGATACAAATGCAAGTAAAAGGTGTTTATTAAAGATGGTCAGGTAACACACTGAACACAGGTCCGGGAACAAACACTCAGGGGAGAAGTGACACAGGGACGTTGATGGGCAATCCGGTGAGTGGAGGTGAAGACCAGCGTGCTCAGGAACCAGGAACAATAAACAATCCAACAGGTGAAGACAACGAAGAAGATCCACACGAGGAGACGAAGAGAGCCACACGAGAACAGGACACGACACTGGGGAAGCCACAACGATCTGACAACACGAGAAGGATCTTACTGACATATAAAGGAAATGGTAATGAACAGCAGCTGGTGCAGACAATCAATGGGATTGGAAGACCACGCCCACACAGACACGCATACACACACAAAACACCAGAATGAGACAACGGATTCATGAACCGTGACACAAATACAAAGTTAAGTAAAATACGATCTAGGCAGAGTCAAAGGTTAAATATCAATTAGGAAGATGGTATTTATGAACAGAACACTTTCATGAATTGTTGACTTAAATGCAGCAAAAACTTTATTTTGTTCAAACAGGCAAGTCGAATAAACAATGATATGTGGGAGTGCAGTGCGTATACACTCACCGGCCACTTTATTAGGTACACCTGTCCAACTGCTCGTTAACACTTAATTTCTAAGCAGCCAATCACATGGCGGCAACTCAGTGCATTTAGGCATGTAGACATGGTCAAGACAATCTCCTGTAGTTCAAACCGAGCATCAGTATGGGGAAGAAAGGTGATTTGAGTGACTTTGAACGTGGCATGATTGTTGGTGCCAGAAGGGCTGGTCTGAGTATTTCAGAAACTGCTAATCTACTGGGATTTTCACGCACAACCATCTCTAGGGTTTACAGAGAATGGTCCGAAAAAGAAAAAACATCCAGTGAGCGGCAGTTCTGTGGGCGGAAATGCCTTGTTGATGCCAGAGGTCAGAGGAGAATGGCCAGACTGGTTCGAGCTGATAGAAGGGCAACAGTGACTCAAATAACCACCCGTTACAACCAAGGTGGGCAGAAGAGCATCTCTGAACGCACAGTACGTCGAACTTTGAGGCAGATGGGCTACAGCAGCAGAAGACCACACCGGGTGCCACTCCTTTCAGCTAAGAACAGGAAACTGAGGCTACAATTTGCACAAGCTCATCGAAATTGGACAATAGAAGATTGGAAAAACGTTGCCTGGTCTGATGAGTCTCGATTTCTGCTGCGACATTCGGATGGTAGGGTCAGAATTTGGCGTCTACAACATGAAAGCATGGATCCATCCTGCCTTGTATCAACGGTTCAGGCTGGTGGTGGTGGTGTCATGGTGTGGGGAATATTTTCTTGGCACTCTTTGGGCCCCTTGGTACCAATTGAGCATCGTTGCAACGCCACAGCCTACCTGAGTATTGTTGCTGACCATGTCCATCCCTTTATGACCACAATGTACCCAACTTCTGATGGCTACTTTCAGCAGGATAATGCGCCATGTCATAAAGCTGGAATCATCTCAGACTGGTTTCTTGAACATGACAATGAGTTCGCTGTACTCAAATGGCCTCCACAGTCACCAGATCTCAATCCAATAGAGCATCTTTGGGATGTGGTGGAACGGGAGATTCGCATCATGGATGTGCAGCCGACAAATCTGCGGCAACTGTGTGATGCCATCATGTCAATATGGACCAAACTCCCTGAGGAATGCTTCCAGCACCTTGTTGAATCTATGCCACGAAGAATTGAGGCAGTTCTGAAGGCAAAAGGGGGTCCAACCCGTTACTAGCATGGGGTACCTAATAAAGTGGCCGGTGAGTGTAAGTGCAGTGCAGTGTCACCACACAACAACATTGTCTGAGAAAAATGAAAAAAGCACCGTACAATCTGAAAGGTAGCATTATTTGATAGAACACCGGCAGAGTACGTGCGGCTAAACAAAGACAGAGTAGGCCTACCATAATTCAAAATGAGCGTTCCAAAACAAAGCCAAAGACCGGTAACTGGTGTTACGGTGTTCTGCCTTGGTTTCTCATGGGCTTTTGGAAGTTAGCCTACTGTTAAGACAACCCATTATTTTCTCGAAAAAACAACGGAATTGACTCAAGATATATCCACATGATAAAGGAGATCTTGAATGTGCCAAAAATATCAAAAACTAATTTACGACCCAACACGAAATTAAGGTCTTTTGCCTTTGCACGGCAGTATTGACAGGTGCAGTTTTGAAAATCTACAATTATAAGCTATTTTTTTTTATTTATTTTTTTTATGACATTTATATCTGAATTTATGTCAAAACCTAGACTTTCAAACATCAAAATGTAATTTATTAATATGTATTCGTGTACAAAATGACAAACATCTTTTCCTATTCTATTTTGCTTGGAAAAAAGCTTGCGTGTCGCGTGAAAAATACGCCTCGGTTTTATTTCTAGCATGCACGTGTTTTCCGCGCGGCTCAAGCCACGGACATGCCACGCAGCTGAGTAGCCTATGCTTACTCCACGCAGCCAGTGTGTCACCGACCTTACACAAACAAGTGTCCGTGCTCAACTAAGGCAGAGGCGGCATCTATCTAGATCAGGGCTATTCAATTAGCTTCATTCGAGGGCCGCATTATCAAATCGAAAAGTTGAGGTGGGCCGGTGGGTTGGTTTGGGGTTTAGCTTATTTATTGAAACATAACAATTTCAATAAATATGGAATGGTATTTACTTGGAAATGTGGTACCTAACAGAATGCAGATATAAAACCATAATAAATAAAAACTTGATAATTTACAGCTGTGTCCAACTATTTTCCTTGGAACAAATAAATCAATTATACAAACTCATAGCTGTTTTATGCATTATGCTTAAATGAAAATATTCTGACAGTTAGACTTGATAACCACAGGATACTCACTCCCACTGTATAGAATGCCTAAACAAGTTAAAAACAATAAGCATCTTTACAAAGAAACTGACATAATTTCATAACAAACATTAATTGTATATTCCTCTAATAAATCTAATGCAATATAAATCACTATATTTACTATTATAGCCTACTTTATAATATTATAGTAAATATATATATATATATATAAATATATATATATATATATATATATATTACTACATAGTATTCAATATAAATATTGCATTTCTGCCCAACACATAACTACAGTACATTCATGGTAGGCTAAATGTTTTTAAGGGGGATTAGGGGATTTAAAGTCTTTAATTTCGTTCATGTCTCAATGTTTCTCCTGCTTTCCTCATCAGTCTTGTTGTGAATGTTGAGGTTGTTTCATCCGATTTAATACAAAATCATCGAGTGATTTGTGGTTTGTAACAGAGAGATTTCTGTCGGACTGAAACGCTTCCCACTGGTTGTCGCAACACTGTTTAATAAATGTATTACTGTAAGTGTCCGGGACCAGGAGTAAACGCAACTCTGTCCTTGGCCGTGTTGAAACAACTAGTGAAATAACTGAAAACAGCGCTGTTTGTTGTTACCGTACTGACCGAGAAACCGCTTCAAATGATTCAGTGACGGAGCGATCCGAATGAATCAGAATAGTTTTAGACCGTTATGCAAGCGCGTTTAGATAGTTTAAGAATGATTAATTCACAAATGATTGGTATCGCTGGTTCAGTCGACATAAATTCGGGACACATATAATAACTGCTCACACGTAAAACGTTTCTCAGGTCAATCGGAGCGCGTATCAAACTAAATTAGCCGTACCGCCAGGAAAAGAGGAGGAGGGAGGTTGGTGCAGTCGGGCCAGATGGAGATGATTGGCGGGCCGCCAATTGAATAGCCCTGATCTAGATGAACCGAATAATGATTCAGTTCGACTCCCAAGACAAGACGATGGTCACCCGACTGGCCAATAGGAATGTGGCCCCGCCCATGACAATTTTCACCGCGAAAGCAAAATCCTGACAAGAGAGCAAGAAATTGCATCGAGAGCAAAGAAAAGCGTTTTGAGAGAAACACTTTTTTTTTTAGAGTGAATTTTTTTTCACACTGATGGCAAAAAATATATATTTGAGATTTTTTTCACAGAAATAATAAAAAAAATTACAAATTTATATTTTTTTATGTTCTATGAGAAAATACTTTCTATCAAAACTTTTTTTAGTCTCAAATATTATAATTGTTTGCTATTGGTATAAAAAGTTTTTCTCTCAAATATAATTTTTTCTCTCATGAAATGCTTTTTTGCTATCAGTGTGATAACTTTTTCTCTCAAACTTTCTCTTTTCTCTCAGATAATTTATTTTCTCACATTTAATAAAGACACAATTCTAACTCCATAAATGTGCTCCTCCCGAACTTTGTTAATAAAACATAATTTAATGTGTTACTTTCTCTGATATTTTTCTAGGAATTATGTGGCTCTAATAATGAGAGAACTTGATGGTAGTGGTCTTCTTAGTAGATGTCCTGGGAAAAAAAAGAATTGAACGTAGGAACTACTTCAGCCGTGGACCAAATTACACTTGGCATATTGATGGTAAATATTATTAAATATTAAATATATATTAATAAACAGATATTAGTAAAGGGATGGTTAAGCCAAACTCTCTTCCCAATGTCATTTAAAATCCATATTTTAAAAGTGTAGTGAAGCATGAACTAATTCTTCAAGCTTTCTGACTGATGTTTTGATTGAATAATTACGAAGTCACCTGTTGGAAAAAAAGAAAAGAAATCCGTGGCGACGGTTTTGCAATCCATCCGCTCAGTTTATAAACTGTACTCACGAATTCTCAAACTGTTCCCTCGGTTTAACAAATCGTGCCCACGGATTATAGTTCTCTTACGAGAGGTTCTCTCGTATTGCGTAAGTTTAGCTTAGTGGTCACTACCGAAGGAACCCGCGCTGAACAGGCTCGACGGATGTTTCCTGCATCGCCGCCATTCAGCTCCAGTAAGCAGGCCCGCTCCGTTCCTACCGGAGCTTCACACGGAGTTGACTAAGTCGTGGAACGCACCCTTCTCATCAAGGCTGCAGTCTCAGGCCTCCGCGCCGCTCTCCCAAGTGGACGGCGCCGCCGAGAAAGGATACACGGCTATTCCTCCTGTGGAAGAGGCGGTCGCAGCGCACCTTTGTCCGCCCTCCGCGAGATGGCGGTCAAGGTCAGCCCTCCCGTCCAAAGCATGTAGAGCCACGTCCGCCTTGGTCGGCCGCGCATATGCAGCCTCCGGCCAGGCCGCGTCTGCTCTCCACTCCATGGCTGTTCTACAGATCCTGCAAGCCGACCTCCTCCGTGAATGGGATGAGAGGGGCCAGGACCCAGCTGCGGTCACAGATTTAAGAAGCGCGACGGATCTCTCTCTCCGCGCCACCAAGACTGCAGCTCAAGCCATCGGACGAGCCATGGCCGCGTTGACTGTGACAGAGAGGCACCTCTGGTTGACGCTCGCGGATATGAGGGAGTCGGAGCGCGGCACCTTCCTGAACGCGCCGCTCTCCCCTACTGGTCTCTTCGGCCCAGCGGTGAACGGGATCGTTGACCGTTTTTCTGAGGTACAAAAGACCACGCAGGCCATGAACCTCTTCCTGCCGCGACGCTCGAGCTCCGCCTCAGGCCGCTCTCGCGAGAGACAGAGCCAGCCCCCGGCGCGAACCAGCACCCAACGGCCAGCACAGCCTCAGCCTTCGCAGCGACGCCAGGGCGGCCGCCCTAGATCGCGCTCAGACAGCCGTCACAGACCGCCGCCCCCCAGAGGGCCTCGGCAAAAGATCACGCTGAAGTCTGAGCACGCGAAGCCGTCCTAACCGAGAGAGGAAAAAGACGCGCGCGGACCGCCGTCAAAAGTTATTTCCCTGTCAGTCCCCTTCATTCAGGCTACTGCAGCGGTTTATTTAGCAGCCAACGAGCCGGTTCATTCACCCTCTCGCCTGCACACAAACGCCGTTTTCACGGCGACCCAGAGAAATCTCAAAAAGAGCATAATGTCTGGTCCGGCTCACGCCGCTGGTGTTTTAAGTGTAGTAAAAGTGCCCACGCTTCAGTGTTCACCCCTACACACAAGCACATCACATATCATGTCACCCACAGGGCGCACTCTCAAAAAGCGCATAAAAGCCGCTCGAGTGTTGAATGCAAGAAATGTGTCCACAGGTCTGTGCCCACTATCTGCCCGCTCTGCTACACGATCAATACATCAGGTAACGAATGTAAGTCTCGTGCCCGCCAGAGAGCGCTCACGCTTACTAAAACACACCTCCCCCCGGGCGCTGCCCGCGCGTTTGAATGTTATCACAAAACACAGGGCTTTAATAAAACGCTCCCCATCTGTTATGATCGGGGCGGTGAATACACTTGTAAGTCTCGTGCCCGCACACATGCGCTCACGCTTACAGAAAGCTTTTCCGCCCAAAGCGCAGCTCGCGCGTCAAAAAGTGAGAATAAAACGCTCCCCATCCCTCACGACTGGGACACCTCACATAAATCAGCCGGTCTCAGTTGTCAGCGAGCAACCATTGCCCAGTACGCGCGCTCTCGGCTCCGGTTCAGTTTCACAAGCCCGCAAATGGCGGCGGTCTGAACCCGGAGGCCATTCGCCCCCTAGCGGCTCACATAGCTGTATGGGAAACTATCCCAGGGATTTCAGAATGGGTTCTGAGCACAATAAAGCAGGGCTATACACTTCAATTCATTCGCCGTCCCCGGCGCTTTCGAGCCCGGACCGCAACGATAGTGAATGCGGAAGTAGCACACCTACTTCACGCAGAAATAGCAGTACTGCTGTGCAAAGGGGCTATAGAAAAAGTACCGCCTTCTCTGAGCGAGTCAGGCTTTTACAGCCGATATTTTCTCGTACCCAAGAAGGACGAAGCTTTCAGGCCCATCCTAGATCTGAGACATTTGAACAAGGCACTTGCAAAAAGACCGTTCAAAATGCTTACGACCAGGAAAATCCTCGCGCACGTTCGCCCGAGGGACTGGTTCATTTCTCTAGATCTGAAGGATGCCTATTTTCAGATTCAGATATTACCCCGTCACAGGCAATTTTTGAGATTCGCCTTCGACGGTCAGGCATATCAATACACCGTCCTGCCGTTCGGCCTGTCTCTAGCACCCCGTACGTTTACGAAGTGCATGGACGCGGCGCTCGCCCCCCTGAGAACCCAAGGGCTGCGAATAATGAACTATCTGGACGATTGGCTGATATTGGCACAGTCAGAGACGGAACTGTTATCTCACAGAACAGTGCTTCTCAGTCACCTGGAAAATTTGGGTCTCACGGTCAACTGGACCAAGAGCTCATTAATGCCCAGTCAGTCAATTTCCTTTTTAGGAATAGAACTGAACTCTGTGGCCATGACGGCTTGTTTGACGACACAGCGCGCGCGCCGTGTTCGCCACCTAGCCGCATCTTTCCAGAAGGGCAGCTTTCTCCCTTTGAAAATGTTTCAAAGGATGCTGGGTTGTATGGGATCAGCTGCAGCGGTGCTCCAGCTGGGCCTACTGCGCATGTGCCCGCTCCAACGCTGGTTGAATGCTCGCGTGTCTCGCCGAGCCTGGGTTTCTGGCGGCCAGAAAATCAGAGTGACTCAGACCTGCATAACGGCTCTGCAGCCCTGGTTAGTAGCCGACTGGTACCAGCAGGGAGTGACGATGGGAACCATCTCTTATCGGAAAGTCATTTCGACAGACGCGTCCAACTCGGGTTGGGGTGCGCTGTTCGAGGGCAGACCGGCCTCTGGCCAGTGGTCAGACCAGGAGAGGTGTTTCCACATAAACTGTCTGGAGATGATAGCGGTCGAGAACGCGCTGAAGCGCTTCCTCCCGTTCATACAGGACCAACATGTTCTCGTCCGCTCGGACAACATGTCTGTGGTTTCCTATATAAACCGTCAGGGCGGTGTCAGATCCAGAAACCTCTGCAATCTGACGGAACGCATCCTCATTTGGTCCCAGATGCACCTGCGCTCGCTGAGGGCGGCGCATGTGCCTGGCCATTTGAACGACGGTCCAGACAAACTGTCCAGGGACAATGTTCCCCCAGGGGAATGGTCCCTGCACCCCCAAACAGTCCAGAAACTGTGGCGCCTATTCGGCAGAGCAGAAGTCGACCAATTTGCGTCAAAAGACAACGCTCATTGCCCGATGTTCTTTTCGAAGAACGAGGACGCGCTGGCCCAGGTCTGGCCCAGCCTCCCGCTGTATGCTTTCCCTCCGGTCTCTCTGTTACCACAAGTGATCAAGAGAATCAGGGAAACGCGCCACTCGGTGCTCCTCATAGCTCCGCACTGGGAGAATCAGAATTGGTTCCCGGAATTAGCACGACTGTCACATGCAGCTCCGTGGCCTATTCCGGTGAGGGCAGATCTCCTCTCTCAGGCTCGCGGCTCGATCTGGCATCCCCATCCAGAGCGCTGGTCTCTGCACGCATGGTTGATCAACGGGTATTCGCTACCCTGCCAGAAAGAGTGATGAACACGATCACGCAGTCTAGAGCTCCTTCCACGAGAAGGCTTTACGCGTCTAAATGGTCGGTGTTCTCCAAATGGTGCACCGACAGAGATCTGGACCCACGGACGTGCGAGGTTGCGCATTTGCTCACTTTCCTACAAGAGCTGATGGATAAAGGGAGGTCCCCATCCACGCTCAAAGTTTATGTGGCGGCCGTGGCGGCGTTCGCAGAGTCGACGCGCGCCCAGTCACTGGGAAGACATGAGCTGGTCATCCGCTTCCTAAGGGGAGCTAGAAGGATGAATCCGCCGCGCCCCCCGTCGGTTCCTATATGGGATCTTTCCTTGGTCCTTGAGGCCCTGAAAGCCTTCCCATTCGAGCCATTAGACTCCGTGGAGCTAAAATATCTATCACTAAAAACCGTTTTTCTGACCGCGCTGTCATCAGTCAAACGTGTGGGGGACCTGCACGCGCTGTCAGTCAGCGCGACGTGTCTTGAGTTCGGGCCGAATGACTCTAAAGTCATCCTCAAACCTAGACATGGCTATGTTCCAAAAGTGATGGGCACTCCTTTCAGAGCGCAAGTCATTTCACTGTCGGCTCTGCCAGCGTCAGACAGTGAGACAGATGTGAATCTCCTCTGCCCAGTCAGAGCGCTGAGAATTTACACTGCGCGCTCCGCCGTTCTTAGGCGCACGGAGCAGCTGTTTGTTTCGTTCGGTGGGCGCACCAAAGGTCTCGCTGCCTCGAAACAGACTCTGTCCAGATGGATAGTGGACGCTATAGCGGCAGCTTATGCGTCAAAAGGTCTGCAATGCCCTCTGGGCATCAGGGCTCATTCCACCAGAGGCATGGCCTCATCGTGGGCGTGGTCCAGCGGGATTTCTATCCACGACATATGTGTAGCGGCGGGCTGGAGCTCCCCGTCTACCTTTGTCAGGTTCTATAACCTAGAAGTTCCCGCCCTGCAGGCTAAACTTCAGTCAGTTTAAGAGAGTTGTGCGTTCTGCCCAGATATATCATGCTCAGGCCACTCTCACGTGACTCAGCTCTCCTGGTTGAGCTGCACTAGTAGGGTATGTGCTATATGCTTATGCAGACCAGCGCGCTGCTCTGTATTCCCTATGGGTGCTTAGGTACAAGTGATGGCCCGCGTGGCTGGCCACCTTATTTTTTCCACTTATTGGGTTCCCCGAGAAACCTCGGCGACTCATGGGTGGTTGCTTGGCGCGCACGGCGTTGACAAAAAGTTCCCGTAGCGTAAGCTAAACTTACGCAATACGAGAGAACCTCTTGTAAGAGAACGTACTCGGTTACTGACGTAACCTCGGTTCTCTCTAGACAGGGAACGAGTATTGCGTAACCGGCCGTGCTCGCGCCACGAGCGACTTCGCTTCAGTCGACAGAAACCAGGGAATGCAGCCTAAAGCCCCTTCTTTTATACGCTAAGCCACGCCCATACTGGCGGGCTATGACGCTACGAAGGCGCGGGCGCCCTTCATTGGACGTTCGTCACGCGGGGCTCACTGATAGGCTGCAACAGGTGCCCGCAGGGCAGCCAATGAGCACGCAAGACTGCCTGCTCTAGGTCTGCTAGCTGCTGCACTGCGTTGACAATGAATACAAAATTAAGGATAATTTTTTGGCTTCAATATCTCGAGAAGATGAATCTTTCCGTAGCGTAAGCTAAACTTACGCAATACTCGTTCCCTCTCTAGAGAGAACCGAGGTTACGTCAGTAACCGAGTACGTTTTTTAGAATCGCTATGACAATTTTTCAATACTTTTAACAAATTTCCTAAACTCTTAACGCACCAACAAACCTACAACACACAATTGGCAAAACAGTTCATTTCATGCTCAAAATCACACATTGTAATCTAAACTCCAACACTAATTTTCTAAATACAATAATACACTAGCAACAATACACTATGTCTACCAAAACACTGCAAACATGTCTCAAAATCAAAAAAAAATTCAAAACACTAACATATGTTTTCGTCCAACAGAAACATGTAGTCAATCATAGCACAATGTCATAGAAACAATAACATCAGATGGAAATACAGAAACTGCATTATTTTATATGTGTCAGGTATGCCCTTATACAACAAACAGTATATTGTAATGATCATAGATTAGTGATGGCCGGTTCGTGAACGAATCGTTCTTTTGAACCGGTTCTTTTTAGTGATCGGTCGAACCAGTACACTAAATCGAACTGAATCGTTCGAAACAGATCGTGTCTTGCGTCAGCAGCGCTGAACCACAAGTTACTAAAGTTACTCACTTTCAGACATGCCTGACAGTCCCTCCGAATCGAAATAAACCAATATCCAGAAGTACATTTTATTCCAGTAACTCCAAAAGTTCACTGAACTTAGACATATGTTGGTGCTGAGAGAAGTGATGAGCACGAGCAGCTGATACTGATACCGAACGCACAGGTACAGCGGTTATCGGATCACCAGTACAGAACCGAGAACTGTTTCTTCGGACACGTTCGACATACTGAGAACTGATGAGTTGATGAGCTGAGCATGCGTGCAATTTTTTCTGCAGTATTTAGTTAGTACATAAGTAAGTGTAACAAAATAAAACATTTTGGAAACATGTTTATCACATAATACTGTATTATCACTGTATTATTTTAAAGTTGGGAAACAATGATTGCAGAGTCGGTGCCAGAGCAGATCAACTGGAGGGGCATTGGGTCATCGGCGGGGGGGCACTGCCGTTTGAGAAAATATTTTGACGCAGTGGCGACATCATAGTCCAACACAGCAGAAATGCTATACAAAACTAAACACCTTTTATTAATAATAATTATTATTTGCGAATTTCCCCACAACTTTTTGCCAGGGTCGACATTGTCCCCACCACTTTTGAAACAACTCGCGGCACGGATATAACTAATAGCCTACAAATAAATAAAACATCTCAAGTTAACTAGCAGAGCATTCATTTCGTTCGTTTGTTAAACAAGAGGTGATCTAGAATGCTGAAATGCGTTGTTTTTTAAATCAAGTGATCAAAGTGCTCGTTAACTCTGCATCTGCGATCAGTGGCGCGTGTTCTCTCTTGTGGCTCGCGTACAGTCTTCACACGGACACGCGCTTTAATCCATTGCGGAGACTCTCTATTCGTTCCGGTGAAATCACAAAGTAAAATGCACACAAACGTGTGCTTGATGTACAGCCACTGATAAACATAATCGGTTTCAATGAGGAAAAAAAAACTATTCGAGTGCAGATTAGAATCCAGCACCTCTGACCAGCATTTCTTTTATTTATATTGGATCTCATTAAACAAATTAAACACAATGTACTATTTAAATGGAATGTTGGACATCGCTATGTTATTGTACATAGGTAGGCTACATCTGATTTATGATTTAGCATTCTATTAGCAACTGTGGTAGGAGGGGCATCAATGACCGCTGGGGGGGGCACGACCCTCGAATGCCCCACCACAGCGCCGGCCCTGAATGATTGGATTGTAAAACTGTCAAACTAAACATTTATTATTATACTAAAATAATATTTTCAGGAACAGCTTAATTTCTAAGTAAGTTTATATAAATATTTGATGTAAACTCTTGGCAAGGTAATGGTGCACTGCTTAGTAAATGTTTATAATGTGCTAACATAACGAATTTAAACATACTGGAGACATGCATAGATTTTTTATTTTGTCGTTTATATTCAGGTTTCAGCAGTTCTCAGCTCAGCACACACCTATGCTACGTTTCTCGAGTCAAGAACTGGCTGTTGCAGTTCTTGAATCACCAGTACAGAACCGACAACTGTTTCTTTCGGACACGTTCGATACGAGAACCGATGAGCTGGAGATACTGCGCATGCGTCATAGCACCGTCTCTAAACACTAAACAGAACTTTCTTTCGGCCGACTGATGCTGTGCTGATACATGAGCAGGTGCGGGTGAACCCAGGACTTAAATGAGAGGGTGAATTCGGCGAAATGTAAGTTTATTTAATAACAAATAAAATTTGCATTTTATATCTTTACAACATGTAAAACATCCGCGTTAGCACATCGCCTGTAGGCTGCAGCTGGGTTCCTTTGCAAAACGTAAATGTAAGAAACTTATCCAAGATGATTATGACGATGAGTACTATTATTTAACTGAAGTTATGATTACAAATGCCTTTAATTTAAAGTATTTTTATCCGCCAGGATGATAGAATTGACGTCATTACGTGATGACGTAAAAGAACTGGTGAACCGTTTTTTTTAACCGGTTCATTGAAAAGAACTGTCCGAAAGAACCGGTTCGCAGAAAAGAACCGGACTTCCCATCACTATCATAGATTGTGTTTTGCACTGCAGTTTCTTTTGAAGCCACTCTACATTTTTGTTTTGTTGGGTTTAGGTCTTTTGCTGCAGAAATTCAATAAAAAAAGACCCATCTCAGAGTGCTTTATAGAATGTATGGTTACTGCAGTGCTTCTCAATTATTTTCTGTTACGCCCCCCCTTGAAAGAAGTAAACATTTTGCGCCCCCCATCTCTCCACCGCGACTGTAAATGGTATCATTTGTCTATAAAGTTGTTATAAGTACACCTCTGCATAACATTGTATCCTTATTAACATTAAAGAAAACGAAAAAAGAAAGAAATATAGATCAACTTACAACAAAGAATACCTTTATTAACATTGTTTTTTAGTCAGTAACAGAAAAGACTTGGAGTGTTTTTTTTTTTTGCACTGAGCAATTTGGTATGCCACCTTATATGACAGTGCTCGCTGGTTTACACCGCGAGCAGGAGCAGTGAAGAGGGGGTTTCGGCGGCGAGTCTATTTTTGCTGCGCTACTCACGCTCAATTAAAGTGAAAGCACACTTTTGATGGACAAAATTAATATGATTTCACACAAAAAGTGTCTAAAACGCACAGAATTTGCATGTCTGGTGTGTTTTAACAAGAACTGCAGTATGTCAGAAAAGAAAATGAAGACTCAAATTTTATAGAAAATGTACCCACCCATTAAACTTGTTTAATTATTTATTCAGTTTGGGCTTTGAACAAACTTCAAGTCTATCAAGTTTATGACCAACTTCTAAAAACAAATTTAACAAAAGTCTTTGTAAAGAAATGCTTGCTTACCGTAAAACTTCAAATAATAGCTGAGTCCCAAATAGACGCCTGTCTCTTTTACACGCCTGGTGTGGCGACAGGTTTGGGTAAATAAAGGCCGGTCTCAAATAGAGGCCGGGTCTGTTTTTTAGTTTCGGGTTGTATTTAATCCTCTAAAACCCGTCGCATCGTCCGCTTTTTGGCGGCCGCCAAAGCCTTTTTTGATCGATGAATGACGTAGAATAGAATAACTGCTGCTCCCCGGCCGCGCGCGCGCCCTCTCACGTCTTCAAACAATACGAGCGCTGTCTTGATCTCTCTCCCTCGCGGTATTAATCAAAATCTATTGACACGATAGTAAAAGGTCGGAAGACCGCAGTTTCACGTGGAGCATTCGGAGATTTTTAGAGATTAGAGACTCTAGGAACAACATCTCAATGAACAACATCTCAACACTAAATTATAAAGGCCTGTCTCATATAGACGCCTGTCTCAAATACAAGCCGGTGCAGTTCGGCGATTTGGGAAAATAAAAGCCCGGGCTATTATTTGAAGTTTTACGGTATATGTAGCCTGGGAGCCGCTGTTGTGACGCTGTACAAACGCTTCCAGTAGTTGCGCTGACGCGCTGCTCACGCGCCACTCATGCTTGCGGTGTGAAACGGCCGTTACTTTTGTCTCATTATCTTCGTCTCTCTCCGTCTTTCTTTTCATCCCTGTTAATTTTTTTTCCATGGTGTCTCTTAAGGGTTTGTTATCTGCACTTCATATCTCCTGTGTGCTCTTTTTAGGTGAAAAAAAAACCTACTTCCTGCGGCAAAAAAAAAAAAATTGCCCCGGGATCACGCGCGCCCCCCCTGGCATCGCTCAGAGCCCCCCCAGGGGGGCGCGCCCCACTATTTGAGAAGCACTGGGTTACTGTAATGAAAAAATGAAGACAGAGACAGAATTGCTTCAATAAAGACTTTATTTGCAAAAGGACATAACAAGATAACAAAAATATGCAATATAGCTGCCATTTATTATGTGAAAATACAAAATATACTAACAGAAAAAGCAAAAAAAAAAAAAAAGTAATCTTCTAATCTGCCCGGTCTTCTGCATTTGGCCACAAGTTCTCATCCACATCACACCTGATATCTTCTCTGGCAAAGCCTCATGGGAAGGATTGTTTGGCATGCCTTATCCACCCCTGGCAATGTTCAGCTGTGATGTCTTGGCATGCAGCATCCATTGCATCCAGGAGGGACATTTGGTCCTGTGGACGATGGTCAAAAACCTTCCATCTCCAGGATGAGAAAAGCTCCTCAATGGGGTTGAGGAAAGGGGAGTAAGGAGCAAGGAAATGGGACATCATCCTTGGATGGGCATCAAACCAGGCTGTGACTGCACGGGAATGGTGGAATGCCACATTGTCCCATGTGATCACGTATATTGGCAAGTGGTCTCTCACCTGTCCCCTTTCTACCTCTGGCACAAAGTCTTTCGTGCAGGTCTTCTAAAAACAGGAGAAGGTGGTTGGTGTTGTAGGGGCCAATCTCACATTTATGCATCGTTGGAGATTGCGGCGCACATGGTGATGTTGGCTCCTCTCTGGCCCGGCACAGTAACTGTGGCCCTTTTGCCAATTATGTTTCTTCCGCGCCGACGCCTTTTCGCTAAGTTAAAGCCAGCCTCATCAACGTAGATCATTACATGTGGGACTTGATTGGTCTCCAACACCATTACTCTCTGAAAGTAATCAGACACAGTGTATGTAAATGCTTTGCTGTATATCTACTGTATGTCCTAATGTATTCCAAGTTTATAGAGTAGTTTACTGCAAAACACACAATGTATAGTACAGTAATGACTGTAATGCATAACCTTACCTGGATGTATTGGTGACGGAGTTCTTTGATGCGCTCACCATTCCTTTCAAAAGGAACTTTGTATAATTGTTTCATTCGGACTCTGTGTTTAGTTAGAGTCAGAGAAATGGATGTTGTGCTGAATGTTCCTAAAGACAAGGTTGTCCTCTACAACTTTGGACTAAATGTCCTTCAGTTTTATTTCATTGTCAGCAATCACCATGTTGACAATAGCAAGTTCCTGTTCTTCATTCAGGAGCTTTCCTCTGCCCCCTGAGGGAGGTAGACGTTGAATCCTTAGAGGGACAAAATACAGTTACATATTAGAGACAGGAGGCACACAGTCACTGTAATACATGATACAATTATTTACACTTTGCAGTAGGAGAAGCAAAATCCTACCTGTTGGTTTCTCTAAAATCCGAACAATTGATGCCACTGTGTCCCGGCTGAGATTTGGCTGTACTCGTTCACCAGCCTGTATGATAGCCTGTGGTATATGACATGGTCTATTATAGTAGCTCTTATTTCATTAGTTACCCTATCTCTGGCCCTTCTTTGAGCGCCACCACGCATTCTAACTCCTCTCCCTCGCCCCTGTCCCACTCCTCTCCCTCGCCCCTGTCCCACTCCTCTCCCTCGCCCCTTTCCCACTCCTCTCCCTCTCCCTCGCCCCTTTCCCACTCCTCTCCCTCTCCCTCGCCCCTGTCCCACTCCTCTCCCTCGCCCATTTCCCACTCCTCTTTAACATCAAATCATACATTTCTTAATGAATGAGAAGTTGTTGAATGTTTTTACAAAGAATATTGGGTAACACTTTACGGTAAGGGTACATGAATTATGTGAAAACATCATGATCATGCGTAATAAATCATAATTCATGATGATGTGCTCATCTTAGTTAATGTTTTAATTAAGGTGTTGTTCATGCATGAAGTCCTGAATGAAAAACGTTGAACTTCTGTTAGTTCCTGATGATTCATGAGATATTAATGCATGAATGAATTATCATGAATTCATGTATAAATTAATGCATGAATCATGTACCCTTACCGTAAAGTGTTACCGAATATTGTTATATTAATACAATGGATTTATAGTATGCACAAGACAATCAATACAACAAAGATGTCTTAAATTTGAATGTAATTTTCTGTAGTCTAATTCAAGAGGTGTCGTGCAAATCAGTTTAAAATCTTCTTTACAGTTCTATTTTGAACAGTTTTACACAGATTTTATATTAAAGCAGTGGATTTATAGTATGCACAAGACAACAAATTCAATGTATATAAAATTAATTTTATTTAGAATTTATTTTGGTTACTTTATTTTGATTAATTGCATTTTGAAAAAAGTTTTTTTATGGATTTATTGCATTTTGGGTTTTTATAATAAATCTTTGTAAATCAAAACCTGGATTTAATTTTTTATTGTTATTATAACCTACAAATGCTATGTGAAAATTTGAAACAGAAAATAGTGGTTTTCAGATTTTTTTTAAAAACATGGTGTTATCTGTTCTGACATACAGTGTTAAAGCATTGGTAAATTTGGCAGTAAAAATCCATTGTTTTGGTCTTGTTTGAGCTTGTGTGTAAAAGAAGTTCAAGCATTTTAAATTTGTGTTAATTGTATGCATTTTGTGTTAAAGCAACAAGAAATGTGTTAATAGTATAGGTTACACAGACGAATGTAGTGCTAACTGTTAAGAGTTTTTGAAAATTGTTAAAAGTATTGAAAAATCTGTCATAGCAATCGTAAAAAAACTGTAATAAACCATACCCACGAGTTCCTAATCCGCACTCTCAGATTTGTAAACCGTGCCTTCAGTTTTTGCAATCTGTACCCACAAATTCATAAACCGTGTCCACGCTTTCACAATCCGTTCCCACGGGTTTGTGAACTGTACTCAAAATTTGTGGCTCCTCCCCCAGTCTGTGCCGGCAGATTCAACCAGGCCATCTGTTACGATGCTAAGTGTTAAATGTTTTGAATGTCCTGATACTGTGTATTATATTATATAGGATTGTTATCTATACACTTTAAATTGTTCACTGAATTATGTTTTTTGGTAGGAGCTGACCTCCTTGTGACAGAGTTCATTCATGTCCGGTTTGTGCAGCCAAACAATTAATTCACAAGAAGTACCCAGTCCCACACCTGTGGATGTGTGTTGGACATTCCTATTACACTTCATACCTTGAGCTAGCTAAGGAGTTTGCAAATGTACTTGATGCAAACATGTGGGTGATGGAAATTGCATAGAGGTAAGGATACCGAAAATGATAAATGTCTGTTATATTCATGGATTATCTTTATCTAATATTATTCTCAATGTTGTGTTTGTGCAAGGTGGTCAGACAATATGTGCAGCAGCAGCAGCAGTTTTCTTGAGAGTATTTGCTTTTTGTTGTTTTCTTATACTTGCACATCAATATGATGAGTCATAAAATGCACAAATGTTGTTACAGCAGTGTTTCAATGTAAAATTATTACATTGTTCTAAAACAGAGGAAAAATTGTCCTAACAAAGTTTACAAAAGCAACAATGTTACAAAAGCAACAATGTTAGAAGTTTATTAATTAAAGATGTTCTACTGAATAACGTGTTTGAAAAAATTTATTCTGTCATCTTTTAATCAAATATGTAGTATACAAGATCACAGCTATAACATTAAGGGGACGAAACCGATAAATAACATAAAAAGAAAAAACAGATAAAAGCCATCACCTGACTACATTGGCTGGTGTTCCCTGAAATTACTATAACTCTAATAATTAAAGAATTTAAGAACAGTCCATATTAACTTTCTTAATACTGATTGATTTCTCAGCATGTATTTATCTCACAACATTAACACTGTAGTAAGCTCTTGTCTTAGTGCAAGGTAGAGATCAAACGCTGTGTACCTATCCTTGGGAATCCTTAGTGATGTTGGGCCATGATGTGTGCACACAGGGGGGCACAGTGTGCCACCGGTACATGGCATATGTAGTCTTCTGTGTCATATAATGTACATGACATCTGGTTGACCGTGGGGTACAAGGCGGTTCCTTGAAGGACGAATCAGGTGGCTGTTCCAAGTGTCTTTGGTGGAATCCAGATCTTCCTGTAAAAGTCACAAACAGTGGGAAGCCTTGTTTTAAAGTATTGTTTATTAAATCACAATTGTGTGTGTGTGTGTGTGTGTGTGAGAGAGAGAGAGAGAGAGAGGCTTAAAACATATTTATTTTAGCTTTTATCATATTTCATTCCAAAATGTCATCCAAAAATAAATACATTAAAAAAATTAAAAACTAGTGATGGGCCGTTATCGGCGTTAACGTGCTGCGTTAACGTGAGACTCTTATCGCGCGATAAAAAAAATATCGCCGTTAATCTAAGTTGGGTTGGGATCATAAATAGCTTTTTCGAATATCGTTATTTTCGCGCAATTCTAATGTGTAGTATGACATACATACTTGACGCCGCGGCCGCGCCTACTGTCACAGATCGCGCAGCAGGGGTATTTTCCTGTCAGGGACACAAGGTGTACTTACTTTGTTATGTTGGGCGACGTTCCTCTCGTTACTTTATTTTAATGCAATACGTTGTTAAACGAGTTTATTCCAAGCGCGCTGTATCCTTTGTATGGGCATGAGCGATGCTCATTTACAAATGAATCACTCTTTTGAGTCGTTTCTGTTCAAAGACTTCATCAAACAAGTTGTCAAATCTGTCTAAATCGGTTCGCGAATCAGTTGATCTGTTCAGTTCCCCACGCACTGAATCGTCTGAAGCGCTTTCAATTCACACTCGAGGAGTCGTAAATAACAGGAAGATTTAAGAACATCAAGAGCGTTGGATGAAGTGGCCGTGGATCTACAGTTTAGTCTAGTGAAAGCAAATCTGCAAATGCATCATATCTTTGCCAGCGATGAAGATCTTTATTAGTTGAACATCTTCGTATGCTGTCTGTGAATGAATGATTCTACAGGACGATACATTCGAGTTCATTTCATTCAGGTAATACATTTTACAACCAAACAGATTATTACGCCACGATAGCACTACTAAAAAGTATGACATTATCCGGTTTTTGGACATACATTA